>OZ010577.1:38825061-38840061 GCA_963932145.1 Acanthosepion lycidas | reverse complement strand
AGATAATTTAGATATTTCAGATCATGAAACTAAAATGACTTAGCTTTTTCTGATCATGATTAAGCTAATTTAGCTCTTTCATTAAGACGAGCTAATTTAGTTCTTTCAGATGATACAGATGAGATAATTGATCATAAAGATAATGTAACTCTTTCCGATCATAAAGATGAGATAATTTAGTTCTTTCAGATAATAAAGGTGATATATTTTAGCGCTTTCAGATCATAAAGATAATGTAGCTCTTTCAGACCATACAGATAAGATAATGTAGCTCTTCAGATCATAAAACAAAACTAATTTAGCTCTTTCCGATCATTAAGATGAGATAAGTTCTTTCAGACGATAAAGATGAGATATTTTAGCTCTTTCAGATCATAAAGATAATGTAATTCATTCAGATCATAAAGATAAGATAATGTAACTCTTTCAGATCATAAAACTAAGCTAATTTAGCTCTTTCCGATCATTAAGATAAGTTCTTTCAGACAATAAAGATGAGATATTTTAGCTCTTTCAGATCATAAAGATAATGTAATTCATTCAGATCATAAAGATAAGATAATATAGCTCTTTCAGATCATAAAACTAAGCTAATTTAGCTCTTTCCGATCATTCAGATAAAATAATTTTGTTCTTTCATACGATAAAGATGAGATAATTTAGCTCTTTCAGATCATAATGATAATGTAGCTCTTTCAAATCATAAAGATAATATAATTTAGATCTTTTAGATCATAAAAATAAGTTAATGTAGCCCTTTATCCACTGTGCAATGGTTGCTGAAGACATTAGGTTTATAATACCCAGAAATTCTTACACAGATGTCGTCAAGGACGCATGGCACAGTGGATAAAGGCGTTGGGTAGATCCAGTGATATAACCCAAAGAGCGTGAGTTCAATGCCCAGCTTTCAGAGGAAAAATTAACAGGAGATAACTGATAATTGACAGAAAAAATAACAGGAAGTAACGGATAACTGACAGAACTAGAACAGTCTACCCCAGTGATCGAAATAAAGGGTTCGGTTCGACATTCCAACAACCTGAAGAAGGCCGGAGAGTACAACGGCCGAAACGTTGTGATAAATATGGCGACAAAGATGAGGACAATAGTCCGAATAATGTAAAAAAATGTATTTAAAACAAATACTCTTTTCCTTTCACATAGGAATAGAGAATTTTCCCCTGATTTTCTCTTTAGGGTTCCCGTTCCTTCGAAAGTCTACTTCAATTCTATATTTCTAGCGTCTCCCCTTAAATTTTGCAATTTTATTCACTTTTTATTTTTATTTTATTTTTTCTCCTTGATAAAAATAGATTGGTTCGCCTATCGGCCGGTTCACAATCCTCCCTTATATTTTAACAGCATTAGAATTTTATCCCTTGTCTCCTGTTTAGGATTGTGATTCCTGTTCCTTCTAGCATTTTCTTTCACTCCATGTGGCCCCCTTTCGCCTTAGTGGCCTTATGACCTTCCTTGGGGTGAATTGATTAAAATAAGACAACTCTCTATCTTTGACTATCAGCAGATAAACCTTGTAAGCGTAAATGAGAAAATGGTGAGAGAAATATAAATTAAACATGAATATGTACCTTGTTTCTGCCTGTATGATAAAATAGCTCGTTTTCCTGATCGAAAAATAAAATTAAAATTCCAACAGAAATGTTCAATCTGATATTCTCTACCAGAATTAAAAATTAAAGCCCAACAAATGTCTGTCAAAAATAATTTCCTGCTCAAAATATGATAATCTCTGCTCAACATTAAATAAAAATAAAATATAATTTTTTAAGCCAATGAAAAGCTTTAAAAAATTAAATATCCACATCTATCTAATCCAATTTCATGAAAGTTGGTTTTATAAAACGCACTATTAACGACACAGCTATGCACAAAATAGCTATCTCTTCTAACAGATACGCAATTTACTACGAGCCTAGGCACTCTTCTTACTACTGTAGCGATGAAAAATCAAATATAAAGATTAGAAAAATCATCAACAGAAACCAAGAAGCCAGCAAACGTTTTATTCTCATCTATCATGCTGACTAATGCAAATAAATTCGTAGCTCAATGGGAACGTTGTTAGATTATATCCTCACTGCATCCTAACTTAATAATTCAGTGCACAGCCTTGAATTATTTGGGTGGAAACAACACTTTATAACCGGAATTTCCCACGGTTGCCCCGGAAAAAAATTGCCTCTATCGTTTGAATCCAGCAAATAATTGGCGCACTTGCAACAGCCTTTGAATAGCTTTCAAAATCTTTTTCCTGAAAAACCAAATCATGTGTAAATTAACCAAAAATGTCTTTGAATCCTAACTGATAAAAATAATTAAAAACTAATTTATTTGCATAAACATTACAACAAAAGATTGTCCTTAAATTAAATCTCTTGTTTAAATATTAATGTGTTTTATAAATCGAACACAGAGAGAGAGACAGAGAGAGACACAGAGAGAGAGAGAGAGAGAGAGAAACAGGCAGAGACAGAGACAAAGAAAGAAAAAAAAAGAAATGAAATGAAGTTGGAGGGCATTATTTGTCGGTTATCCTGCAATTCAAGTCTTGTAGTTATCTTGACGCAAATCGGAAGTTACCGCTTCCGGGGCTAAGTTATAAATGCTTAAAAGATGTGTCTCTGGGCAGCCGGATCACACTGAGCTTCTGCTAAGAATGACAAATAAAACAAAAGATATTCAATACAATAAAATCACTTCCGGCTAAGCCTTTTCTTGCGTTCCTCATCTCAACCGAGGAAACATCTCCACCTGGTAACGAACTCATATGACTTTGTCCCCTACACATTTCAGCCATTTCAGACATTTCTACTACCTCACTGACTTTTAATCTGACTTAATTATGCTATTAGGTTGGTGCAAAAATAATGCCGTTTTCTCACATATGTTACTATGTGAGAAAACGGCATTATTTTTGCACCAACCTAATAATTTTTGACTCCATTCACTGAACTCAGTAATGTATAAATGTTCTAGTAGAGCGATGACAATTTATCACATTCAAAATTTTTTAATACAGCGGAATTTAAGTAATTATTTTCGTATAAGTTACAAGGCATATATTTAGAGAAAATATCTACATTGAATAAACCTTGTTATTATATACTAACAACCTTGTTTTATTGCTAGTTGAGACAAAATCACTCGCCTTCTCTTTCAGAAAACGGTAACAATTTGACAGTGATAGATTATTCCTGGGTATGAAGATAATGTATATCCGACAGAAAGGCCGCTGGTCGGGAGATTGGAGGTTTTGGGTATCGTTGAAACACCTCTTATTTGCTGAAGCTGAGAGGTCCAACCTGCCTCGGCGTGGTACCACCTGTTAAGGGGGGTGCAACTATGGGAAAATAGTGAATTCGCAAACACAAACAAAACACTATGAAAGTATAAAAATACATTTTTATAGTAAAAAATACCAGCAATATGTTTTTATATTTAAAAAATTGAAAACAATACAATTTTATAGCTAAATGACTAACAATATATTTTATCTGTAGTTGAAGCCATACAAATGCGTTCAAATATTTAGATTTCAGTATTAAATAACCCATAGATGTGTTGATATGCCTCAAACCCAACTAACCACCTATAATTGATAGATAATATTTCCTTTCTTGTTATAGTTAGTTTACTGGCAGTTCGTTTGTATCTACTAACAACTATCTGCGGCTACGATTGACCTGCGACTATTTACATGTTGTTGCTGAGAGTCAAACTATCCATAGATTCATCGGTAGAGCCGAAATTTATCAGGGGGCGAGCATATAAACAGAGAAGGCAAGATAAGATGCAAAGAATCTATAAAAAATGTTAGTAACTATAGGCAGATCTCAAGACCTGAAGTGAATTAAGTTTTTTCATGGAGCTATTTTTGTTATTTTTGTTGCGATCATAGAATTCACAACATTGCACCGTGATGAAATTTGATTTCCATGCATTATAACGGCTCTATATTATTATGCACCACAGTTTTCCTTTCCGACAGATTGGTTTCCAGACTAGATAGCTCCTGCTTCTTAGCCAATAGTTGAATGGAGAAAGAAAGGGATTTATACACTTCGTAAGTGTATCTTGTTAAAGTTATTGCGACGAACTTGTCCAGAATTCAAACCTGACTCGTCGATCTTTACTTTTCCAGTCGCTAACAGTTACACTATTTAAATATCCTAACATGTCAGTGGTCGACTTATAATCTTTATCTACGAGAGGGGGTCTTGAAGTAAAACCAATGAACAAAGATTAAAGAAAACGTAAAAATTGCATAATTCAGTTCAGATAGCTAGATACATTAATAAAAAAAATGGAACTGCAATTCAGTCAAATGAAGTTTTAATTTATTTGTACGGAACGAAGCCATAAGTGGATAAAAATAAACAATGGGAATTTAACGTAATTCTTCTTATTTTTATTTTCTGTCAGCTTCACTTAATGTGAATTCTATTACCTTGTTCCATATTCCTTCGTGACTAATCCTGTCTTCAAAAATACCTCTTTTACATATTGTTTTCCATTATCGAAACTCACATTTCTAATTTTGCATTATCTGTTGTATATAGCCAGAAGCGTATTCACACGTATACTAGGAAATAGCGCTATGGGGCTATTACTACCAGTGGAATAAATCATTGTGTATATATAATGCTACGGGTGGCTAGATCGAGAAGGACATTTGTGACTTTGATCTTTGTACACTCCTGTACAAATAGTTATATTTACAGACGTTGCTAAATCTCCTGATGCTCGTGGTATGCCAAAAGGTGAGTTTGAGGGAAGTGAAAAATTTTTGTTCCGCTACCCGCTGGCCATATGGGGTTTCAAAATTAAGCATGCTGTGTGGCACGACTCATTCCCAAGGGCGATGGTAAAACTGGTGTAGATTTCTATATTTGCGTCGTTCTGCTTTCTGCATTGCTTAGCATTTATCAGCAGCTGGACGAATGGAAGTGATAAAACATTGTCCATCTTTTATACCCATTTTTCGCGCCATTGAGGTTGGCATAATTATCCTGTATCTTGCACTATATATATATATATATATATATATATATATATATATATATATATATATATATATCAGTACAGACTGTGTTCTATAGACTTGGATGGCAGCTGATCTAGGAGAAGAAAAAGATTGAATTCAACCCGGCCTGGATAGGGTTGGGCTCCGTTAGGCTATCTTGCTCAAGAAACACCACTTCTACTGCGGCTGCAGTACATGTGGTGCCCTACGACCCTGATTGGTCATGGGATTCGTGATCAATATCAATATATATATCTATATATATATATATATATATATATATATATATATATATATATATATATATATATATATATATATATATATATATGTATGTATATATATATATATATAATGTGTGTATTTAGGGATAAATCCTTCTTTCATGCATATTTCATTGAATACGACAGACAAGGTGCTTTTATTTATTCCTCATGCGATCTAATCATTTCTTTTTTTTTTTCAGATGATAATTTATATAAAAACTGTCCGATTAACTGTCGGATAAAAAAGAATATTTGGATTGTTTTTTATGTACTTTATCATCAAAAAATAAAAAAATAAATATTAGATCGCATGAAAAATTGGGTCAAAAATAAAAAAGCACCTTGTCTGTCGTATCCAATGAAATTTGCATATATATATATATATATATATATATATATATATATATATATATATATATATATATATTTATATATGCATATATATATATATATATATATATATATATTTATATATATATATATATATATGGATATATATATATATATATATATATATATATATATATATATGCATATATATATCCAAATATATATATATATATATATATATATATATATATATATAATCGCTATTACACCCCCACATATATATATATACATATGTATATGAAACGTGCATATATATATATATATATATATATATATATATATATATATATATATATATATATATATATGCACGTTTCATATACATATGTATATATATACATGCATACATATGTATATTTACATATGTATATATATGTGTGTGTGGCCGTGTAATAGCGATTTATATATATATATATATATATATATATATATATATATATATATATATATATATATATATATATAAGAGATAAAGATATATATTTTCATTTATCAGGATCCATATTGGGGAAAATGTATAACAAATTAGAAAAAACGGACTAAACATAAGTAATTTTGTCCGATAACATCCTAAAGAGAAAACGTATCAAAAGAAAACTTTTCCTCTTTGTCATGCATTTTCTCCAATATATATATATATATATATATATATATATATATATATATATATATATATATATAGGTAACTATACTCGTCTCGAAAATCCTTCGAATTTTTGCTTTGCCACTGTTCAAATCTATCTCGAAGGAAAAAAAATTAAAAAAAGAAAGTTCCAGGAACATGAAAGTCTGTCGAATAAATCGCACATATACAGGTTCAAACCCCAAAGAAAAACAAACACACACGAGTAAACAAATAACTAACAAAAGAGCTTAAAACAACCGTAGAGCAGACCTAGTCAAACCTAGTGAGCCAGACAAACCTAACCAGGTGTCACCTAAGCGGATCGTCAGGGAAAGCTGACGATTCGCTTAGGTGAAACCTGGCTAGGTTTGTCTGGCTGACTAGGTTTGACCATATATATATATATATAAACAAATAAACTCTTAGACAAGAGAACTGAAATAATGGATAAATGTATATCTTATTTTGCTAAAAGATTCCCGTGATTGTGACAAATAAAGTTTTGCCAACTGTACCATTTGATGAACTGGCATTATAAAAAATGTTAACGTAAAAAGATAACTGAATTGTTATGTAAAATCAGTCGTCCTGCATGGTAGTGAGTGCTGAACAATCACCTTTCTGATGAAGAAGAGACTTGAAGCAACAGAAATTTGGTTCTCCATGAAGAAGCTAGAACAACATGTGTCGAACATGTCAGCAACGATGATGTTTTAGAGAAAATGGAAACAAAAACAACATGCATGATTAAAATCAGGAAGAGACATTTGAAATCTCTAGGGCACGTAATGAAATCTTGGAAAATTTGATACACAAACGATAGATTGAAGTCAACAGGGACAGAGTATAACAACGCGTAACTTACCTGACAACGGCTACTTCGGTGTAGTGTTCATGGTTGGCAAGCTTTTCTCCCTAGATCAAATAATCGAAAAGGTAGTTCCATATTCACTGAGTGCTTCACACTTTCGGCCGTGTTCCAAATCTATGCTACACATTGAAAATCACCATAATTTACCGGGCGATCTTGTGTAAATGGATGTCAAAACAAGATTTGAGATAACAAAAAGACAGTATATTAAAAGCTACAATGGACTAGGGATTTTGGGAGAGCCGTTATCCTGAAGGGAGACGGTAGACAGAAGAAAGTCGACTCGTAAAAATATTGAGAAAAACTTGAACTATTTTCCCTCTAAACATTCATTCAACCTCCCTCAAGTCATTTGTCTGAATAGAAAATTTTGATGTTCTAGCATTTTTTAAGAATTGTTCTATTCCTAATATAAATGCCGTATCAAATCCATTCCTGACATCATAAAGGCTTATCTGAACTTTGTCTTTATTTACAAATTTTAAGTTTGAAAGCGTAGTTTTTTACGAACATCAGGAAGAGGTAGGTGAAGTTTTTGGGACACATAATGAGAATCTGATACACACGGGTCGAATAGAGGGAAAGAGAGACAAGGGAAAACAACGCGTGACATATCTGGCGGACTTAAGCAAGTGGATGACAGAACGTGGTATAAGGGAGAAAACAGAGGAAAGAAACTTGTTGAGACGTCCAAGAGATAGAGGGATGCGGAGAGTCATCATCTCTTACCTCCTGAAAGGACATGGTACAAAAGAAAGAAACTATAGTCGATTATTTAAAGCTGAAATATTGTTTCTAATTGTATAAAAATATTTCTTTACCGAATCAATAGTTTTTAAAACTTTGAGGAATAAATATAAATTCTGTAAAATTTATTTTACAAATAAAATTAAACTTTTGTAGACCATATATAAATATATCATTTCATTGACTAACTATGTAGCCCAGAAAATTATTATTCAAATAAAGCTTTTTATTTAATTGTTTTTTGCGGTCATTTCACCCAAAGCAAGGTGATAAATCCATTAAGGTGAAAGAGTTTACTCAGAGTGAAGGAAGCTAAGAAAACGTTATTGAAGAGAGAGGGCAATAAAAAGAACAGTTTAAAGAAGATAATTATTGAAGTTGCATTTCAGTTTTGAATGATTGCACTTAAGAGGAAAGCACAGTGTCAGAAGATATTTCTTCAATCAAGATGTGTAGGATAAGTCGATCAGACCCCGAACTACCGCAAGTCACGATGAAATATGTCCCCTCCTTTTAAGGTAAGAATTATTTTCCACACTCCAATATCTCTCTTACAGGCGTGATGTGGCGAGATCTCATTACTCTATGGTAACTTGTGCTCGGTCAAACTACATTCCTTCGTTCGGACAGGTCTCACCTTCACGGCTAGGACCTATCATGCCACTTGAATTTTAGCAAACCACCCACATCCACTCTGTATTCCAGAGGCGAAAAGTAAGTTCCAATCAAACAGCTTCTTCCCGCAAACTACTGCTCTGTGGAACAGACTCCAAAGTTGATGTTTCTCTGATAACTTCACCAGTTCATGTCTATACTTAACCGTTATCTTCCCCTCCTATCTGCATACAATCTACCCCTTAACGCAACCGTCTAACATGAGTGGACCCCGGGCCTTGCACATTTTGGACCCTACTGTTAAAAAAAAGAAAACTGAATCTATTAAAATGCAACTTACAATTAAAATTAGAAATTTCAACTTTAAAAGAATTAGACCGAACTATCATGCAGTCAAGGTTACAAATAGGAAAGCTCATCAGAAGAATTACCTTGAAATTATTTATAGAAAAGGAACAGGGAAACAACTTTATGGCGGTTGGGAAAGTGACTGAAACTAGGATTTCAGATGAATACCGATAAAATTGTAGATTTTCTTTTGGATTGTGTTAATAATCTCAAGACACTCATCAGAAGCACGGGAAGAGATACGGTTGTAGCATTCTATAACTACAATAAAGCGTGCATCATGTCACTTATTATCTACTAGCAGCATGGCCCAGCGTTGCCCGTGCTTGATTAAAAAATCGTACGACTCATACAGCAATCGTTATCACTTGACTTAAAATATTTTTTCCCTTCCTTGACTTTAAAGGAGTGCCCTTTGCCGTGTTGATGTTGCTACATGCCTTACTTCTTGCCTATCTCACACTGCGAATTTTTTCTAAGCTCTATACTAAACATTAAATCTGTTACGAAAAAAGAACTAAACTAAAATGAACACAAAACGATCAGGTTTAAAAAAGGACTCGTAACTGGAAAAACTGAATGAAAAAAGAATGTTAACAACAAATACTTTTTCACACCCAACCCAGTTCTGCGGAATCAGAATCACCGTTGAGTTTAAGAAAGCGAATGGAGTAAAGTGCCATGCAGATTTAAATTTTTCCCACTTGTGACGAATGCAGCTATTGATTTTTTTTTGAATGCTAGCATGCTAGTTAACATTCGTGTCAGTCAGCTGTTGGCTCTTATGCTGGTCACTAGAATCTTCCTGCCTATTCGTTGCAGCGAGCTATTGGCTCTCACTCTGGCCAGTAGAAAATGGCCACAAACTACATGAAAACTACCGTAGAAGCATGAAATATCGATTATTTCCACTATCGATGGGAGTTGGGAAATGCAAAGTCAGTCTTGGCCTTCCCTCTAACTTGGAGCAAGTGCATGTAAATTTTGGTGCAAATCCGTCGAAGATTTAGGCCGTGCATTCTTTAAACACATACACAGACACACATCCTGCCTTTTATAGATAGTGATTAGTTAGTATACAGAGTATAATATCTACTAACAATATTTGCAGAATAAAGTGAGAACTGTTGTCTTTAATGGCCGAGTAAAATATCTATATTTATATAGGGAAGCATTTAAAAAAAATAAGATCAAGATGTTATCTTTAATCAGTTTTGTCATTTGTCAATCCATTTAAAGCTACGTACCTACCTATCTCCAATATTCATAACATTTTCTGTATATTTTCCTGAACTCAACGATTCTAACTTTCAGAGTTACTTTGCTATACATCATTTGCATTGAAGAATCAGAATTCATTTTTATTTAATCATAGTAAATAAATTTGGCATCATTGAGTTGTTGTTAGTCTAGAGGAAGGGAAACTCTGAATAGAAAACCGTGCAGTAGTCAAAAGGAAACCACTCAGCCTACTCAAACAGTAATGGCGAATTACAGATAATTATGAAAATGGTATCTAGGGAGAGCCAAGATCAAGTACGTCCTGAACAGAAATGTCATAAAAAATTAAAACCTAGTAAAAGAAAATAAACTTCTACTGTAATCAGTAATTGTCTATCCATTCTTATAAGGTATTTTTGATTATCAACATTCTTAATCAACTAATTGGTTATTACATATGAAAGGGTTACAAACTCTATGGAATATAATTGTAGTTATATTATATTCTTCATTTGTAAAATAGAAAACACCCTTCTCTCTCACTTGCTAAGGAATAAAATACACTGTTTATTTTCTGTTGGTACTGAGAAGTAATTCGAAATATTATTAAGTTACAGTTTGTATTGGAAGGACTATTTAATACGTACGCTCCAGTTACAGAAATGATAAAAGTGATTTGAAATTTCAGTTTAAACACCAGCCTATTGCTTAACAAGTCGTTGTTGTTGAGTATTCCAGATCATCGTATAATCAACCTAAATCAATATGGATTGGAGGAAGAAGAAGAAGAAGGAGAAGAAGAAGAAGAAGAAGAAGAAGAAGAAGAAGAAGGATGAGGATGAGGAGAAGAAGTAGGTGGAAAGAAGAAGGGGAGGAGAAGAATGAAGAGGATGAGAAAAAGGAGGAGGAAATAAGAACTAGGAGGAGAAACAGAAGAAAAATTGCAAACAGTAAGGAAGAAAAAGAGGGAATGAAGAAGGAATGAAAAAGAGGAACTACAAACTACGAAGAAGAAAATGAAGAAGAAGAAATAAGAAAGTACAAAGAAGTAGATGGAGAGAAATTGCAAAGTACAAAGAAGAAGAAAGAGATGAAGAAAAATTACAAGGTACAAAGAAGAAGAAGAAGAAGAAGAAGAAGAAGAAGAAGAAGAATAATAATAATAATTACAAACTACAAGGAAGATAAAGAAAACTTGGTAAGTACAAAGGAGAAAGAGATGAAGAATAAAAAATAAAAAACTACAAAGTATAATAATAATAATAATAATAATAAGGAGAAGAAGAAGAAGAAGAAGAAGAAGAAGAAGAAGAAGAAGAAGAAGAAGTATTACAAACAACAAAGAACATAAAGAAAACTTCCGAAGTACAAAGAAGAAAGAGATGAAGAATAAAAATTACAAACTACAAAGAAAAGGGAGGAGAAGAATTACAATCTACAAAAAGAAGAAGAAGAATTACAAAATACAAAGATAAAAGAATCTTACAGAGTAAAAGAAGAAAGAGATGAAGAATAAAAAATACAAACTACAATGTATAATAATAATAATAATAATAATAATAATAATAATAATAATAATAATAATAATAATAATTACGGAGATAGGACCTGTTACAATTCTATGGGATTACACAATACACACTGACAGAACAATCAAGGCCAACCGCCCAGATATTCTTATTGAAGACCACAAACAAAAACGGTGCCTCCTTATTGATATGGCAGTCCCTGCTGACTGCACTGTATCATTGAAGATATTCAAAAAGCTGTCAAAATACAAGGACCTTGAAATAGAAATCTCGAAAATGTGGCATATGGGAACATCAACAATCCGTTGTAGTTGGAGCCCTAGGACTGGTTGGAAAAGATTGCAGTAGACTAATTGAAGGAATTCCTGGAAGTCCATGCCTCAAGGAGATACAAAAAATTGTTCTGACAAGTACAGCTCACACTCTACGAAGGGCTTTATCTATGTAATTTTTTTTTTTTTTTTGTCAGTGGAAAGTGTCATGATGCCATTTCTAACCTTAGGTCCCTGGGCGGGACCCGGCAAGAAATGTGTAAACGCCAGAAATCAAAATAAATAATAATAATAATAATAATAATAATAATAACAATAATAATAATAATAATTAGGAGAAGAAGAAGTATTACAAACAACAAAAAAAATAAAGAAAGCTTCCAAAGTACAAAGAAGAAAGAGATGAATAATAAAAATTACAAACCACAAAGAAGAAGAATAAAGAGGAGAAGAATTACAAACTACAAAAAGAATAATAATAAGAAGAATTACAAACTATAAATAAGAAAAAGTAGAATAATTACAACCAACAAATAAGAGGAAGAAGAAGGAGAAGAAGAAGAAGAAGAAGAATTGCAAATTACAAAGAAGGGCCAAAGAAGAAGGAATGAAAAAGACGAGGTACAGGCGGTAAAAAGAGGTAAAAGTGACGACAAAAGAAGAATTAGAAGTCGTAAAGTAGGAGAGGATATAAAAAAGAGGCAAATCAGAGGGAACAATGAAGAAAAATTAGAATCAGCAAAGAAGAAAACGAAGCAACGAAGAAGAATTAGATATCCTGTTCTTTATCATCCATTAAAACTAGATTATTAAAAGTTAGAGATAGCGTTCCCAGAGTTAAATTATGAATAGTCTTTAAATAAAGGAATTCTAAATTGGGTTCATTGAAAAGTCAATGAAATGGCTCGAGAAAGAGAAACGTTATAAATTGTATCGTTTGTTGGTTGTTTAATCAATTCCCAGCAATAAACAAATAAACGTTTGATGCACTTTAAAATGAATTATTATGTCGTTAGGCTGTCATATTTTAAAAAAGCACATAATAAATTGAATAGTGTTTGCCAAACGCAATGCAAATTTACAAAATATTTCAAAAATTAAATTTGACTGATATTTAAACTGATTAATTAATGGAAGTCACTTAACAATGTTAAGTGATTCCAAATTGTTTTCTCAAAATAGACCTTTACATTATTCTCGCGTAATGCTTTCGAAGAAATATTAGTGAAAGAATAAAATTCCGATGAAAACCGTTCAGCCATTGAAATCGGAATAACATTCTAAATAGCATTTCCTAAGTAGCGTTTAATTTAGATTTGATACTTTGCAGACGGCCATCTTCTGATTCTATTCAAACGTCGAGAGATGATTTGGGCCGTGAAAATGGCAGAGAAAATGAACCTCAACATGAGACAAATAAAGCAAATGAATAAATTTGGAAATAAAATAACATAACGTCATTGTTAGATTCACGCTTTATGATGGATGAAGATTGTGTAATTATTGAAACATTAAGAAAGAACATCTATTTTTTTTTATCTCCATGGCTAATATGATGAAAAGTTCTGAAGTAGATTTTAAAAACTAAAAAGTCGAATGTGTAAATTAATTTACCAATTATCAGTCTACTCATCATTATTTATATAAATGGAGACACGTTGAAGTAATGGATAGCGGTTCGAATCGAGGAATCGGTAGAGTGGAGTTCGAATTCCAGTCGAATTCGTTACTCTCGTTTGCGTTCAAATATCCTTGCGAATATCTCCCTAAGCTATGAGCAAATGATAGGACAGGCCGTGTTATATAGCTTTGGTTTGAAAATGGTCTAGTAGAACGACAACTCTGAGTTCGAAACCTACTAGTAAGTGTTAAAAAAGCCTCACTAAACCACAATTGTCTAAGGGTGATGAATACATTTGTTCAATTAACCCAGCAGAAAAAGTTCGCCTAAAAAAGTCCACCTAGCGTAAATGTATGTTGGTAACTGTAATAACTTTTTTGAATGATTCGCATTTTGTCATTATTTTCTTTTCTTTCAACCTACTTTTCATATTTAACTGGATTCTTTATTTTAAACTCTCTGTTAATATTTGGCACAGTATATATATATATATATATATATATATATATATATATATATATATATATATATATATATATATATATATATATATATATATATATAGTTTATTGCTCTACTTAGTGACGTCCTGGGTATGACGGTAAACTACATCCGCGTCCTGGGTATTACGGTAAACTGCATCCGCGTCCTGGGTATGGCGATAAACTGCATCCAACAGCAAGGTCTCAGATAATGTTTTCAGAAAAATAATGTTGCCAGCTCTAAGTTTTTGAAACAATAATGTTGCCAGCTCTAAGTTTTTGAAACAATAATGTTGCCAGCTCTAAGTTTTTTTTTTGTAAAGAAGTAGTGTTGCCGGCTATGCGTTTTTGTGTAAAAGAAATAATGTTACCAGCTATACGCTTTTTTTTGTAAAAGAAATAATGTTGCCAGCTATACGCTGTTTTTGTAAAAGAAATAATGTTACCAGCTATACGCTTTTTTTGTAAAAGAAATAATGTTGCCTGCTATACGCTTTTTTTGTAAAAGAAATAATGTTGCCTGCTATACGCTTTTTTTTTTTTTTTTTTTTTTTTGTTTTTAGACAATAATGTTGCCAGCTATACATTTTTTATTCCATACAAAATAGGCATTTAAAATTCATATAAACTGGATTTGGCATTAAATAACCCACAGTGGTTGATATGCCATAAAACCCAAACAAACAAACAAACAAACAATCTACTTAGTTTATTGGGCACTCTACGTTTTAGTCTTTCTACTCGTTTGTTTATTTTTTTCTTTAGACTAAGCACTTGGCGATTGGTTTTGTCTTCTGGTGCTTTTAGTTCTTTCTTTTTTTAGCTACATTTTTTCCTCGGGTACCGATTTGTCCTGTCATATCAGCCAGTTGAGCTATCCGAAGTTTTCCCAACGAATACTGCTATATATATATATATATATATATATATATATATATATATATATATATATATATATATATATAT
>OZ010577.1:38817561-38822561 GCA_963932145.1 Acanthosepion lycidas | reverse complement strand
TATGTTACGAACTGTTTTCCTCTGTCCGTTTTGCTTTCAATCTGTCATGTGAGTAACAGATTTTCCAAGTTCTTTTTCTCATTATGTACCTTATAAGTTTCAACGGCCTCCTCATGTCATTTTTGGTTCCATTTTCTCTAATACTTCGCCGTTGCGCACATAATCGATCCATGGTACCTTCAGCATCCTTCTGCAGAACCATATTCATATTGTTTCATGTCACTTTTTCATCTTTGACGAGATTGTCCAGCATTCACTTCCATATCGGAGAACAGATATAACGTAACGGTTCAGTATTATTTTCTTTAAAGGAATTATTTGACAATAATGCTTTTTTCAAAGATATAAATAACATAAAAGTGAGATTAACATCTTTTGATGATGGGTGGGGGTCTTTATTTAAGTATGTTGGCAATCATCACATTAGAATGTCTAGGGAATGTTAGTCATGCTCTCAATGTTGATTGTAAAAGAAGTCTTTCCGATGTTAGTGGGGTCACTTGTTTGTCTAACGGAACCATTCAGTGCCTCAGATCTCTGAGAAACATCAGAACACCGCCGCTTTTTTTCCCCAATTACTAGATTACATGAACCTGAAATTTATTCTCCAAACAACCACTCTCTTCAGCTAATCATTCTTTCGGCTGCTTTTCATATACACCTCTATAAAATTCCGACTGAAATGTAGTCGTTTTCACAGATTGAATACAGGAATGTTACACTTATCGTTCACTGATGTATGAAGCCTTGAAATAAAATTAAATCAGATGGACTTAACATATAACAAACAAGGTGTCTGTGTTGTTGTAAAGGTAGTAAAGTCACTAAGACACAAGGGGTGACTGGGTGTGAAAGATTAGACAAGAGAAACATTACTAAAGAGTGAGAACAAAAGAAGTGTCATCAGAAAGACAGTAGGTAACGATTGACATTGATTTAAAATTTTTGAATATTAATGTTATTTGAAAAGCATGGAGCCGGAATGGAATTCAACAAGCGAGAAGTGCCAAAAAAAAAAAAAATGTTAGCATAGAATTTAAGGTTGTATCTGGACAGTTCACCTGTAAATTGATGAGACCTCATCCCCAGTCTAGTACTGCGCTCACATTCAAAAAGTCTAGGTGTTATCATCTGAAAAATTATCATGAAAGTATTTGTAGAAAAAGCACAGAGAAGCAACTTTACAGCAGCGAGAAAGTGGCTGAAGCGGAGTAGCCAGGTCAGAAGCAATAATATTGCTGCTTTTGGGGATTTTATTAAGAATACCAGGACCATATATGACACCAACAGTCTAAGTATGGGCGAATGGTATATATATATATATATATATATATATATATATATATATATATATATGCAAGATAGACTTTAGAGAGAAAAATGTCTAAGACGACAAGGTGAACCAACTTTGTTAGCCTTTGTCCTAGCAATGGATTCAATATATTATTTCCACTTCATAACAGTCGAGAATATCAGCTCTAGCAGACGCAACAATTTACTCTCTTGGAGGTTAGCATCAGCCATACTGATGGAAAGCAGAAAGGGGCTTCTTAGAGGATAAATAGAGAAAAAAAATTTTCGGAGTCGTTAAAATTAACAAGACATTCTCAGTTAACAACAGACTGTATATCGTTTTTAACATGAGCCGCTAATTTGACCTTATTGAATGGCTTCTTTTCTTCATCTTTGAGGTGATTGTCCAGCACTCACTGCCAGTATAGGAGAGATATCATGAAACAATTCAGTACTCTTTTCTTTATTTCTAACGAAGTTTTTTTTCTGTTTATTAATACTCTTCACTAGTTACCAAAAATAATAAAATCAGCCCCATGCCAGATTCATTAAAAGCACATATTGGATAGGGACGGAATAATATTATGATCAAAGCCAATTGTTCTCTAGATATACGAGAGGTGTATAATTAGTTGTTACGAACTGTATTTCTTGAAATGGTCGCGCGTGATCTCTGTTTGTCTATCCCAATGGATAATCTGGAAATTTTCTAGAAGCGGAACAAAAAAACCGTTGTCTACTTGTAGTGTGAAACATGAGCAGAAATCCTGATAATTTAGAATATAAACGTTTTAGACGAAAAAAAAAAATGAAAATTCTAACTATATAACTATTTATTTATTTATAATTACAATTTTGGTAATTATTTAATGAAGAGCGAAATTGTATGAAATATTTTACGTTCCAAAATTTTCAGGAAAAGAAATGCAAAAGGCACACACACATACACCCCCACACATACACATACACACACACACATATATATATATATATATATATATATATATATATATATATATATATATATAATGAAAACACAGGGCAACAATGTTTTAATAAGAAATGCTTGAGGGGGACTGGAGCAGTGAGAAATGGCACGACGCTAACATAGGCCATGACTAAACATTACTTCATATTCAGGAGAATAGAATGGACTCATTGACAGTCGGCCATATAGTATAATACTGGAATTAACGTCTTGCATTTTAACTGTTTTGGTAATTCCTGTCAAAAGAAGGTCCTAGTCCACTTAGTTTCGTGGAATATTATTGAATATTCCTCAAAGAATGATACCCTACGAGTCGACGAAATATATTTAGCTACTAAGTCATCGGAAGGGCCAGAATGGTGAAATGATTCAAATATGTTTTTCAGTCACTAATTAACAAGCCTGTAAAGTATTAGACATATGTTTCCTACTCGCCGCAGCAAAACGGTACTGGTTAAAGGGCTTTGTGATTCTTTTTTGAAATTTCAAAACGAATATTACTAACTTCAGCACTATCGAAAATGACATGGGCGTATACTGTGCTGACCTCTGTGTATATTCAAAATTGGTGTAACAATCCTAGGAAAAAATGCAGCATTTTAACTGAATACTGTTTGAAATTATGTTAGTTACGTGTTATAAAAATACGAGATCATTGCTAATTCCCTTCTGGAATCTTTCAAATTAACTTCGCTTGTGGAAGGCATGTGGTTTCAGGTTACTTTTCAACGTTTTATCTTATACTTGCGATAATGCGTGAAATTGATTATTCACCGTTGGTTTGGAGATTATAGCGAGTGTAACAGCAAAATTGTCGAAATGTTAGATAAGTTTTGAACCGTTTAAAAATGATTAAAGATATGTTACTGGATTTCTCCGAGGTTTTTATAACATTATTACCCTCTACTTTGAACAATAATAATATATTTAGTTCTACGTTGAAATGATGATACCTTTTACTGTTGTGACCCTATGATGCAGTTTACCTCTCTACTGCTCCATTTTTAAAAATTATTCACCGTTCTCTTGATGGTTCTTGACTGTAATTTGAAAATGGAAGGCAAAGTATGAATGTTGTACCACTACTATAGGCCTGAATAATCTTTTTCCTCTCACCGTTACTCAGCTGAGATGATATAGTGGGGCTGACACAAACGATTTTAAACTTTTCTCTGTCTAATGGAATAACTAAAAGGTGTTTTCAGTGATTCTTACAACAAATAGTGTCAAGATGACTAAATGTCTTATCTGAAAACCTGGAAAACAGAAACAATTAGTTTAGTCTTTGTTTTTTTTAGATATTAAACATTTTGTGGGATGGACAATTATCTTATGCTGTTACACGATGTGGACAATTTTTGCTGTTACAGCCAGCAGACATGTTATCCACATATTCGTCTTGTGTGTGTGTGTACATATCCTATGTCCAGCTAGATTAAATTCCTATTTATGAAACTAAAGCAGATATCATGTTAGGCTTGAATCTTCACACTATAGCTATGCTACACCTTCTGGGTCAACCTTTTGAGACACCTTGCTGTTTTGATGTTATGAGGCAACATCGAATACACAATTTAATTTGGTACCTCTTATAATGAACCCAATAACTATTGGAATTTCCACCGATCAATTCTCTTAGATCAATAATCCTGATGAACATGAAAACGACTCAAAACTATGGTTTTGTTTTGTTTATTTTGTTTTTACGGCATATCAACCTCAATATTTTATTTGATGCCAACAATATTTTTAGGAGAGATTCGTATGAATACAATATGTATTCTTTGGTTTAGATTAGTTTGGTTTATTTTGTTTTGCAGCATATAAATCTAAATAGGTTATTTAATACCAATAACAAATTTTTATTGCTGGTAATATTTTGTTTTGTCAAAAATCTGTTTCTAGTAATATTTTTCCTTCAAAATTGTATTGCTGGTAATAATTATTTTTCAAAAAAAAAAAAAAAAATGCTGGTAATAGTTAACTATTTGCCCATACCTGGGACCCAGACAGGTGCTACCACCCCGGGTCAGGGTGAACCTGGGAACACTAACAATTAAGAGTTGGTGCTACACTCCTCAAAACCTCCTGATCAGAGGCCTTGTTGCTGGACGTAGTTTATCGTCATACCCAGGACGTGGATGTAGCTTAACGTCTTACCCAGGAGAGCAAAACTATGGTATATACTAGCAAGTAACACAACTAGGACTAAGAAAAATATTAGTAACACTCATATATTTGATACGGTTTGTTATGTTCATAAGCAGAATAAAAGAAAAACCTTTTGTTAAACACGAGCAAATTAATTCTGGCGAATATGTGAAGGGTAGTTCGACATGCTTCGTGTATTTTCCAAAAAGCAACAGGAATAAATAAAAGAAAAAAAAAAGTGGATGACGATCGCTAGTATTTTTTGAAGAAGCTGGAGTTTGCTGAGAATCCCCTGATTGGCCATCAGTGTAAATCGAGAATGAAATATAAGACGCAGGTTTATTCAGACTGATCCGTTTGAACTGGGAAATTGTTTTGATCGAGTAAATTGTTGAGATCGTGAAAAAGAGTGAAGCCATTATCAAAGAAGCCATTGAAGTTCTCGAAGTAATTTCCCTCCCCGGTATTGAATTTAAACTATATCACCAAACGTTATGGGTTAATAACGACCAATATAAAAATCTTCAACTGAAATTGTTCAGTAGGATGATAGAGTCAGACATGTTGA
>OZ010577.1:38802561-38815061 GCA_963932145.1 Acanthosepion lycidas | reverse complement strand
ATCGATATTAATCTAAATTCGTTAAAGTGAGTTTTCATTATAATTTTGTGTTCAGGTATTAAATCGGGATTTCAGATATTATTGCAATCCAGGCATGTGCCTTGATATTGGGGTTTAAATTTCACGCGCGAGACTTTCATTTCGGTGTTTAAATATGCACATCTCGACATTGAGAGTTGGAAATTATCATCGGAATTACTTTACTAAATGTTCACCGAAAGCAGGACCCAAGAACACTCAAGGTAGAGGGCTATTGAATGAAGTTGTTGCATGCATGTAAGAAGAGGAAGTAAATGCAGATTATGATGATATGTAGAGTAGAATGTGGATGATCCTGCATATGAAACCTTTCAGATTATAGTGATGGGGGGAGGTAACTTCTTGGGAGTTTATTCTCGGGAAGAAGACGTCTGAAATAAAAGTCTTTTTTTTTAAATAATGGAATAGGAAGAGAATGAAAATGATTCGACTCTGTTCAAATGGAGTGGCATGGCGTGGCGTGTACGAGCGTTATTTCAGTTAAACAGCAAAAGAAATAATACGCGGACACACATATGAGCCAATTATGATGATAGGGTCATAGATACAATTACCGTTCGTACATGGTTAGGTATATTCAAAAGTCGGTAATTTTGATCTCGAAGATCGAGGACATTCCAGTAGGTGTCTAATCGGTGTCAATAAACAAATCGAAACAATTTTTTCTCCTCCATAATAGTTCGTTATGCCTATCGCCCGGTTCATGTTTCATTTCGGTCTTTTTAACAGGAGTAGAGGTTTATCGCTTCTTTCCCGTTTAGAATTGGGTTCCCGGTTCGTTCCAAAGTCTTTTTATTCTCTTTCCATCCAATTAGCCCCTTGCGTCTTAGTGACTTTATCGCCTTTCTTAGCTTGAATTGATTAAGAAGAATTTCAGAAAGAAATCTGCAAAACTTTTGCGTACTTTCTATTTCATTCATCATTGCATTTTTATTTAGCACTGTGAATATTATATTCGATATATTTTGATTATTTATTATATTTCACCCTTAAAATATACTTGGTCTAATATTTTTGTATCACTTTACACAAATATCCATATGTACATATTCAGTATCATCATTCTCATGACAGGGTATGGTCATAGGGTCACTACGCACCAGATCCTCTGACCATTTCCCGCAACATATCTGGGTTGAAAAGTAGCAAAGTATTCATTCATGCATAGCATTTCTTGGGCAAGTTCTTACATCTCCATGACAATCCACAGCCGACATTTTTCGACTTGATGGCTGGACTTGGTCACGGAAAAATAGACATTGATTCTATCGGGATGTCGGGGGCAATGCTCCCTGCCCTTTACATTCCGTCTATGAAACCCTCCGCTCAATATATATATATATATATATATATATATATATATATATATATATATATATATATATATATATATATATATATTGTTATATTGCATTATTTATATTCAGATGTTATAGTTCCATAGATTTATATTAGCATTAGAAATGAAATTTCTAAGGCAGTAATGGTTTTTTATTTATTAATCCGAAATATTTTTTATCATTATAAATATTATTTCTAGTGGATACCCATATTTGAGTAAACATTCTGTTTATTTTTTAAACATTATTTTATTTTCATCTACCGGCCTGAATATTCAAAAAGTCTTCTTAAAAAAAATCTGTTCCTCTCAGCAGGAAAAAGCCGTCGTTAGATCCGACGTGCTTTTCACCGACCCGTGGACTTTACTCGTGATTTCTAACCTTTTCAGAAATACTATATCCACCTATTTTTAAGCGTCTCCCCACATGTCTTCTATGAGTATCGTTCCTGCAGGTGATCATGAGTTTACGCAATTTCTAAGTTTGGTAGCTCTAAGAATGTTTCTAATGAAACATTTTTTGTCTCTTGATACTTTCTTTATTTGTCGAAATGCATCTTTCCAAATTCCAAGACATCTTTGGATTTCGGTGTCAAAGTTTTCTGTTTGAATTTCTGAGTTGAGCAGTACTTACGATTATATATTTTTGTTTCAAATCAGCTCGTGTGTCTTTATTTTCGCTATCCCGTTTCGACTGTTGTATAATCTGGCCTTCCTCATGTATTGCAATCGAAAGACGTGCAACAACAAATTGCTACCATTCACGGGGCTAATTTTTTTTTTCTTTCTTTTTTTTTTTACGTATCGTGTTCGTTGTACATCCTTTCATTCAATATGTCTTGGAGAAATTCCGTTTCTATTTTGTACATTTCGCATTGAGAGTAATATGAAATTTAAACTCTATATATCAGACTAATGATTGGCTATTGAAAGACAAAATGGAAAACATTCCACTGCTCATATCTAGTGTTATCTTGTCCAGACCTTTCTTTTAGTACTGTTTCCATTAATCTCCGTTTCTATTGAACCTTGTTTCAACTGAGTCCAAGTACACACTGCCCAGACTAGCGATTGGACTCACAATTAACATGTCTCCAATTACGCGAATCAATATTTTAATCTACTCGCCTCATCCATTAGGCTACGGGACTATTGTCTAACTTCGTAGATTAAAATGTAAATTAAAGTCTAGCCTAGTGGATTAAAGTATAGATAAAAATGGATTAGGCAGTCCGGATGTAAATAGAGTAAATAATTTCGACACAGGTGAAAAAGAGGTTGTTGAGAATACCATAGAAAGATCATGTGAAGAATGTGGAATTTTGAAGGATAATGCAAACTAAAAGGACACTTAGAAAGAGACACAATGCGATTCGTCATTCAAAATCGTTCCTTCAGTCTTTTATTTTTGCATATTTTAATTGAAAATAAAGAAAAACGTGATTGCCAGTGACCATGAAAGGATGCATATATTACTTGCACAACAGGAGGCTATAGGCATGATTAATCATGAATGTGACAACTTCTTGCATTTTCATTAATACATTATTCTAGTAACTGAACAATTAGGAGAGTGATCAACTGTAATTTGTTTTGTTTTTTTTAATTATTTTCTATAATTAAATGCAAGTAGAACAAAATAACCGTATCTTGTACCGCCATAATTAAATGGGAAAGGGTTATTCTGTTTTGATGGTTGAAGACTGATTGGGATTTGATTAAAATCAACTGACAAAGAAAATATATGCGCTTCTTTTTCCCTAAAATAAGATAAGGCTGAGAGTAGACATGACTACGGGAAAAATTACAGGGGACGGAGAATGTAATTTTCTGCGTTATAAATATTTTAATGAAACTGAATAATGCAAGGAGATTGAAAATTAAAGCCAGGAATATTCAACAGGAAGCTAATAACAAAACATCTGTATTTTACAGTATATAAAAAGATTGACAGCTGAAAGAATAAGTGGATAATTTAAAAAGAAAAGAAGAAAATAGGTATATTAAAAAAAAACAAAAAAAAACTTGTATCTATCATTTTTCATTCTTTAATTACATAAATTTCTTTCCTTCCATTTTTTTTTTTCGTTCTCCAGGTGTTATTTTTTCTTGAATGATTTGTCATCAAGAACAAAATTTGTAGAGCGAAGAGACTTCACGGGACGTCTATGACATAACAATATTGCAAAGTGAATTTAAATTGTAAATTTATGTTCGCAATCCGCGGCAGGATATTTCTAGACGGTTCAGATAATTAAACTTGATGCAATTTCGGGCTGCGAGTTAAGTAGTTGCAATTCAAATTTCTTTGCAGATTTTCCCTGTATTCTCTAACACATAAGTCGGTTGTTGAGTATTCTACTGGCAATCTCTAAAATTACATTGCATATAAATAACCCGTTCATCTTCTATCAGGTCGAATAAAGGAATTATTTTATTGTCATAATGTAAGTGATGCAAAATATGAACTGTCTTATACTAACTGATATAGAATCCAGGAAATAGGTAACGTAGTACAGTGTAACCTGGATATAAGAGAGTTATCGAGACCGGAGAAGACGTCTCTTATATCCGGGTTTCTCTTATATCCGGGTTTGGTCCATTATATATACATTAACACAGGCTCTAATTCGGGACCAGAGAAAATCTCTCTCATATCTGGGTTTATCTTATATCCGGGTTTCTCTTATATCAGGGTCTCTTATATCCGGGTTACACTGTATGTGTAAGACAGATAACCCTAGACTTGAAAAGATTAACTATTTGAGCCCTGAACACCACTTTAACAGTGGTAGAGAAAAATGACCCAATGCCCAGCCACCGGTTGAACGGTAGGTAAATACTTGTAACTATTTTTATATCTACAGTGAAGCATTACGTATCAATTATTTGCGAATTTTGACTCAGGAGCTCAGGCAGAAGGGTTAAAATTCTTCAGGAACGCGGAGCTCAAAGAGTTAAGATTGCAGTAATCAGAGAAACATGCAATCGAATCTGTTCCACAAAGCGTTTCTTGGGAGAAACATCTTTCTTACTTATATGAAGAAATATAGTCTTAAGGTGTGCTATATTTATGGAATAAAGTGCTCAATATCAGAGAGCGTGTGTAAATTAAAAAGTGAACATAGAAGTCAACACTTAGAGGCGACAGTCTGTTTCATGCTATATGCAATCGTCAGGCCACATGTGCTGTTAGTAAAAATTTGTTTTGTTGAAAAACAAATTTGTTGAAAACAAATTTTTACTACATTACTTAAAAATTGAAAACGGAAAAAATAAAAATAAAATAAAAGCAAATAAATAAACAAATAAACAAAATAACAATAAAAATAAGCAAAATTAATTAATCCAAACAAATTACCAAATCACACCTGTTAGAATAGACGAAATAGAATAATAATAATAATAATAATAATAATAATAATAATAATAATAATAATAATAATAAAAATAAAAAAATAATAATAAAAAGAACCCAAATAAATAAAGTAAGTAATAAACAAATTAGAAAACAATTATGACCAAAATATTAGTCAGACTAAACAAATCAAACCTAAAAATCGGGCGAAAAAAAATATATATAATAATATATATATATATATATATATATATATATATATATATATATACATACATATATATATATAAGGATAAATCAAAGAAATGAAAAATTTTGTCACTATTGTCTTTGTAGATAAATTTATTTATAAATGATTTCTAAACACAGACAGGCGCGCGTGCATGTGTGTGTGTTGTCTAAAACTTTGCAATATACACAGTAAGCTCGCTCAGGATCGGGTTTAGAATGTGGAAGGAAAACTCAAAACTGCATGGTTTTTGTCAGTTTCCCAGCAGAAGCGATCATCAGGACTTTCTTACTAGTTTTTAGTGTTCTTATTTATAGGTTACTATTGTCATATGGGAAGTAAGATGGAATAAATGCAATCTCTTTTTCACTGTTGTTTTTTGTTCAGGGCTAATGGTATAGATTATTCAGAATCCTGGCCTTGAGATTGTTTATTGGGATTAATTATTTCTTTTCATTTTCTGTTCATTATATATTTCCTAATAAATTATTTATATTTATTATATATATATTATTTCTTCAGTTTTAAACTCATAATATATTGGCTGATTCTTTTCTTTTGTGATATGAGCATCGGTATCGTAGAAAGAAGTTGTCTATTGTCTGGATGGAAGTGGGCACTGATCTTTTATTTAGGATTTTATAATGTCAAATAAATATCAAATGCTATAAAACAATGTAGAATTTGTTTACAATGTATGAAAATAAACAAACAAAACGCCGTGAATAAAAGCGTGAAACTGACAGGCAATATGGAGTGTTGATCCCTAAGTCTACTGTCTGTCTACCTATTCAACTATCTACCTGGCACAAAAGCACAAACGAGAACTCACAAATATACTTAACGACACACACACACACACACACACATATATATATATATATATATATGTGTGTATTAGCATTCCAGGAATTACTTCTAATATAATCATCTTTTTCATTTAGGTCCCTATATTTTATGCCAGTATGTAGCTTGATTTTCTTCTGGTGCATTTGCATTGGTCTTTGAACAAAAATTTTCTTCTACCATAAATTATTCCTATTTTCCGTTAGTTTTAACATTACACAAATACAAAAAAATATCTTAAATGATACAGATAATATGTATCCCTGTAAGTATGTAATGATATGTCGTTTACTGAAAGTTTCTCAAACATATCAAGTAGAAATACCGAACAATTTCTGATCTTTTTGTTTTATCAGATTTTGGAAAGTATGTCCGTCCGAAAGCTTTTCATCATCCCGTTTTATATATGAATTAATGTATTCTTTCTTTCTTTCTTTCTTTCTTTCTTTCTTTCTTTCTTTCTTTCTTTCTTTCTTTCTATCTAAATATCGAAATAGACTAGATATGATCAGACTGATATATATATATATATATATATATATATATATATATATATATATATATATATATATATATATAGGAAGAGATGATTGATGTTCCAACGAGAGAAAAGTCTGTATAATATTAGGTTGGTGCAAAAATAATGACGTAATAATGACGTAATAATGTCGTTTTTTGACGTATTTTTAACGTCAAAAAACGACATTATTACGTCATTATTTTTGAAAGAAAGAGAGAGAAACCGCTAACGGTTTTATTTGTAATGCGGATTTAAAAATAAAAATATTATGCTTTATTTCCCATATTATTATATTTTATTATGGAAAATAAAGCATAATATTTTTAAAAAAATCCACATTACAAGCAAAAACGTTTGCGGCGTCTCTCTTCTTTTTAATATATATATATATATATATATATATATATATATATAGATAGATAGATAGATAGATAGATAGATAGATGGATGGATGGATAGATATGTTTGTAGGTAGGTACCATTTAAATTTGTAAAGTGTGGCAGTCTGGCCTGTTCCTTAGAATCTGTGTTAAACGCCAAAGCAGACATGTGAAATTCTCATATGTGGAATTAACATTCAACATGTTTTTGTGTTTTTTTCGTTTTGTTTTTTAGTTCCTAACTGGACGGTTTGTGAGTACATGGGTCTTAAGGGAAAACGTTGGTACAGACCACCTTGTAGTGAAACCAGCATGGACCCATGAGAGGGATCATTAGTTCAAAACCGGCAAAGAAGCCTAGTGTTTTTCTTCCTCTAAACGAGCACTGAATTTAGCAAAACAAATGATGAGAACATTATATTCCCCTAAGTAAAATGAAAATTCATTTGGATAATCCCCGAAAATATTTTATGCAACCAACACCCAGCATTACACAAACTGATGTTGGTTGGTTGATTTTCTTTAGCAGCATATCAACACCTCTATGGGTTATTTAATGCTGAAATATAAATATTTCGAACACAATTTTAATAGGTTTAACTATATATATTTTGAACACAACTGTATGCCTTCAGCTACAGATAAAATTTATTGTTGATCATTTTTATTATAAAATGTATTGTTGATATCTCTACTAAAAAACATGGTGCTAGTAATTTTAGTATAAGTAGTTATTTGTAATTTTAGTATAAATAGGTATTGTTGGTAATTTTACTATAAATATACAGGATGTTTCAAAAAGAATACGCCAAAATCATTACGCTGTTTTTTCAGGTCTATAGCATTGTAGTGGACTCAATCAGTGGTTATTTGATAGAGTAGTTATCAAAGTTTGATTAGGTGTCAGTTTCACCGCTGTTGTTAGTATAACTTCCGGTGCAGCTGAATTGTGGGAAGATCAATCAAAATCGCGACTCCTCAGCAGAAGGCGTTTTGAGGGCTTGAATTCGCGAAAACAAACACCATTGTCACGGTGCAGGCAGATTCGAATGACTTCATTTTTCAGCAAGATGAAGCACCACCCTATTGGCATCTCGGGGTTAGAGCTTATCTGAATGAAAACATTCCTCAGCGATGGATTGAGAGGAGAGGTGCTAAAGACCCTTGCTCCCTGTGCTTGGCCTGCCAGATCCCCAGACCTCACTGTGTGTGACTTTTTCTTGTGGGGGTATGTTAAAGACCAAGTTTATGTTCCAGCACTTCCAGCAAGTATCGATGACTTGAAAGATCGAATAACAGCTGCAATCAACACGGTGGACCGTGACATGCTGAGGCGCGTTTGGGAGGAATTCTCATATCGGCTTGATGTTGTCGACGCTGCCGGTGGTGGCCACATTGAGCACTTATAAAACATGAAATGAAACTTGAATGTATATACAACACATGTGTTCATGCTAGAGGTTTTTAAATTTTTTCGTTATTGACACATCACATGATGATTTTGGCGTATTCTTTTTGAAACACCCTGTATATTGGTAAGTTGTTTTCTTTTATAGAAAAATGTATTGCATGTAGTTTTATACTTTCATAGTGTTTCTTTTTCGTTTGGGGTTTTGCTGTTTGCCCACAGCTGGGAATCTGACAGGTGTCACTACACTGTGTCTGGGCGGAACTTGGAAAAACAGAAATTAAGAAATGGTTTCATATTCATCAAAATGTGCAATCTCCCGATCAGAGACCTTGTTGCCTTAAGTTCGAAAAAAAAAACAAAAAACAAAAAAAGAACAAAAAGCACTTGTAACAGGTATTGACTTAATATGTTTATTTTAAAGAGAGGTAATATATTAAAGAAATCCAGTGTACCTCATTAAGACCAAGTATGCACCCTCTTTGCACAGTTGTTTTCCAAAAACAAAAAAGTTATCGAGTCTACTACTGTAGAACAATATTTATCAAGTTTGTTTTGCATTACAATCTAAAATTAGTCTGCTGCAAATGTTGTCTGATGAATGGCCAAGGGAAACTCCGGACATAAAAAAATTAGTCAGGTCTTTAGATGGTTGCTTGCTTGCTTGATTTTATTTAGCGACATATCAACCAGTATGGATTATTTAATACCGAAATTTAAATATTTTGAACAATTTTATTGCTTCAAAAATATTTTAATGTAATTGTATGCCTTCGGCTACAGATAAAATATCTTGTTGGTCATTTTGCTATCAAATATATTATTGGGAATTCTCTTACAAATGTATTATTGGTAATTCTACTATAGCATGTATTGCTGGTCATTTTGTTTTAAAAGTATAGTGTTGTAATTTTTATATAAATATATATTGTTGGTAATTTTACTATAAAAATGTATTTTTATAATTTATTAGTATTTTGTTTATCTTTGGAATTTCACTATTTGTTCATAACTGGGACCATAACAGGTGCTACCACCCTGGGGCAGGGTGAACCTGGAACAACGGCCATTACGAGGTGGTTCCAGACATGTAAATCTGCAATCTCCCCATCAGAGGCCTTGCTACCGGATGTAGTTTCTCGTCATACCCAGGACTATAGATCTTTAGCAAATATATATACAGATCATTCCACAGTTTATGGGTGCACCTCTGAAATCTGGCAACTGATCTACTCGATGACCGAGCTCTAACAGATCAACTGGGTGAAAGAAATCTGACTGCTGACATTAAATACAACCGCATACCATGCTACAAATGTGATATCATCCTGAATTTTCGCCTGTGATGAACGGCTTTGGTATCATTGAGTCTCTTTCCTTTAGATATCTATAAAGTGGAGTTCATACAAGGTAACCCAAAAAGTTCTGTCCGTTTTTTAAAGGAAAAAAAGAAAACGTTTCACAGTATGTGTAACTTATATTTAGTCATCGAACTAATCGCCATCGGCATCCAGCACCTTCTGCCAACGTGCCTCCAGCTGTTCAATGCCCTTGCGGTAGAACTCGGGGTGTTTTGACGCAAAGAAGTCCGTGAGGGCTTTGCGCAAGTCTACTACATTGGTGAAGGATTTCCCACGAAGATGATTATCCAGGGAGTGGAAGACGTGGTAATCGGATGGCGCAAGGTCAGGTGAATAAGGTGGATGTCACAAAGTCACCAACCCAAGTTGCTGTATAGTATCCCTGACCACTCGCGCGACATGCGGCCTGTCGTTGTCATGTAGGAAAAGCACACCTTTGCGATTCACCAGTGCTGGCTCTTTCTGGCGCAATGCCTGTTGCACACGTTTCAATTGCTGCGAGTATAGGTCTCCAGTGACCGTTTGGCCAGTTGGTAGCAGTTCATAATGAACCACTTGACGACCTGTTCACCAGAAACAAAGCCTAATCTTGCGTGGGTGCATAGGCGGTCTTGCGGTGTGAGGGACAACATCCTGATGAGACAACCAATGTCTAGAATGCTTGGGAGTTTCGTACAGAACACACTTTTCGTCACTGGTAAGCACTCGATTGAATAAGGATGCGGTACGGTTGCGTGAAAGCAGCGATACGCAGGCTACCACTCGTTGTAACTTGTGGACCTCCAACAGCGTTTGCAGAACCCACTTGCTCAGTTTGTACGTCTTACCTAGGCGGTGCAGGTGACATCTAACTATTTCATCGGAAACGTTGAACTGTCTTGCAAGTTCACCACACGTTAGCCTACTGTCCTCTTCAATGTCCGCCTTCAGGACTCCGTCATTCAAGATTTGTGGTCGTCCACTGCGAGGCTCATCATGAAGAGACAAATCTCCCGACTTGAATTTTCGAAACCAACGCCTTGCAGTACTTTCATCCACAGCACTATCCCCAAACGCTTGACATGTCCGGCGACTTGATGCAGCTGCTGATAAGCCCACTTTGAAGTCGTAAAGCAAAGAGCCCAGAACGAGATCTCTAGACACTTCCATCCTTCTCACAGCTGTCTGGCTTATAACTGATGGCCAGGTCCGGTGCTAGTGTTTTTTTATAACGTCTGATGTTCCTACTTCCGGCTGTCCGAATCTGAAAACAATTGCTACCCGCATTTTGTATATATTTCAACTTCAATGACTATTAAAAAAACGGACATAACTTTTTTGTTTACCTTGTATATATGATTCATGATGCAAAAAAAAAAAATGTCGGTTCCTTGTAAAACTCCAGAAAGAACATATTTGTTCTTACCAATTTCTATCTTTATAAAGAGTTAGAAATAAGAGAAAAAATATAGAAATCCAGAGAAATTTTAGAAAATATAGTAATGTTGATATATCTGGATTTGAGCTGCCTAGACAGAGTTCAAAAGCTTTTACCCGGACTTGCAGGTGAGGAATTAATTTCCACATGATGAAACGTATCGTATAGTTGGCCACTCACATTCGAAGATATCTGTATACTAAGGTGGCTATCAAATTCCTACTGTAAACGCTTGTACAGGCACATTTGTGTTTTTTCAACACCCGCAGAGCCCACCTGTGGTTTATACTGAAACTATGCTGAGCAGACCTTAGTTGCAGTTTCTGAGAAAGAGCGTGTTTTCTATCGTGATCAACAATTTGAACAAGTCCAGCACGCTTAAGCCCTCGGCCACGATGACATTTATGCTTCTGTCTACCTAATTTCACTCATATGGCTTGGATCAAGGCTTGTGGTAAGTCACTTTCCAAAGGTGGCGGGGGCTAGGATCGGCCCCCTCTAGTCCGATAACTTCAGGAAGTCTCCTTATTGACAACTCTACCATGGTGAGATTCGAACCCGGGTCTCATGGACAGAATGCGAACATTCTAACCACTCGGCTATGTGCCCATGGTCTCCACCGTGCAACCCATTTCCCACAGACGAAACATCGGAAGCCTATCTATGGTAAATGATCTGAGCAGCTATATTCATTTGTTCCACCAGTTCAGAGCCTTACGGATATGAGCAGCTATACCATATACACTTGGAAGAATAATGCCATACCCTTCGCATCCCATCGGTAAGAAGGATGTTCCTTCCTCGTCGATATTTATGGAATAAAGATTCTCGAGCGGATGTCTCTCCAATCATTACATTCTTTATCACGTTTCGGGTCAAATGTTAGCATTTCTACATATACTCATGATTGACACTGCTTACTATCACCTTTTTTCAGACATCAATCCGTAAATCTCTAAGTTGGGTGTTTATTGGGTCTTGTGATTTGTGAACGATTAAGATAATAAGATATATAAAAGACAAGAAAATAAGATATATTTAAGACATGCCGTTGATATATTTAAAATAATGAATTAATTATTTTTATATTCCGAGAATTTAAATATACAAAAATTATATTTAAAATAACATGGTTAGTAATACTTGTCCTGTTCCATTGCGTATGTATTTTTAAAACAAATAAGCTGGATAAAGACAAAATCATAAAAATATAAAATGAAATCTTTAAAAATTTAAATGTTACTTTCCAGCAATCATACGTTGCCAAGGATTTAGCATACAATAAATATTAATTTTATGATTAGCGTTCAAACAATAGAATAAAAAAAAAGTAAAAATAAATAATATAATAAATCTGATACAATATATGTAAGAATAATTAAATACTTTCAATTGAATTGAAATCAAATCAATAATTAAATAATCATTGAGTCGATATTATGATGAATAAAAGTATTTGTTGGCAATGTTTACCGATTTTACGTAATATTATTTATAAAATTATAAAAAAGGGAGTTAAATATTGTCAGTATTTCAATATAACAATTTACATAATATTTGCATAGAGGCAAATAATAAAATATAAATATAATATATAAGTATA
>OZ010577.1:38745061-38795061 GCA_963932145.1 Acanthosepion lycidas | reverse complement strand
CAAAACCTGGAAAACTAGCAGTTCACTATTTACCCATAGCTGGGACCCTAACAGGTGCTACCACCCCGGGTCAAGGTGGACCTGGGAACACCAGCTCCTCAAAACCTCCAGATCAGAGGCCTTGCTCTTGGATGCAATTTAACGTCATACACAGGACGCCTCATTGAGGGGGGGGTCTTAACCCTCTACAGAGGTGCAGTCGGCGTATTCTAAAGCCCCAGCCGACAGGGCTTTCACTATTAGTAAATATGCGAACAGCAGAATACTTTCTAAGTATATCTGGGAAATTAAATACAAAACGCACATCACACCAAAAATATCTTTGAAAATAAGGAAAAGATCATCAGCCTACAACAACGAATCAAAAGCTTGCAAACTTTGCTTGGAGGCAAAAAATAGCCATCATTACCTTCCCAGACCAAAATAAATTATTAAATAAAAGATACAAAATACAGATATGTAAACAAATTTTTACTATGTTACTTAAAAATCGAAAACTGAAAAAAAAAAAAGAAATAAATAAACAAACAATAAAATAAGCAAAATAAATTAATCCAAACAAATTACCAAATCACAACGCGTTAGAATAGACAAAATAGAATAAATAAATAAAAAACAAAATCAATGAACCCAAATAAATAAAATAAATAATAAACAAATTAACAAACCATTGTGACCAAAATATTAGTTAGACTATAAAAATCAAACCAAAAACATACGAAAAAATAGCTATAAATGTTATATAGCGATAAAAAAAAAAATACTACGTTACTTACAAATCGAAAACTGAAAAGAGTAAATAAAAATATACAGTACAATAAATAACTAATAAAAAAACAAGTAAAATAAATTAATCTAAATTCATCCCAATAAATAAATAAACTAACAAACCGATCCTGAAAAAGTAACCGTTAAAAAAAGACAAATAAAGATAATCAATCCAAATAATAACGTGAAGAAATAAATAAATTAAAAACTGATCCCGCCAAAATAATAGTTAGAATGAACTACAACAATCAACCACAAAAGTGAATAAATAGCTTTATCTTCCCAAACCAAACAAAACTATTAAACAAGCGATATAAACAAATTTTTACTACGTTAATAAAAACACCGATTAAAATTTATATATATATATATATATATATATATATGTGTGTGTGTGTGTGTGTGTGTGTGTGTGTGTGTGTGTGTGTGTGAAAATATATAGAAAATAGGAAAGAACTAGTTAGGAAAATAATCCAAAGTTCTTTAGTATTTTTGTTATTATTTTTAAAAATAGTGCTCGATACAAAAGTAGAGCATAAATATAATTATTTATTTAAAAATATGATTCCAGCGTGTTGGAATCATATTTTTAAATAAATAATTATATATATATATATATATATATATATATATATATATATATATATATATATATATATAAAGTAATAAATAAAAATAAAAAATGAAAATAAATAAATTCAAGGAAAATGATTTAACCTAAATAAATAAACAAATAAACGACTTCCGGTAATATAGCCGCCAAAATAGACTACCCGCAATGCACCACTGACCCGTATATATAAAGAGCCGGGAAAAATAACATCACTCGTGGTCTAACGATTGCTTCTATCATGAAATAGACTGGCGCATCTAAGTGTTGACTTCTATCTTCACTTTTATATTTACACACGGTCGCTGATATTGAGCACTTTATTCCATAAATATAGTACATCTTAAGACTTTATTTAATCTCTCTCTCTCTCTCTCTCTCTCTCTCTCTCTCTATATATATATATATATATATATATATATATATATATATATATATATATACACGCACACATACACGCATGTATATGTATGCATGAGTGTATATAAATATTTTATATGTAAGTTTTCATGTATGAGATTGAATTGTCATTAGTATATAAATATTTGCATATAAATATGTATATATGTTTGTGTGTGGTTTAATACGTATTGAAACGTAGTTATTCGATTTTGAACCAAAAATTGACAAGTAATATTTCAGTCTTAAGTTTAAGATTAACCATTGACGACGGTGGTTGAAATTGAATGAGATTTTAAAAATAAATATTTCTTCGTATAGAAATATTTTCTTCATAGACATCATTGCTTCAATCCATATATATATATATGTTTGATTAAATAATATAGACAAGTGTTGTCTATTTATTTTATGTAAATTCTTTTCATAACGTCCGATAAGCTTATAACATTATCATTAAACGAAGAAAGAAAATCACAATATTGATAGATATTTTTTAATCCAATCTAAGCTTTCGGCTTACATAAGCCATTATCAAAGATGACAAAATACAATACAATATATTATGCAATACACGGACAAGAATGCGATGATAGTCTGTTTCTGTTTACATGGATGATTTCCAAGCAACGATAAACACGTAAATAAAAGACGCTGGAATCGAAAATCACACCGCATCTCATGACATCACACATGACCACGCGAGAGTGAATTCGAGAAGTATTAAGTATGGGAAGCCGTTGGTATAAACCAATGGCTTCTGTTACCAATTATAGACATTTAAGAATATTTGTGGAGATTTCATAGCTTATTTTGTCCAGACTAGGTTTCAACTGTTTTATTTATATAGCTTCAAGAATTTTTAGCTTTTGTTTATTGTTTTCATGTTTAAGTATAGTTGCGTTTTCTACAAGGATTTCACGGAATTGTGTATGCGGCCAGGTATGTTGTTTCATGTATGTTGGCGAATTGCATAATATATTTTACTGTAATGTATGAATGAAAAAATACTGCCTAAATACATACAATATATATATATATATATATATATATATATATATATATATATATATAGGATAAAATATAATCTTGTTAAATCATTTCACTCCAAGTCAATAAAGCCACAGAGACACATGTAGTAGTGAGTGTTAAAGGATAAGGAAAGAAGAACGTTAAAGAGTGGGAACAATAAAAGATGAGGAATCAAAAAGACAGTAGATAATGATTGACATTGCATTTAAATATTTGAAGAGGTAAGTTGCTTGTAAAGCAAGCATCCCGAATAGATTTGAAGAAGCGAAATTTTCGAGAAAGCCAAGTCTTAGCATAGACTTTACGGTTAGTTCTAATCATTTCAACTATGTGACGTTTTTGCCAATCTAGTAAGTTTTGATATATTTATAACGCAAATTCGCTCAAAATCCAGGATAGAGCGTGAGAAAATATAATAATGTTGGCCACTGATGTCAACACTGAATGGTGGCAATCTCTTTAATGCGTGTACGCAATCTTCAGGTCATGTTATATCTGTGTGTGTTTGTTTGTGTTTGTTTGTGTTTGTGTGTATACGTGTGTCTGTGGTGAGAGAGAGAGAGAGAGATTGAGAGAGTGAAGGAACTGTCATGCCTAAAAATAATGATAATGGATTCTGCTTCTTGCCAAAGGAGTCGAGCTTTATTCGATTTTTTTTATTTCTAAATTCAGGCGTGTTAATGAGCAGCCCGTTCTAACCAAAGTATTTCACTGTAAAGTGGAAGTTTTCCAGTTCCAAATGTCAATAACGATTGGTCCTGGAATTTTTTAAAGTGATAATGAGTCAGACTCATTAGGAATTGATCCGATCTAATGCTGCCTCATCACACATACCTGGGGCAAAATTCACTTTCAGTCGTTTTTTTTTTTTTTTGTTTATTTTTTGCCATTGCTTCTTATCTTCAGTTTGTTTTCTCTTTTGGTTGTGTTTATTTCTTTTCTTTAGTTTCTTCTTTTATTTTCTTTCTTTCCTTTGTGTCTTTTATCTTCTCTTCTTTCTTTCTTTATTTAATTTCTATGATGTTCCATTTCTTTTCTCTTCTACTTTCATTTATTGATTCTTTCTTTCTTTCTTTCTTTCTTTCTTAGTTCCCATTCTTTCTCTTCTATCCTTTATTTTTCTTTGTTTCATGTTCTTTTTTTATTTTTCTATTCCTTTTCTTTTTTTCTTTTCTTTAATTCTTTCTTTATTGTTTTCTTTCTTTCTTACTTTTTTCTTTCTCTTCTTTCTCTTCTCTTTTTTCTTTTTCTCTTCTTTCTTTCTTCTTTCCTTTCTTTCTTTTACTAGCCGTTTTATTGTTTTGTCTTACGTCTTGAGTGTTTTTCTTTTTTTCTTTTTCTTCTGTTAATTTTGTCTTCTTTATTTCATTCAATGTATTTTTATCTTAACAAACTATTCGATATTGTACTTATTTTTCTATCATCTTTTCTTCGTTATTTTACTTTTAATTAATTAATTATTTATTTATTCTATAAATGCGTTTCCCGCGTTTTTTTTTTTTTTTTTTTTTTTTTTTATAACATTCTCCACGTTTTTCTTCATTTAAAAGATTTCGAAAAATGTCTCCTTTCTCTTTCAGTATTTTCTAGCTTTCGGTTTTTTGTTTTATATCCCACCTGTTATGCCATTACGGATTTCTTTTCTGTATTCAAAATAAATGTTCAAATTGAGTATCAATCCCTTCTCTATTCTTTCGCTTCTCCTCGCACGTCTCGTTTCTGTTATTTTACAAATGTATTAATAGATTTTAAAATTTAAAAAATGTTCGTTAATTTTAATTATTAATCCTTTTTTGATTAATCTGCGATTTTTCCGACATTGGAATCTTCCAATGTATTTTTTCATGTTTAATTTATTTTTGCATTTGTCCCTCTTCCATTTAACTTACACAAAGCCTTATTCATTTGTTCACAGTTTTTTCCATTGATCATCTTTTCCTTCTTCTTCTTCTTCTCTCTTTCGTCGTCTTAATGACTTCATTTTGTTCATTCAGATTTCACTTTCGATTCTATTAAACTTGATTTTTCTCTTTTACATTTCCATTTCTTATTTTAAGGTTGCACTTTTTTTCTTTTTTTTTTCAGTTTGTCACTTACTTTTCATTTTCGTTTCATTTATCTTTAGTTTTTATTTTTGCCTTTCACTTACTTTATTTGTACAGTTCTGCCTTTTCTTTCATTCATCTTCACTTTGTTATTTCTCCCTCTTTGTTTTTTTTTTCTTTTCTTCTAAACTTTCTCTTATATTTCTTTCTTCATTTTCTTCGTTTTGTAACTAGAATAGTTTTAACTTTCTCCCTTTCTTTTTTCTTAAACTCTTCTAATTCTTCTTTTACCTTTCTTTCTTGCTTTCTTTCGTTTTTTCCTTCTTTTTTTTCTTCTAAACCTTGAATTATTGTTCTTTGTTTTTTTGCTTTTCTTCTAAACATTCTCTTATATTTCTTTCTTCCTTTTCTTCGTTTTGTAACGACAATAGTTTTAACTTTCTCCCTTTCTTTTTTCTTAAACTCTTCTAATTCTTCTTTTACCTTTCTTTCTTGCTTTCTTTCGTTTTTTCCTTCTTTTTTTTCTTCTAAACCTTGAATTATTGTTCTGTTTTTTTGCTTTTCTTCTAAACATTCTCTTATATTTCTTTCTTCATTTTCTTCGTTTTGTAACTAGAATAGTTTTAACTTTCTCCCTTTCTTTGTTTCTTAAACTCTTCTAATTCTTCTTTTACCTTTCTTTCTTTCGTTTTTTCCTTCTTTTTTTCTTCTAAACCTTGAATTATTGTTCTTTGTTTTTTTGCTTTTCTTCTAAACATTCTCTTATATTTCTTTCTTCCTTTTCTTCGTTTTGTAACGACAATAGTTTTAACTTTCTCCCTTTCTTTTTTCTTAAACTCTTCTAATTCTTCTTTTACCTTTCTTTCTTGCTTTCTTTCGTTTTTTCCTTCTTTTTTTTCTTCTAAACCTTGTAATATCGTTCTTTGTTTTTTTCTTCTTTCGTATTGAAGTAAAATTGTTTTATATTCTAAGCCTTCTTTCTTCTTTCTTTCTTCAATTCATTCTTTTATCTTTCTTTCTTGTTTTCCTTCTTACTTTTTATCTACAATTGTTATATAATTCTTTCTTTCTTTCTTCTAATCATTCTGATGTCATTCTTGCTTTCCTTCGTTTTTTAAACTACAATTGTTTTATCTTTGTTTCTTTCTTTCTTCTTTCAATCGTTTTACGTTTTATCCTTTTATTTCTTTTATCAAATTTCATCTTTTCTTCATTTTTCATTCCTTTTGCTTTTTTATGCTTTTTTTTTTAATATTACACGTTCTCTTAACTTTTTCTTTAATTTTGATTTCATTCTTCTACTCGATTTTTTTCTTTCTCTTTCTTTCTTTCTTTCTTTCTTTCTTTCTTTCTTTCATCTACTCCTTATTCAGCAGTTGATTTTGTCCCGCTTACTTCTTTCTCTAACTTTTGTTTCTTGACTCACTTTCCTTTTGATTCATTCTCTTTTTCTTCCTCAATCTTTCTCTTTTTATTTCTTCTTTTATATAATTTTCCATTGTAATTTACTCGCTTTCTTTCCTTTTTACGTCATTTCTTTTTCTTAAACATTTTTTTCATTTTCATTTATTTTTGTTCAATTCCTTTGAGATTTTCGATGCGTATTTTTCATTTTTTTTCTTTCTTTCGTTGTTTCTTTCATAAATTTCTTTCTTTCTCGAACACTTTTCCTTTTTTTCATCTGTTCCTTCGTTACTTAATCAGCTTACGTCTACAGCATGACTCATGCCGTCAGTGAAGCAATTAGATCATTCGACCTTTGAAAAGGATTACCGCCATGTGATGACGTAACACGCTAAAGTTTCTGAAATTGTTTTGAAAACATCTCAGCAAATATGGCTCCCAGACTTATTCCCCAATTTTTACTGACACGTACACACAAATATAGATTCACTTGCACACGCACGCACACACACATACACACATACATAGGTAGATATATATATATATATATATATATATATATATATATATATATATATATATGTGTGTGTGTGTGTGTGTGTGTATGTGTGCGGGTATGGGTGTGTGTTTGTGTGTGTGTTAGTATGTATGTGTGTATCTTAGAAAATAAACACGTATATTTATACAGGCACTTTGATTTTTTTTTCTTTTAAGCTGTTTGTATATGGTTGAGTGTTCTAATGTCATTCTGGCTTTACTGGAAGAATAGTGAAAACGTTTGGGATAAAGAAAATCTTCAGTGAGGGTGATATAAGTACAATACCTGTCACACATATGGGGGGTCTGTGTGTGTGTGTGTGTGTGTGTGTGTGTGTGTGTGTGTGTGTGTGTGTGTGTGACTGTTGTCATATCGGGAATATATAACGTTTTATGTGCAAAGAGTGGAAGACGTATAAAGCAAAATGTCCATGGGAAGAAAAAGCTTTTACTTCACGCAACAAACATCAAAATTTCATTACAAAGACTTACGTTGTCACTGCAGCTAATTCTTTAGAGATTAACTACAAATATTGAATATTGCTAAGAGAAATATTCTGATCAAAATCATATAATAAATCATTAGCTGCAATTATATTGATTCCAAAATTACACACACACAGCCATACATACGTACATACAAACATATATATATATATATATATATATATATATATATATATATATATGTATATCTTCTTTCTGTATTGTCAGTTCCTGTTTTTGTTATTCTCGCTTCTTAATATATTGAATATTGATAAGGGGAATACTCGGATCAAAATCATATAATAATTGATTAACTGCGAATATTTTTGATTGCAAAATTAAACACACACACACACACACACACACATATATATATATATATTCTTTCTGCATTCTTAGTTCCTGTTTTTGTTATTCTCGCTCCAATATATATATATATATATATATATATATATATATATATATAAAACAAAGAAAAAAAACAACAATCAGACATATTCTAGTAGACTGGACATCAGGTGTGATGAGGTAATTTGATTTATAGTCACAATTCTTCTCAAACATCCAAAAGCAGTTGCCATACATAAGATGTCTTTTTTTTTCCATTCCAAACCGAAGTAGCCAAAGAGAGAAGGCTCTCTAGGCGAAACGCTTTGTTCATGGATTTTATTTATTTGTGCTTTTTTTATTTTTTGTCTCAAGATCTTAATTTTACTTCGAATAATGTTACACCCCAAAACACATACACACACACATTCTTTCTCTCTCTCGCACACACACACACACACACATACATATATATATATATATATATATATATATATATATATATATATATATATATATATATATATATATACTTAAACACGCATACACGCGCGCGCACAAACACACCCGCACGCACCCCCCACATATATATTAGTTCTTCTGTCTTCTTCCGTTTTTTTCATTCTCGCTCCTTAATAATGTTTTCCTTTTCTCAAATATTTTCACACTCATTAACCAACCACCCTGCGTCTAAGTTGCTTTATTGCCTTTCTAGGGGTAATTAAATGACATTTTGTTTTTTATGAAGTAAAATAGTGTAATATTTTGCTTCACTCCTTTTACAAATTACCCTGTGGTTTGACCCTCATCACACACTGGTCACTGTCAGTGTATGTGTGCATCTATCTATTAGGTTGGTGCAAAAATAATGTCGTTTTCTCACATATGTTACTATGTGAGAAAACGGCATTATTTTTGCACCAACCTAATATCTATCTATCTATATGTATACACACACACGCACACACACATATGTATATATATATATATATATATATATATATATATATATATATATATATATATATAGATTGTTATACATAAGCATTCATATATATATATATATATATATATATCAATCTATTCTTATATCTGCATATATGCATATGTCTATATATACGGGAGTGTGTGTTCTGTTAAATAGAACGGAACTTGGAATATCTGTTAAGCATTTTCGTGCGTTTTCCCTAGTGTCAAATAAATGCTTTGATGTTAGTTGGAAGCTTGTCTAAGAACTTGCCAAAATTATGTTTTCTGTTCAAACGACATTGTCATTTTCATGGAGAACGTATAGAAAACCAAACACTCGAGAATGTAATGTTTATGCTTCCACATATCAAATGACTTTTTCGGCACCAGAACAAACTCAACAACACACTTAACATTTCCCTTTTCGGTCTATTAAAATAAACACGTTTAAATGGATTGCTGCAGAAATATCACATATATATGTCTGATTGAATAAATTACAGACATTATGTCTCCCTACTAACTGATGTATTATGTAAAACCAACATTATATACTAGTTTAAATGTCCCTTGGTGGAATGAATCTGTGGCAAGAAGGCTTGCACTACACATGTCTGACCATTACGACACCTCTACACCAACATTCCTGTCCATATTCTCAATACAAAAATTACTAATCGACAACACAAATATCCTACACCATGAATAGAACAAATTCAGATTACAGATAATGGAAGAAATTTATATTAAAAAATTAAACCGGGACTGAACAGAATCAACTATGAATACTGCTGTAATGTTCGGAAATGCCTGTAAAGGAACAGTTTTTCAGCTTAAAGGCGCGTATGACCATGATATTATAACATTACAAAAATTCTATAATGGATAATGTACGACTTGCAACCCTGAAGATAATATTGGAAGAAGATCGAAAGGACTTGGAAAATTAAAATAAAATAAATTTAAACAGCTACAACACATTTCTCTTGTACTTTAACATCAGTACAAGGAAGGTTATTCGTGAGTATGAGCTGATTTTGTTAAAAATTAGCAGACATAATGTCTGCAATTTTTCAATGAGACATGCCTAAAAGAGAATTTGCTTCCTAAATACACATAGACAGACAGAAACACACACACACACATACACACACACACACACACACACACACACACACATATATATATATATATATATATATATATATATATATATATATATATATATCCTACATTTCGGAGCATAGGTCAATTACGTCAAATTTAAATACACATATCGATGATAGTACAAATATAATAGTATCTTCCACATGTATAAAAAGGTTAAAATTATGGAAGTGTTATTAATATAAAAAGAAAAAAAATACAATAAAAGCAACGATGAACACGATCACAATGTGCTGGCCATGTTTGGAAACGGTTATATCTCAAGATACATAGTTAAAACAGTGCATATATTCAGATAAAAATAAAATAAATTTCTGGCTTGATAAAGGCTAAAAGCATAGCTGGAAACGCTTGGAAAAACTTCGGAAAATTTTTATATAAGTAATGTCCTGAAAAGAAAAAGAATACGAACACATGAAAAAGAAATCATCTAACACACCTTATCAGTCGTTTCCAACAAATCTTGCATATATATATATATATATATATATATATATATATATATATGTCTCTGTGTGTGTGTGTGTGTGTGTGTGTGTGTGTGTGTGTGTGTGTGTATGCAGCATATTTTTATTCCGACAGTTTCGGTTAAATGATTTAGACATATCATATCGATTAGTTGTCGTTGTGATCCTTTCAAGTACACGGATCAATGTCTTGCTAGCCTCAGAAAATTGATTAAGAAAAATACCAAAATTTTCTTTCAAATAGTTTTTATTTTCAAAAGTACTTTCAGTCTCATTTTCAGGGAATTAAATTGTTTGTCAGTATATATATCTATATATATGTGTGTGTGCTTTTGTAAATTCAAAGCATTTCAAGTTCATGTATTTTTTTTTCAAAGTTCAGTTTTTCGGTTAAAACAATAAATAAATAAAAAAGCAAATATATATATACTCTCCGTTTCTTCTTTAAATAATTATATAATAATCGCTGCAGGGTAAGTTTAGAATTAAAATTTTAATTTTTAGTTTTAACATTATTATAAATTAGTTATAATGATTTCTAATTTAATCTAACATTTACATTAGAACATTAATTATTTATATCTAAGGTTCGTTGTCAGTTTTTTTTAATTACTTGTAATTTAATTGGTCATTGGCGCTTACGTAAAAAACATTGAGAGGAGATTGGTTCGTTTTGAACTTTTTAAAAACTCTTTATTATGCAATCAATCAGCCCTTTACAAGACATCAGAATTGTTGAGACGAAACAAAATGGCTATTTTTGTAGTGATGTTATAAAATGCTTATGTTATAATTCTTGAATAAATACAAATATATAAATATATATATATATATATGTATATATATATATATATATATATATATATATATATATATATATATATATACATATATATATATATATATATATATATATATATATATATATATATATATATATATATATATATATGCGAATATTCTGGCAACATTTTTTCATTGAGAAATGATTCATTGAATAATTTAAACAAGTTTTGTCTACTTATTTTCAGTTTGATCCTCTTATATTCGCGGATAATCTTTTTGATGTCATTATTAAAGGGAGAGTGAAAATCCCCGTGTTGATCCATATTGTTTTCAAGTTAAATGTTTTACTTGTGAATGTGTGTGTGTGAAAAGGGTCTATGAAAATATATGAAAGTTTATATTCAAAAGTAAGGTAACTAAGGAAATATGTGTGTGAGTATATATATATATATATATATATATATATATATATATATATATCAATTTGGTATGTATAACAACGTCGGGAGAGTATGAATTACAAAGAAAAGGAAGATTACTTGTCCAAAATTATACCAGTGGAGAAGCTGTGGTTTCTCTGTTAAAATCAAGAATTGTGAGATCTGCCTAATTATAAAAAGACGCTAGCAGAAATGCAGAAAATATGACAATGTATGCACCGATAATTACTCAGGTTTCCTTACTTTTGAATATAAACTATACACACCCTTTACACACACACATAGACACGCGCACGCACACACACACACACATATATATATATATATATATATATATATTTATATATATATATATATATATATATATACACACACACACACACACACACATATATATATATATATATATATATATATATATATATATATATATATATATATTTCGATTATAGGTGCAGTTTAATTTATAATTACATGAATCATTCATAGAAAAAACAAATATAGAGGTTAATGATTTAAATGGCAAGAATACATCTTCGCAAACAATTTCAATAAGGTACATTAACCCCGAACCTGTATATGAATGATATGATCCCTGTTTATAAATTCCAGTTTCATAAGGTCTTTTTAGTTTTACAATATTTCGTCTGTTCCTACAGACATCCTCAGGTATGGAAATACATTTGTACTTGTTTTTTACTTCTCGGCAATAAGAGGACAACGAAAATATAGATGTAATCGGAAAAAATGCTATGAGAAATCTGTTATTATTTTGGAACGTGCGGACGCAAAGCTGAGTTTGAATTTTAAATTTTAAGGTTGTGCGTTTTTGTACAAATATAGTAATAAGAGAATTCTTTTGTACTGGTAGGTTTTCCGTCAATGTGGCATGAACTATATTGTTCAATATATATGTATATATATATATATATGTTTCAAGTATACACGAATCTATTGATTGATGTGCATTCGATTAATGCGTTTTCGATTAGCGGGCTAAAATTTTTATATACTAATGTGCGATTAGCACGGTAAAACATACACCACTTTAATCATAGTAATTGATAATTGATTTTTTTATAGTTAACGATTAATTAAAATTTTCTAATGAACGGTTATGAATAGATAAATTTTATAATTTATAATATAAGCCGATAATAAAAATACATATTTGAATATTTGTCTCTATTAATTTTTTTTGTATATTCTGACTTTTTTTTCGTATTTATTTTGAAGGCTTAAAAAGAAATTTCTCATATTTTGTTAAAAACAAATGAACGATTTAATACATTTAGATACAGAAATTTACATTTACGAGAAGATATCGAAATATCAAAGGTGTATGAATTTACTATAGAAAGAATATAAATAAAAATTCCAGATTAAAATATAAATAATTATGTTTCGAAAGTCTGAAGAGTCAGATAGTCAGTACCGCCAATTATATGATTGGGGTTACTGAATAAACTATGTTGCAATCTACTCGATATAAGATTTTCATAAAAAATCAGATAAATAAACATTAATTCGTAGCATTTTGTTTTATCTTCTTATCAGTACATATATTTTATAAGCAAGTATGAAAATTAGAAATTAAGTGTGAATGTGTTTAAAATTTGAGGTGCAAATTACATTATTTCCTATCCTGTATTATATTCGATTAATGCGTTTTCGATTAGTGAGTATCTTTTAAATGTACACGGTAGCCGCACTAATCGAGTGATTCCTGTACATAAAATGTTAAATCAACATTTATGTTTAAAGCAAAACGAAAGGTTTGACATATCTCCAAGTATATGACAAGACACATGTATGGAAATAAATACAGATTATATATACACGCACGCCAACAAGCATAAATGCCTATGTGCACACATGCAAACACACACACACGTGTATATATATATATATATATATATATATATATATATATATATATATATATATATTAATAAAAAGAAAGAACAGTAAGATATATAATCCGGTGTACTTATAGATATTTTTACTTTTACAAAATAGTGCTCAATGTAAATGAGCATTAATATTATAAGTTAATAGACTTAATTTAAGTACAAAATTAAATTAGGGGCTTTTAGCTTCCATTTTTGAAACATGGTTGGAACTGTGTAGCGAAAAACCATATTTTAAGTCTATTAACTTATAATATATATATATATATATATATATATATATATATATATATATATATATATATAATGAAAAACAAACCACTTTAAGGTACCATTACGATAATTTATTTCACCTAAATCCTTTTTTAAGGATTCAGGATCATCAGGATCATCAGGGAAAACTTCCAACAATTCACCTAAATCTTTTTTTAAGGATTCAGGATCATCAGGTAAAACTTCCAACAATTCACCTAAATCCTTTTTTAAGGATTCAGGATCATCAGGTAAAACTTCCAACAATTCACCTAAATCCTTTTTTAAGGATTCAGGATCATCAGGTAAAACTTCCAACAATTCACCTAAATCCTTTTTTAAGGATTCAGGATCATCAGGTAAAACTTCCAACAATCGTTGTTGGAAGTTTTACATGATGATCCTGAATCCTTAAAAAAGGATTTAGGTGAAATAAATTATCGTAATGGTACCTTAAAGTGGTTTGTTTTTCATTACATATTAGCTCTGTCCTCACATTGAGCTCTCAGGATTTCATCCTCTTTGGATTTACCAATTCGGTTTACCAAGTTCCTTATAACTTAAATATATATATATATATATATATATATATATATATATATATATATATATATATTATACACGTGGTTTCAAGAATTAATTTCTATGCGGCAAGAAAAAACTCGAATTAAATGTCCTTCCTGCGATCATCGAATGCACTGGAAATTCGATAGTTCCCAAATAAAATTTGAAAGCCGCAATAGTAATAATACACAGTGCGGGGCAATCGAGGTAATAAAAACCATTGAAAATGTATCGGAAATCGTGACAGGCGACAATTGCTGCCAATGTGTCGGCCAGGTGTGTTCTGGCATTGTGCATATTCCATAGCGTTAACTTTAGATAAAGAGGCTTGATGTCATGTAAAATATTTTAGAAATGTTACAGATTTCGTTCATACAGAAGATCTTACATTAACTTTTGTAGGTTTACTAGACTGTTTTCAGAATGTAGGTCCGTAAAATCTCGTGTTTTCGAACATAAACGAGATATTCGCCTCGGAAATTTAAACAATGCTTTAGTTGTACACACAACTAAAGCAGATCATAATTTCGATTTTGATTCCGTGAAGATTTTAAAATATTTTCATGATAAAAATCTTAGGAGGATTTATGAAGCAGGTATAATATCCATCTCACGCACGGTAAATACTAGACCCGGCTTCTTTAGTATTTCCCCTTTTCTAGCGAGAATAATGCTCGACAAGCGTACATATAAATTTTAGATCAAAATAGAATTCTTTTTATTTTTCATTTTTCATTCAAAATACTCAGATTTTAGGAATACGTTTTCACAGCGTAGCCCACGTGACGACAACGTGACCATGTTTAAACGGAACGCTGATCTTATCTGTTATCTGTTTGGATAAGTCTTGTTCTTATGTCCATCGTCTTTGTCATGTTGAATTGATAATGTTAATTATATATTATGAATATGTCCTGAAGATGGTTTATTACACCGAAACGTCTGACATTGACATTATATTAACATTAAAACAGCATAATTGCATATAAGGATTTTTGTTTGTTTTTTCCGTATATTTTTCTTCATATATATATATATATATATATATATATATATATGTCTGTGTGTGTGTGTGTGTGTGTGTGCGTGTGTGTGTGTGTGTGTGTGTGCGTGTGTAATCAGTCAGTTATGTGCCAAGAGTGATACACGCTTAGGTGATCATGAATCTTTCGATATATGACTGACGAGGCAGATTTTTTCCCGCAATAGGTTGTCATGTCTTCTGCGTTAGACCAGTTGCTAACCAAGGTTATAGAACCCAGTCTGTCCTGAAATTTACCCATAGCTTGGCGGGGGAAGAAGAAGTGGATTCTTACCTTTCCCAAGAGTATTAGCACGTAAGTGAATGTAATGGATTTAAGTGCTAATAAACTTTGGAATATATATATATTTATTGGGAGTGATTATTCCGAAGAATTATATGTAATATCAAATTGTAATTGGTAGGGATTATTCGAAATGGGGTGTCTAGACCATATGATAGCTCAATGTATGATAAACAAAAAAGTTATAATAATAATTACGAAAAAAAATTTTAAATCTATTCTCGGTAATAAAATTACACTGTGGTATACATATATATATATATATATATATATATATATATATATATATATGTATTTGATATACCCTGACGAGTGAACGAAAGATTCCTAGGTCCACGAAACTCTAGAGTGGGTATGTTGAAAGTAACACTAATCAGCTATGTAACAAATTTTATATTTTAATAGTTCTCTCTCCCATATATATATATATATATATATATATATATATATATATATATATATATATATATATATATATATATAAAGGGAGAGAGAAAGATACGGAGTTGTCCCGAAATTATCAAAATATTGCGATGATTACTACGAACGTTATATTTACTGAATTCATGTATTTGAGTAAGTATCCCTTTTTCAACACTGTAAATTCGTATCTGCTGGACAGATACTGTAACGCAAACTGTTACTTAAAGATCCAATTTTCCGTTATATAAAAGTCGTAAAACCGACGGAGCGCAAAAAGAAAAAAAAAAACTTTGATATTAGCTTATGGGCGTCAACAATACTCAGACTTCCAAAAATTGATTCTTAATTAGTTAACGGAAAATGGAAAATCATCCGAAATATATAAAAAAAATATCTTATCAACGTATATATATATATATATATATATATATATATATATATATATATATATATATATATATATATATTATTAATAGAAATCTTATAAGTATAAGAAACTATCGTCGCTCGGAAAACATTCGGTGTCTTGATTTGCAAATAAACAAATCAATACCAAAGGGGAAAAAAGGTATAAAAACAGAAAGAACAAAGAATATGTACGTTAACCGAAAATAATCGTCAAGCATGCAAGTCATTTTTCATTCAAAATACTCTATTTTAGGAATACGTTTTCACAACATCGCCCACGTGACGCCGACGTGATCATATTGAAACGGAACTCTGATCTTGAAAAATTTCAGTTATCTGTTTTGATTAGTCTTACCCTTATGTCCACGTCTTTTCATGTTGAAATAAATATAGTCTAATGTTAATTATGTTTTATGAATATGTCCTGAGGATGGTCTCCTAGACCGAAACGTCCGACATTGAAATTATATTAACATTAAAACAGCATAATTGCAATTAGGGTTCTTGTTTGTCGTTTATTTTTCTTCATATATATATATATATATATATATATATATATATATATATATGTATGTGTGTGTGTGTGTGTGTGTGTCTTTGTGTGTGTGTGTATTAATAAATGAAGTATGTCAACATTTATTTTCTTCATAAAATATATCAAGGCATCTATACATATTTTACTTAGTAATCTTAATTATACTCATAAGTAAGAAAAAGTCGTTTTCTTATTTGAGTTGGAGAATGTTCTAACCATTCTAATAATATACTCTGTAAATTCTATGGGAGACACTAAGTGACATAATTTTTATATATAATATCTTTAAATAGAAATGTTACTAATCAGTCCGTTTTTTTTAAAATTTCGATAAACTAAAGATCAGATCAATTTTTTGCAGCGTTTTCGATTATCTTTTTTTAATCTTTGTACAATGTGAAATTTCCGAAATGTTTTACCATAAAAATATTAATTTAGATACATAAATTTTACTATAATTATATATCCACATGACAGAATTTTATATTCTGATGAGTTAATTTAATGGCCTTGAACCCAGGACAGAATTTGCTTTCAAAAGCTGGATTAATAATGCATTATGCTTCCATGATATGCGAAATAGAACCAATGACTCGCAACTAACATTTCACAGAAAATTTGCCAATAAGAATGACCTCATAAACTATCATTCTCACCACTGTAAGAGAATGAAATTTGAAGTAATTATAGGATGTTATTTAAGAGTACTAAGAATCCAGATACTCGAATTAACTTCTTTTTATTTATTTATTATCATTACGTATGCTTCCTTTTGGTCACTAAATCCAGACATCATCTCAGATATATCTATTTCTTCCGTGTTTCTTTGCACTCAAAACAGAATGGTCTCTCATATATCTGAAACAATGGCAGCGTGTGAGGTACAGTCTCAGTAAATAACTAACAAACTGAGAAGCAGGTAATTATAATGTGATTTAATTTCTTCTCTGGGTTTCTGGCATACACATACTTACGAAGAAATAATTTATAGTTTACTGGAATAATTTTTCATAAATTTAAACATAAAAAAGTGTGCTTTTATTTGATACTTTTATTAAGATTTTATCTAAGTCTCTGTTTACTTTTAATATTCTATCAGGTTGAAAAAGCATTTAACAGTAATGAAATTCATTTTTATACTAATCGGTTGAAATATATTTCCCTAACATAGAAATGAATATAAAATCTTACAACCTTGAAAATCTGAATGGCAAAACTGATTTCATCTGGTTTCCATACCGACTCAATGAGTTATATGCCATGCGTGATACATGCGTAAGCGATCGTGTATCTTTCAATACATGACTGACGAGAGAAATTTTTTCCAGTAGTAGGTTGCCATTTCTTTCGGCGGTAGACCAGTTGCCATCCAAGGCTATAAAACCCGGTCTGTCCTGCTATTTACCCATACACAGGGAAGAGAAGCTGATTCATAACTTTCCCAAGGGTATTAGTGTTACAGTTTTTTGGGTATATATATAACTAGTGAGCCAATCCAAATGACTTAACTTCTTTTATAGTCTACCAATAGAAGGTTAACCAATCAGAAGCCGCAGAACATTGTATCCGTCGTGTATAAAGGCGGCCATCTTTGTTTACCCTACCGAAGGACCAGTGCCAACTTGACAGAAGGAAGTACTACGCTCTGCTACTTTGCTACGATATCCACTGCGAACCTGAACTACGCTTTCCTACTGTCTCCGAAATATTCACTGCCAACCTCTGGATTCTATACTCGAAGACGACCGTCATGAATTTGTAACAATTAGCATGTAAGTGAATGTAATGTATCCGACTGGAATTTGAACTCGGCTCTCCGATTCCTCAATCCGAGCCGTTATCCATTACTGCACCGTTCTGAAGCTATATAATCTTTTTGTCAAAATTTTGTGCACGTTGTATCCTTGATTCTTCTATGTAACAAGTTAACTATTTATAGAAGTTGCTACCCCAAATTATGTGATTTATGCTCTCACGGCGTAAGCGATCATAGCTCTCCACAATGTCCTTTTTAGCTTTTCATAAATTTAGTCTTTTCGTTATTTCCCCTATACCCTGTTCCATCATCCATTTACTTAAGCTCCTTATCTATGTTATGCGATGTTTTCATTTGTCCCCTTTGCCTTCGATCTGTCTTGTGCGTATCCGATTTTCCAAGCCCTCCTTTCTCATTATATATCCCAGGAATTTCAGTTGTCTTTTCTGAATGTTATGTATAAGTTTCCGTTTTGTTATCGTTTTCTCTAAAATGCGTCGTTGCAAAATGATTCACCCAAAATGCAAATTATAAATCGGACAAACCAAAAATGAAACAAAAAAAAAAAAAAATAGATATCTGAGGAGTTTTCTAACAGAGAACGGAAAGTGTGGCACTGAAATCCGAAGATGCATTGGAATAGCCAAAGATGCATCCCAAAATCTTAGCAGAGTATTAAGAACAGAAAAACTTCGTTAGTAACAAAGAAAATAGTACTGAACTGTTACGGGGTATATGTCCTCCTATATGACAGTGACTGCTGAACAATCTCCTCAAAGATATGGAAAAAAACTTGAGGCAACAGATTTTGCATTTAAACTAACTGCATTATACCATAATACCTAGTTAAAACATTAGCGTTAGAAACAATAATTCGAAAAGTAAAACTCCGTGGAATGTAGTTGTTAGGAGAAGGAATTATTTCTTAATTTCCTTTGACATTTGCATATCTCGCAATTTAATTAAAAGCATAGTTATTGCATAATACTTTTTTTTAAAAAGCAGTATGTGTTTAACACTAGTAATTACTAAAGGTCGAGATCGAAGTTAATATCAGTAAGTATACTTTATCCAAGAAGAGTTGACATCGATATATAATTGGCTCTTGCTAAGATGTGCAAAATATAGCTTTGACGTTGACACCAGAGAATGAAAGCGATGAAGGTGTATCAGTATTGACCTGTAAGTTGTTTCTTAGACACCCAGAATCGGGCCTCGAAGGATGACAGTGGCTTTTCCTGACATGCAAACAGATGGTGTACTTTGCCGAATTTAGGATGGGCACACACGGATAACCGTTTGAGAGAAAGTTATACACCGCTCATAAGCCAATATTTCTCACATCCTTGGGAGAACAAGATCGACGTTCAAAGTGAGTCCCCTAAATCTCACACTCTTACATCTAAATTAATTGACTACGCTCAAAAGTGAATAAAAAATAATATTGGATATGAAAGATTTAGTCTTTTATGATTATTTGTCTTTAAAACGGATGTAAGTATATGTGGCATGACAATATTTTTTGTTATTCGGATTTAATTTTGCACACATTCACTTGAAAACTTTGGTTCTTACTGCTGGTAGCTCGTCTCTTCAAACCTGCCGCCATTATTGTTGATATCGACCGAAACTAAGTGTCTCTAATAATAAAGTCAACCCATTTTTTAACGATGAGCATTTTGTCCTGAAAACGTACATATACTATTCTTAACGAAATTGTACAATATTGAAAAAAATACATAAGCGTTTCTCATGTTTCTCTAACTTTTATATGAGTCTTGCTGAGCCCACAAGCTGATAAGCAACATATGATATTCATATTCAAGAATGGAAAAAAAACAAACAACTGAGACAATTTTCTTTGTTCTCTTTAAACTAGGCTAGAATCATCAAAACATCTAGTTGGAAAACAATTCAAAAATATTGATCGTACGTTGATGTGGTGTTTCTTACAAAATAATTCGGATTTTATTATGTGATAGATTCTGTTTTGAATCATATCAATTGCCCATCAGATCTCTAATTCTTCCATTATTTTGACAAAGCTATTGGCAATTGTAGACAGTACTCCACTCATTTGGGATGCGTTCGTCTTTCATACCAGACGTATATAGGAATCATTGGGTCGAGATAATTGACAACCAATCTCAAATATCCAAATCTCATCTCCAATTAGTCTCGCTAACTTCAACAATAATTTTGTTTGGAATAGCCTCAGACATGTCCGGGAACTCTAATTTTCCAAATCTTTTTACGTTGTATTTTCGAATACCAATTAATGTTAAAAGTATTTGAATTGGAATGTTATTATTAAAGCAATTTCTGTTTTGTTATTTGGAAAATTTATTGCGCTCACAATGTTGAGTTTGTGTCAAATATAGCCAACTAAAATAAGAACAGTTTTGGCAAGGATTTTACCAGAACATAGAAGTTATTTTACAGTGAAGTTGAAGTAGTTAAATGTCTTCTACTGGTCATTATTCGATTCCAGAAAAAAAAAAATTTCCGGATAAAAGAAAACTAACAAAATACAATCTATCAAGCAACTGCCAAAAAAATATTCACTGTCATCATTTTCATTATCCTCATTATTCATGTACAGTGCTCGGGCAATCATGGTTCTCCACAACTTCCAAATCAAATCCAATCAAAAGATTTGACACCTTACAATCATTCCTTCTCCTTCTTTTGTCATCTATTGAAACAAACTTAGTCGGTAAGTTGACCGTTGCTTCCCTATACCGCCCCTTCCCTTAATCTTATATGACTCTTTCAGGTTTTCCAAGAGGTCCTTTTTTTTTCTTTTTTTTTTTTTAAGCATTACGCCCCGAGCAAGGCGTGAAGCCACTAGGATGCAGGGGGTTGCAGAAGTTTTGGAGCGAGAGCAGAAAGAAATTGTAGAGGAAAGGATGAGGAGAAGGATAGCGGATAGATCAAGGTAACTGGAGATGTTGATTGACATTACATTTGAATAGTTGGAGATTATAGCTCTCAGGGAAACAGTAATTGGGAAGTGGGGTCCACAGGCGAGAGGTGAGAGGTATGAAGCTATTAGAGTAGAAGAGACGGCTACATTTGAATGTTTCTACAGTGTAGGGGTGGGAGTGGGATGCCAGCCTCGTAGGGCGCTTGAATTCATGGAGTCTAGGAACCAGTGAAAGCAGCTGATCGGAGCAATTACCATGAAAGTATTTGTAGAAAAGACAGAGAGAGGCGACGGCGCGTCTGTGCGAGTGTGACTGTAGACGAGACGCCAGATCAGAGCCAATTATATTGCATATCTGTCTCTGGATCTTGTCAAGAACTCCGAGGTAAACAGAAGGTGCCCCAGACCATATATGGCAGCAATACTCCATGCAAGGATGAATGGTTGATTTGTATATTTGAAGTATCGATTCCGGGGAGAAAAATTTCCTGGCGCGGCACAGAGAGCCAACTTTCCTCGCGGTGGACGATGCAATTGACTCAAAGTATTTGTTCCATCTCAGAGAAATGCTCTCAAAAGGTTGACTACCAGACATTCTAATGGGGGGCAGGGAAGGATCTCTATGGTGGTTAATAGAGAGTAGTTTAGTTTTTGAGGCGTTAAAGTTGACCAGCCAATTTTTGCCCCAATTAACAACCGATTGGAAGTCCATTTCAAGACGCACGGCCAGGTCAGTTTTGTCACCGACACTAGATTTGTTTTTGAGGCAGAAATAAAATGTAGTGTCGTCCGCGTAGACGCCAACTTGGAAATCTATGGCGTCAGGAAGGTCGTTGATGAAAATAAGGAATAGAGTGGGGTCAAAGATGGAGCCTTGAGGAATACCTGCGTTCGTGGGATAGGAACTGGTGGAGAATCCTTTGAGAACGACCTTCAATTCACGGTTTGACAGGAATGATTGTATTAGATCAAACAATCAACCTGTAATACCATAACCCTGGAACTTACGAAGAAGGCCGGCATGCCACAACGTGTCAAACGCTTTGGAGATGTCTAGGGCCACGGCACGGGCCTCACCGTTATTTTGAAGGGCTTGGTAGACGGTTTCAGTGATGGCCGTAAGCACATCAGCTGTAGATCGGGCGTAGCGGAAACCATATTGCTTGTCTGAGAGCAGATCATGGGATGTAAGGTGGTTGACCACTTCGGCATTGATTAGGGCTTCGAAGACTTTGCTGAAGAGGGGTAGGAGACTAATAGGACGATAATTAGAGGGGTCAGAGGGGTCTCCAGAGTTCTTAAAGACAGGAACAATGGATGAGGACTTCCAGCAGTCAGGAAAACAGGATTCCTTGAGGCAGTAATTATATAGTTTAGAGAGGGCGGGCGCTAGCTCAGGCGCGCATTTCTTCAAGACAATGGCTGGTATGCCATCTCCACCACTAGTCGGGGTCTAAATTGGAGATAATGCCCAATACCAATGACGGGGTTATGTGTAAGCCGCTCAATAGGGCCTCAGTTCTTAGAGGGAAGTCTGGTATGGGTCGAGTCGAACGTTGAATTAAATGAGAATTTCCGAGTAAAGGATTCAGCCTTGTCGGTAGAGGAGGTCAAGACCTCGAACTGGTTGAATAAATGAGGTCCTTCCCCATATGTTATCACAGTAATTTTAGTTGACGATTTTTAAATTTATATAGAAGTGTCGGTACAAGACATATAAAATGGAAATCATTTAATATATTGTTATAATAAACCTGTTTTTTTTTTCTTTTTACAATTCACAGATATTAGCCAAACATTAACAAAATTTAAAAAAATAAAAACATATGGGTTCCACTGTCTATTTGAATGTGCGAATGATGTAATAGCCAGCGTCTCGAAATAAAGAATTGGAGAGATGAGTTCGAATTCCAGCCCGGTTCGTTACATTCAATACACTGAAAGAATGTTCTGAATTCGACTCCAAGTTATGAGCTAAATAATAGGAATAGTAGCAGGAAAAATAATTATTTTCAAGGAGTTCTCAATGCAATATTCATCCGAAAAACAAAACAAAAAATGAAATTATTTTTATTGTCTAAAATAGGTTTCAGCTTTAAATAACCCATAAATGGTTGATAAATGATAAAAAAGGTAACTCAAATAAATCAATAACCACTTGCTTATTTACTGCATCTCCCCGATTATTTTGCACATCTCATGAACGCACTTTATAAGGAAATGAAGAAACAAGTTTAATGTATTTATTTCTCTCATTCTTATTTGGAGGCATTCAGTTATTCGAGGTTTAAAACATAACACTTCGCACAAGATTGAGCGGATAGGAGAAAAACAAATTTTTGTTACGTCTGCTGTTATGCAGAGATGTGCGTTATGACGTAATAACAAATACACTTAGGAAATGCAAGAATTCCTTTATTCTCCCCCCCACAAAATCTGTTGGTTGAATAGCAGAACAGACTGGCTCCTATAGCCTTGTTTTGTCACCAGTATGCCGCAGGAAAAAAACGGCAACTTACTGGGGAAAATCTTCTGCCTAGTCAGTCAAAAGAGACGCAAACACCCAAGCGCGTATCACATAAACAGCAATTAACTGATTGACTGCCATTATAGTCAGGACGTCAGACATCTTGACACTTCAACATTTCCTATATTTTTGCTCTGTGTAATTTTTGACATTTTAATATCTCTTTGGCTTACGGATACATCACTGTGAATGTTAAGCAACGTCAAGCCTGGTCAGTGCTTAGATTGTTCACCGCTTGGGTATATCAGATGTTGTAAGTTTGGATGTGCGAGCGGTGTAATGGATAACGTCTCGGAATTGTTAATCGGAGAGCTGATTTCAAATTCCAGCCGGGTTTGCTATATTCAATTACACATAATTACTCCTGGAAATGGTATGAATCCTCTTCTTTATGCAGGTATGAGTTAATTAACAAGACTTGTATCACTTAAGAATTATTATCTCAAAAAAGAAATACTAAAATCTAAAAATATTTCTTGGCTTTAAATAACCTTCAAAGGGTTGATAAACCGGAAAAAATAAATCAGCCAACAAACCAATTATCTCTTGGTTCCAACTTCCTATGTTGAATACTTGATATCTCCCATCGATTTCTTATCTTTATTATGTCTTATGAGTGTTAAATCCTCTAGGCACTCTTTCCTCGTTATATCTCAGAAATGTCTTTTTTTCTAATTGTATGTATACGTTTCCTTATTCCCATTGTCCTTATACCTTCCTTGTTCTCATCTGTTCTGTCCATAGTATTCTCATTATTCGACAAGCGATCAACATCTCTGCTGATTTAAGTCTTTTCTTTCATCCCTCTGTACGTATTTTTCATCCCGTTCAAAGATTTTGAATAACAAACCCAGCTTGGTAACTGCCTGTCTAGTCACACTCCACCCACACCAAACGTGGGTTGGAAAGCTCTCTTGATCACTGGGGCAACTGACAATCATTAACGCGACTAATGACGAAATTTAGTGAGACTATAAGTCGATTACTGGCCGTTCGAACGCTAAAATCTCCACTTATTTAAGGATTAGGTATTCCTTGATTGACGTTTTTAACTAGTGCTTTATTCCTTTCTCCAATAGCGATTTCACATGGCTCAGAGCAACAACCCACCGACCATCGCTAATGCGTTGATGGTTCAATTTATTCCACCTTTAAACGTCTACCCCCAGGCACAACGAAAAGCCTGTAGTGCCGAGAAAAAAATTACAATGGCAATAGCAGAGGCAGTTAGATAAAAAATAAAAAAAAAATAGCCTAAAGTTGTTGAGTGTTCTTCCGGCAGACTGCGTGCTAAAGAAAGATCGAGGAAGAAGAAAAAAAAAACAAAAAAAACAAAAAAAAAACAAACAAATGATATCAGACGTAAACTGAAGCCCAAGAAGATATAGGTCGTGCCTATAGTATCTTACACACTGAAAACTGAAGAAAAAGACAATTTTGAAAAAGACGGAAAATTGAGTAAACGTTAAGACGATGCAAACTAAGACAATGTTGAAATCAAGACTAATGTCGACAAAATTATCTGAGACTTGAGATTAACTGTAAACTCTTTCTCACCGGAGGCTTACTGTCACATCACGTAGAAATACCGGTTCACATACGATTGCCGAAGTTAATCAACGTCCATCCTAGTCTCTACCTAAATGGGTGACCGCTTGTATAATACCAGTTATGTAAGCTTGGATGTGCGGGTGGTGTAATGGATAATTGTTTATCAGAGAGTCAAGTTTCAATTCCCGTTGGATTCGCTGTATTCATTTACGCACAAATACCCTTGAGAAAGGTATGAATCCACCTTTTCTCCTCACAGTTAATTAGTAAAACTTGTATCACTAAATCTTTGTTATAGAAGAAAAAAAATATTATTTTTGGTTTTAAATATTTTGTTAAGGGTTGATAAGCCGTAAAAATGAAAAAAATCAATTTTCCTTGCCTATTCATACCATTCCCAAAAGTATTGGTACATAAGGAAATATAACTTGGAAACTCAAAGAAACTTCATAAATAGGTGTCACACAAATTCAAAGAAAATCGCCGTTATGATATCCTATTCTTCATTTTTTTTATTAATGATTTTAACCCAAGTAAGGCGCTAAAGCTACTATGACGCTTGTTTTGCGCAGCAAAAAAAAAAAAAAAGTTCTTGATCGTATTGAAACGTGTGATGAAAATTGTATTCTATCCAACTATCCACGATAATCTGCACAGTCCCAGATGAATCTGCTATATATTTTCCAAAGCCGAAGTTGCACGAAAATAAGATTTTAATGAATGTTTCATCTGCTGCAGCCAGATTAATAACAACGTTCTGAATCCTACGGAAACAATCCCAGCATCCACATAATTACTTTTAGCTCACCAAAAAGATAAACTTAATTCTGCAATGGCAAATTCAGTCAGTCATGTGCCATGGGTGATAATCGCTTAGGCGATAATGTATCTTTCGATACATGACTAACGAACCAGATTTTTTTTCTCGCATTAGGTTGCAATTTCTTCCTGCGGTAGACTAGTTGCCATTGAAGGCTATAGAACACGGTCTGTCCTGATATTTACCAACGGCTGGGAGAAGGGGGAGAAGAAGAGGATTCATATTTTTTCCAAGGGTATTAGCACGTAAATGAATGTAATGAATTCAACTGGAATTCGATCTCGGCTCTCCGATTCCTCAATCCAAGTCGCCGTGTCTCCTCAGTGGCGACTTAATCCACTTCAAAAAGCTACACTTGTGATATAAGACATTTATCTCGGTTTAACTTTTACTTTTTAAAATATTCTTTTCCAGACAGTATTAGTTTTCTCTTTGTTTATTCCTTAATCCCTGCATTTTTAATGAGCTTTAGGAAAAGCCAGAGATCGCAGCGAACTTAAAGAACGCCGATGCAATCGTTTTGCTCAGAAACATTGCACGTGACGTAGAGGCTCTGCTCAACCAATTAATATGACGCTTAAATCACATGTTACACATGCGTTCACAGAGGTATCTCACTGCTGAGTGAATGACGCTACAGAACAATGTATATTTTGACATATACAATTATATACCATCTTAATTAGTTGCCTAGTTATATCAAGACCACCCAACCACTCCTATAGATATTCAGAATAGTTGGATATGTTCTGAAAATCTCTGGTATGCAAATTTTCGTTATTGAGTAAGAGATCAGCACAGGATATCACAAGCTTCAGAGACTGTGTCCAGATGGCTAATAAATGACAATGTTATAAATGCACTACAGTGGAAATGTTTCAAAATACGAAGGAGAGAGCCCGAATGGTCAGCGATAGGCTGGAATAACTCGTGGGCAGGGCATACTGACTGTGATGGATTGCCTTTGTCTGGGTTTTAAACATAAGTCCAAAACGAATTTAACAGAGGGTCTTGAGAATTCTGACGCGTCGATATGCCTCCCACACACAGGTTTACGACCGGCTAATACCACCCGCGTAGGGAGGCTAAGCCAACGTGCGATATGCGTTCCTGTCAGTCCTACCTTTTGAAATGCAATCTATCAGGGTTAATAAAACGAATACCAAAAGTAAATGACCCTTTTCGTTGATACCATTTTTATCAATAGCGTGGGGATACTGAGCCGACACAGAACGCACAAAAGAAGAAATTAAAAGTAACAAAAAGACACGCGAGGGAAGATTGAAGAATAAAATAATGGAAGAAAAGGGGAAAATAAAAAAAATTGCGCGGAGAAATTAAACTCTAAGTAGAAATTGTAGTGAATGTAATCTTCAGGAATGCCTTTGCCAAAAACACATCAGGAAAGAAACACAATCGCTCATCACAACAGCTCCGATCATATGTGTAACCTAATACAAGATGGCCAATTGTTTCTGGATATTTATCACAGAATTTGCATTGCGAGTTAACATTTTTTTCAGTATGTGTGCTTGGTAATTTCTGGTTAGCAAGCATTGGTCCTGTGCAGCAAGAATAAAACCTTAGGTTTCAGTTTTTAACCCTGCACTACTTAGCCACTGATGGGTACGGGCTTTCTCTATATAAGTTTTTTTGTTATGTGCAGAATCTTGAGCATAAACAAGCTTATCTTTTCATCGTTTCTGTTCTTGGCGTATTGCATTTTCGTTTGTTTTCTTTTTTAGTTTCTTTGACAATGCAGTAGGTGCTTGAAGATATATTAGACGAACCTTATGGCCAAATGTCAAGAGAGTTGTGTTTTTCTTGAAGAGTGGAGAGTAAGGTGCCATGGGAGTCAAATTTAGATATTAGGGAACACCCGCAATCGGAGAATTTGTTTTGGCCATGAATGTATACGCTCTGAAGGTTTTACTAAATGAACCCCACCTACAAGTTTATGCGCTTCTTTTATTAACCCTAGAACACTAACCGTGGGTATATATTACCCAGCACAAATTTTCCTATTTTAATTACAATTTTCAGTAACTGATTTTCTTACCTAAAAAAAATGTTTTTCAGTTCCTATTAATTTCAACTCAAAGTGCAAAGTTTGAAGTACAAAGTTTGTAAAATATTTCAAATAAAGATTTATATTTAATATATATATATTTTTATATTTTCAAAATCGGTTATGATATACCCATGGTTAGTTGTGGTGTAACTTTAATTGATTAGTGTTCTAGGATTAAAACGTGTCACCAGATCGGGCGCATTTGCTTGTGATAAATATGCCGGGTATACACATATGAGACTGTGTGACATGATACATATATTGGGTTTTGTATATTTATACCAAGCAACATTTTATTACCCTGTTGTTTTCTGATTTTTTATTTATTTTTTTTTATTTTTTATTTATTATTATTATTATTATTATTATTATTATTATTATTATTATTATTAATTAATTAATTAATTAATTAATTAAATAAAATATCTCAAAAATTACAAAAATATAAATTATTAAAATACAATTAATGAATTACCATAGTAGTGTCTAGTAGCTTTCGAAATGAATGGAGCAAGTCTCCTGCGTATTTTGCCGTTATCTAAGGAGTTTCAATTTTTCATCTCATTTACAATTGGTCTAGACATTTTACAATGCCCTCTGTCATTGTTCCAAGGCTCCGTGAATTACTGGTACAAAGTTTACTTTCATATTTCACGATTTCTTTTAATTCTCTGACAAGGCTTCGCGGTTTTTCTTTCTTATCTTCCAGGGTGTTCTGGAACACTTGCACTAACTGACAGATTTGTATTCGTTCACGATGAAAAGATGCTATATTTCCTCCTCGACTGAATTGAGAGAAAGTTGCTCGACTTTCAAACTCGTAAAAGTTTACATTTTTATCTTTCAGATAAGATCCTCGTTTGTGTCTATACAACGGAAAAAAATAATCTGAAAAATGTAAAGAATGTAAAGAATTTGAAAAAAATAAAAGAAGAGAAAAAATGTTAAAAAAATGAATAAAAAGACGATAACGTAGAAAGAAAGAAAGAAAGAAAGAAAGAAAGAAAGAAAGAAAGAAAGAAAAAATCTTTAACAGTCAGGGTATTTTAGACGAAGATTTAATTGTCATGAATATATTTTCCCATCTATTAGGTTGGTGCAAAAATAATGACATTTCTTGACGTTAAAAAATATGAGAAAAACGTCATTATTTTTGCACTAAACTAATACCTATATTTCTTAGATGAGGTATTGAAATTATTTACATTGTTCGGACTGTTGTTCTCATCTTTATTGAAATATTCACGGCCGTTGTACGCTCTAGGTCTTCTTCAGGATCTTAAAATGTGCTTTTAATTTTTTTTTCTTTCAGTTTCAGTTTCCTCTTGCGTCTTAATGGCGTTGTCACCGTGGTTAGGGTGAATTGATTTAAACAAAATTTTAAACAGCTCGTGAGTATAATAATAATAGTGTATATGTAAGTGAATATAATGAACCCAACTGGAATTGGAACTCCGCTCTCCGATTAAAAATTATGTTTCATTATCCATTATACCAATAATATAATATAACATGCTGCTCCGAAAAGCAAAAAAAAAAGAAAAAAAAACTATATTCAAGAAATAATAATTAAAACATGAATGAACGAAACAAAACTCAGAAAGAAAGAAAGAAAGAAATTGGAAACAGTAAACGAAGAAGCAGATAAAAGTTAATAATTAGAAAAGAAAGAAAGAATGAAAAGATCAAAAAGGGAAAAAAAGGGAAAATTGTAAAGAAGGAAGGTGAAATGGCTACAATAAATATGTAATATGGCGACTGCGCCTTACGTTCATTGTCATCAAGCAAATTAAGCTTTTGGGTATTACTGTTGTGATGAGTTCGCTTTTCACTGAGTATCAACACGTATGGATTTGTGTTATTCCAAGCTGAACTTAGAAAATAGCGACTAAAATTTTAGGGATTTCTGAAAGTAATTTCGTTTTGCCAGAAATGATATAAAAAAAGTTAAATTTATTTAAATATCATTTATCAGTCATGCTCATTTTCAATGACTGCAGCTCAAAGACATTGGCAGATTTTGGGATTTCACCTATATTTGTTTTTCTTGAAGAATTCTTGAGAGCCTACTTTCAATCTCCTTGTTTCTGGATGTTCGGCTACTAATTTTTTCATGGTTCTCTGATATTTTATAGCAATGAAATGCCTAATCACTTTCCGGAAACCATAATAATTACGCAGAAATTTATATTTATAAGTACACGTGCCTGTAGAGTTTCAAGCCAAGGGAAAACAATTATTTGCAATTCTAACTTATTAGATAGACTAGCACTTAGTTAATATTTTGAAGAATTTGATATAAATACAATTGAACTAAACCTGTCTAATGTTAGCGAAATCATATTCGTCTGGCATATGTTTAAAATGACGCCTTTTTGTTTTTTCATATATGTAAACTCTAAATGTAAAGTATAATTTGGGAAAGGGACCATTTTAACGTTTTCATCTACAATGAAGAAAATTCATACGTTAAGTAAAATGGCTGCATTATATCGAAAAGCATAGCCGTCAGTCTGAATTTACGTCAGGGTGATATGGGCCAGCAAAGCGCATTGGGTACAAAAAAGAGATTGGAGAAGAATCAATAAGAATAAAGAAATATTAGACCAATTGAAATTAGAAGAAACTGAAAGATATAAAATCTTAATAAAGAGAAAATAAAGTTCTAAATTGGAAGATAGGCGTAAATGGGAGTATGAAAAAAATAGCTAAAAAGATATTAAGACGATTTGCTGAATAAAATGTCACAGGAATACATCGAGTAATGCCAGAAATAATGACTCAGAGCTGAAGAAAGATTTATTAATGGTAAAACGAAAACAAGAAAAAGAAATTTCTTAAATGCCATCTAAATGTTACATTGTTTGAAAATTCAAATTGGAAACCTAATCCTCTGATATTCGTTGCTTGTTCAATTTGCATGCATCTCCTTAGATCCTGATTGTCTTAATTTATTTTAGCCGGTTCTCTTTTGTCTCTGCATCTGGTGCCAAGCATACTGGTCACTTAAGCGCTGATTTAATGCCGCCACGCGGCCACAGTATTTAAATGCAAATCCTTCATTGCACTTGATTGGTTGTCCGCCATCTCTGGAAGAGACAAGTAAGATTTAAGTAAAAATAAAATGAATGGAGAAAGGGACGTGATGTTTTGATTTTTCAATCTTTTTTTTTTTTTTTTTCTTTCTGTATTTTTCATTTCTTCTCGTCTTTTTTATTAGGTGTAATTATTTCGACATTTGACGTTGAAGGGATTTCATAAATCTATTAAGGGTGAGTAAACGATGCTTAATGTTGATTTATGTTGACTCGTTCAGCGTTGATTTATTGGCGTTACTTTCGCATCTGAGTTTATCTCAAAAAGTGAAAGTAGACTTTTTTTCTCTTCATTCGATGCTCATGTTTTTTTTCTAATTTTACTTGTTTCTTTTGTATGTAAATTTTAATTTATATGCTTATTATTAAACTTTTACTTATTGTGAATATTAATAAAATGATACAGAATTCACAAAATGATCCATTTTTCATCTTCTATATAATAAATGCGAATGTCAGTGTATCACTGTATCACACTTTTTCAACATTATCCCAAGAAGCCGTAGACCAACATATCATACCATTTTGGAATCAGGCCGACATTATGAGCAAATTAAAAGCATTCCGGACCGGATCCAGATCCGCAATCTTGAAATTTGGAATTCCCAAGTTTTTATTACTGCGATTGTTTGGACGAATTTTTGTGTATGATAATATTAGGTTGGTGCAAAAATAATGACGTAATAATGTCGTTTTATGACGTTAAAAATACGTCAAAAAACGACATTATTACGTCATTATTTTTGCACCAACCTAATAATTTTTATGACTTGGAAATACATTTAGAAATAATCTACATTAATTGCGAAATTCAGAGAAAGTCGCCCATGAAATAAAAATAATGGTTTGTACGAAAGGTAAGGACATACATATATACATCAAACTGTCTTTAAATTAAGTGGCGGCAGAAGAATTAACATTGAACTTTTAAAAGGTAAGATTAAATATTGATGCAATATTTAAATACAGCGATCAATTTTAATTTCTTCTGCAGTTTCTTGTTGCCTACTGCATCTACTCCTCCCTAGCTATTGTGATGAAGGCCCAATCAAGACCCATCCACAAGAGCTAGCTTAAAGGCCGCCTAACAGTGCGGCTTTTAAGATCGTTATGTCTCTTTTTACTTTTCATAATTATATATTGTTTTGTTACTGTTTCAGTTTTGTACATTTTCTCAATCTTATGAATGTCTACTGAAATATTTAAATATTTTTGACAAATATATGTTTCTTTCTAGAGAACCACTTTTTCATTTTAAAAATTCAAGAATTCTAGTCATTTAAAAGTTTTATTTTTTGTAAAAGCTGATATTAAATAAATTTTTATTATCAATATTTTAAATTTATATCTTTTCTGTTTCAGAAAATCGTGTCGACGAAAATAATAATAATAAAAAAAGAAAAACAGAAAAATTACACAACAATATAATATCCATCTTCCTATATGGCAGTAAATTCCGGGCAATTGCTTCAGAGAAGAAGATTAGAACTGAGGGAACACGCATATAGCTCCAAGGAAAAATGCCGAGAATACCATGGACAGAGTATGTAAGCGGCGAGGAAGTTTTAAGACAAATGGAAATCGTATCAGTCATTCGGAACTTTTAGGACACATGAGATAGATTGATTAATTCATTTTTTACAGTTTATCAATCCATTGAAGGTTATTTAAAGCCAGAATATATTTTGAGATTGTAAGAACTATTTTTGAGGTAATAATGATCGAGTGATACAAGTTTTACTAATTAATCCATAGCTGGATGAGAAGAGGGGGATTGATAAATTTTCCCCAAATGTGTAAGTGAATATAATGAACCCAACTGGAATTGGAACTCCGCTCTCCGATTAAAAATTCTGATTCATTATCCATTATACCATCAGCACAAGCGGTCACCCATCTAGATACTAATATACATGAAGAAAGTAGGCATGAAAATAGGATACTCTTGGAACATATTGAAGTTAAGGCTAAGAGAGGGATACAAAGAGTATACGACCTGAGGTAATTGTGCCAACGGACGAGAGGACAGTGTATGACAAGGATAGCAAAAAGGCAAACCTTTCTAAGAGCAACAAATTGTAGAAATTTGTAAAGAGTCATGAACGCCAAATCCTCGTATATAGAAAAAGTGCCATAGCAACACAAAAATATGCCTCCAGATTAGTATGTCGAATCAAAAATTTAATTATTATCTTCTATGTGACTTATCCTTTCAGAATGTGAGATGATCATAGCTCTCCACAATTTCCTGTTCTTGGTAGATTTTAGCAAACCTTGTCTGTTCATTATCTCTCCTAATCCCTGTTCGGCGAACAATTTACGCAAGCTCTTTAGATCTTATTGTGTCGCTTTCCTCTTGCCTTTAATTCCCTGGGAGGGTCACATATTCTAAGACCTCTTTTCTCATTGTGTCTTAGAACTCTCTTTTTCTGGTGTTATGTATGGCTCCTTTTTGTTTCCACTTTCTGTAAAACTTCGTCATTGCTCACGTGTTCAGTCCATAGTATTCACAGTAACTTTCTATAAAATCAGATTTCTCGCTCTTTTCATCTATGATGAGATTGTCCAGCATTCACTGACATATAGGAGGACCGATATGATATAACAGTTAAGTGCAGCTAAGGAAGTTTTACTGCTTCTTAAAATTTGCTTAGCTTTAGGGAGGCATCTTTCACAATTATAGTTCACCTTTAGATGTCGCATTTTCAGTTCTTAAACACTTCCTGGATAATTAAATGTTTGTACTTGCTTGATTTTTGCATCTCCAACTTATAATAAATTCATTTTGGGCACTTCTTTTTGCTAACAATCATATATTCTGTGTTATATAGGAACGAAGTGTCACTGTCAACACTTTAGTTTGAACATAGATCATCAGTGTGCAAACACAGGCGATCCCATTATTGAATTAAGTAGACCACGTGACCGTATAGGAAACACATATATGTAGGAAGTAGCTGACGACTAATCATATCTTTTCCTACTCTGCAAGTTTGTTGAAGACATCATGGTTCGCCTACTGCGCGGAAAGTTCTTTGTCCTCGAGGCCAGTTCTGTCTGTAGCAATATATCACCGCCATTGACTAAGGCTGAGCACTATGTGTTCCTTTGCTTACTGGTGGTTATGCGAGTTGTGATATGGACGACGCGACAGAAAGAATTCCACGGGACCGAGAAGTTTACCTCTTCCCAACTGATCCTGTTCTTTAAGCATCAGCTTAAAGTCAAGATCAGGACGGAAAGGAAATGACTCCATCTAGTGGAAATTGGCGAAAGGCGTGTGAATCTTGCGCGTCTTTGCCGAATGAAAGGTGCTGAGTGGCATTTTGATGCCGGTTAGGAGGATATTGCGTTTGCTGGTTGGAAAATTGGCAACCATCCTCTTAATAGTTTAGTGTAGGTCGTTTTTGTTTTAGTTTTTTCTCTTTTGTAAAACTTAGCTAGGGTATGTATGCTCATTGGTCCCTTTTATTTTTGTCTCTATTTTTTCTTTTAGGTTAATTCCCCATCCCTCCCATCTTTAGGTGGATAGTGATGGCAGTTCTCTGGTGGGTGCGGGGCGTCTTTCGTTTCGGTTGTGACTTTAGTATCGGTTTTTGTGCTTGGGATGTATGGATGTCTTATTTTTTTAAAGCCCCGCATTGATTTCGTCCAGTGAACTGATGTTACTGCCACAGTTAGAAGTTTGTGGAGTGTGTGGGGGTGTTATTACTAACGAAATTGTTTAGTTTCTTGTATATAGTTTTGTATACACTTGTAAATATTCATTGTTTTTTTTTTAGATTTTTAACTGTTATTTTATTCTCCTCCCCCCCCACAGACAATAACTTGTATATATGGGGACTAGTTATGACTTCATATAGTTTCTGAGGTATTTTGGTGTATGAGTTAAGCATGTGTTGTTTTGGTGAAAGAAATATTGTTTGTGTGTTTGGGTCAGTGTTTGCAACTAGCTGAGTTTAATTTTAAGACAGAAGAAGACCATCCTTTTCCCCTTCCCCCTTTTGGTCTTGTGCCCTATTTGTACAATTAGTACAATAAATATTATCTCTATTCCTACTCTATCTTCTATTATTAGGTTGGTGCAAAAATAATGACGTAATAATGTCGTTTTTTGACGTATTTTTTAACGTCAAAGAACGACATTACGTCATTATTTTTGCACCAACCGAATACTATACGGACCGCTATTCTCTACTCTATTCACTATAATATTTTTGTATTCAGATCACTATATGAACTACTATTCGAGTGAGTATTATCGAACAAGTACTATTAGAGCGAGTGCTATTCAAAGGCATCTGACACCAGTATTGTTCAACAGCGTACTATAGTTGTATCTGCGATTACAAAGTCTCTACTACAATGAGCATTATCAAAGTGACAACGAGTATTCGTTGATATTACAAAATTCTGTCTTCTTACAACTTATATTTAGTCCATCCTCCTCGCATTTCTTTGTTAACTTCTATACTCTCCTTCCCCTAACCGCTATCGAGACTATTTAATTAAAAGTATCACCATTTTATAGTGTTGAACACTTGAGAAGAATTAAGCTGACTAACTAACCAATTATTTGTGAAAAATATGCATAATTTTTAATCTAAGTTTTCATATAGATCAAGAACGTTTTGATTCTTTATATTTGTTTGTCCAAAATCAGAAATGTGGAAATTGTTTTTCTTTCTCCGAGACGAATCTAAGCTAACATTTATCATTTTCTAAGTACTTGTCATAAAAATGTTCAAATCCTCTGCGCTAGCTTACCTATTAATATAACTTTTTACAGAATTCTTTAGAATTTATTTAAGGAATTCTTTTCAGAAATTTAAAAATAAATAAAAGATTAAAACCCAGACGTAATCTATAACATTTACTTGAGATTCAAATATTGATAATCAAGAAGTAGTTGGGTGAATGTAGATACTTTTAAAATTGATTAATGAGTTTCTTTCTACTTTTGAATTTTAATTTTTAGTGAATTATTGATAGAAAAAGATGCTTGAACTTCGATTCTAACTGTGATATATGCTTCAGTAGATTCCTAAAAAGTGAGTATTATAATATTTGAACATGAACAGGTATTGTAATGGTTAGCAGATCAAGACAAGAAGTAGGTGAGTTGAGTTCAATTTCATTTCTCATACGAGATCATAAAAAAACAAAACAAAATAATATCTCCCCTGTTTGTACTCTGCAGGTGACAGAGCAGTCATTTATTTTATATTTTTATTTTCCTTTTATCAACTTTTTAGACCAATATCAAGTTTCACTGGAGAAAAACTTCTCATAAGACCCCCACCCCATTATTTTGATGCCACAAATAATGCGGCTCAAGAGAAACTAATGAATTAACGGAAAGCGCCAACTCTAAGAAATCACACAAATATATTTCTGAAAGAGGGGTTAATAGGTGTGGATGAAGTAAAAAAAAATATATTTACTAAATAGGAAGAATGACCATGAGGATAGTAGATAACGATTGACATTACATTAAAACTTTTGGAGATTAAAGTTGTCTAGAAAGCATGGAAGCAGAAGGGAGTTCCACAAGTGAGAATTGCGGCAAAGGAAACTGTTAGCCATATCATTTACGGTTACACTAGCCACCTCAACTGTAATTTGGTGAGTCCTCGCCCCGAACACTTGCCATTGAAACATTTATGAAAAATGCGCATGGAGACAACTTTAAGGCCGTGGAAAAGTGACTGAAACCTAGCCGTCAGATCAGGACTATTAATATTGCAGATTTTTCTTTGGATTTTATCAAGGGTCTGTAGATATATGACTGGAGCGCCAGGCCATATGTGGCAGCAATATTCTAAGCATGGATGAATGGTAGACTTATAGATATGTAAGAGAGAAACTGCAGAGAAAAATTGTCCAGTAAAACACAATGAACCAACTTTCTTAGCAGCTAACCTAGCAATGAATTCAGTATAGACTTTCTTTTTCATATCAGTCGGGAACCTTAGCCCGAGACGTTGCAATGGGTCAATATCTTGGGAGTTAATATCAGCCATGCTAATGGAAGACAAAGAGAGGCCTCTCAGATGATTAACTGAGAGCAGTTTAGTTTTAGAGGCGTTAATATTAACAAGCCATCCTTTGCCCGAGTTAACAACAGGATCAATATCGTTTTTGAGTTCAGCCGCCAATTTCACCTAATCCGGCCGATGAAATAAATGAGTTTTCCAAATCTTCTTTGCAGATTAATACTGGAGATAATCGGAAAAGGGAGACCGCTAAAAGTTGCGTTCAAAATATTGTCTACTAGTAAAATGACCATGAGCTGCTCAAAGTAGAAGGTTACTGTGTAATGTTTATGAGCGTAAGGAGTGAAGTTCATGGTGTTATACATGAAAGATAGAAGTTATTGATTTGAAGAAGCCAAGAACGCAGTGATTGAAAACATCTTGTCGGGAGTCACGCGGAAGTTGTCCTAGTGGAACTTTTTACTAATGAAAGCGAATGTGGGTAATATACACTTGTATACATAGCTTAGCAGATCTCAGTTGTACATTTCATGTCTGGTGGGACTAAGGAATATAGTTCGTCATAGAAATAGCGATGGAGTAGGGAGAAGCTCCCAACGTTTCGTATCTGTGAAAGCTGCCAGGGTGGAAAATAATTCACTACCCACAAGCTCATGTAGTCGGTTTTGAAGAATTAAGACAAGCAAGTGATGACTGAACAGCTCCTGCCCAGATATAACAGCAATTTCCCATTTTTCGTCTGATGTGGCTCTTGTAAATATAGAGAATCGCAAGGTGTCAAATACTGGAGGGTTAAAATGAACCGAGCAACTTTCCAGTGTATTTAACAATAGATCCTATATATGAATCCGACTGCGAGGGTTTGAAATCAAATAGACTTTCAATGGACGAGGCCTCCTTGAGAAAATAGCCATCCATCTTAATAGGTGAAAGTCCAAGTTCTGCTCAATGGTGTTGAAACCTTACTAGTTTGGTTTTGGTCGAATTGAATTTTACAAGTCAGTCCTCCTTCTATTGAGCTACATGAACAAGGTTAAAGTAGCGACAAGATGATAGGTTCTGACCTATATATATATATATATATATATATATATATATATATAGAGAGAGAGAGAGAGAGAAAGAGAGAGAGAGATGTATATATATATATATATATATATATATATATAGATTTATATATATATATAGATATTGATATATATAGATATAGATATATATGTATAGATAAATATATATATATATATATATATATATAGAGAGAGAGAGAGAGAGAAAGAGAGAGATGTATATATATATATATATATAGATTTATATATATATATAGATATTGATATATATAGATATAGATATATATGTATAGATAAATATATATATATATATATATATATATATATAGATATATATATATATAGATATAGATGTATATATATATATATCGATATACATATATATGTCTATATATATATATATATATAGACATATATATATATATATATATATATATATATATATATATATATATATATATATATATATATATATATATGTGTAAAGAAACTGCTGTAGCAACCGTATAGATACTCACTAATCATCGGTTGCTGATATGGGGGAATCATTTTTCCTATTCATAATAACCAATTTGTTTCAGTAGACGACGAACCGTCTTTATAGAGATCTTGATATACAAGATGTCTAAAGTTACACAAATGGAGAAAACAAAAGATACTTATATGTCATAATAGAATATATATTTTATAATGTACGCATCATAGTGAGTACAGTGAGATTTTGTTTGCGAAGAAGCTCATTTCCGAAGTCCCGTTTGTAAAATTTTTTGGGTTATGTTATTAACGGAAGTATATAGAGGTTATGTTATTAAGGGAAGTATATATATATATGTATATGTATATATATATATATATATATATATATATATATATATATATATATATATATATATATATATAAAAACGTTTTTGTCTTTTCCATTACACATAAAATAAAAAAGCTGAGGTTAATTTCAAAAACTGAACTTCCGATGTTAGTGATTTACTAAGAGTAGCTTATATGTAGCACGTGACCGAAATTATGCTGTACCAAGTGAGGATTATACTCACTAAGTCGTAAGTAATGTACCCTGATGACCTTGTCAAATCTGATATTAATTATAGGGATTTTCTAAGCAATTATAATTGATCTTACGGGACAAGCTTGCTCACAATTATGTTACCCCACGTCGAATTGTCCAAATGACTTTCTAAGCGTAACTTAATGTGTCTCGAAGCCGAAAGTATGGGATTCCCATAGAAGATAGAATTCATTATTCAGTCGACACAAGAGTGCTAGACATTACACTGCGTCGAATTGCCCAAATTCGCTATTAGTTAAATGTTAAATGAATATTAATTTTAAGTTCCTACACATTTGAAGGAAGGTCAGCATTAGTAATTTTAATAAATACATGAATATACACGTACACTACCGATCAGAAACCCCAGGCAATTTCTTTTTAAATTGACCCCCAAAATAATTTGTTTTGTACTTCAAATAACAGGAAATTATTATAAATCTTTAAAAGAAAATGAGACATGATTTGTTATTAGAAATTTTATTATGACAAAAAAATAAAACCGGCATTTTATTATTAAATTTTGCTCTCGTAAAATTATCTCCCTTTGGCTTCGATTACTAAACCACAAATTTTTGGCATTCATTGCAAAGGTTTCTCGAAGTATAAGTTAGAACATTGATTGGATTCTTTTTTTTTTCAATGACTCTTAGAGCTCGTTTTTCTTTTTTTTTTTTTCACTCTTCTGTTCATTTCCATGCTAATTCTGGGTGTTGCTTCTAACATTTGAACTCTAGTGTAATACTCCATATTTGTTCCGACCTACAACAAATGCCGTTCTCACATGTGATCAACATTCTAGAGTATATTACACTGTTTAATTATCAGTCTGCTTTCTTCTAATAAAAGGAAAACTTGTTGCGTGATTGCAATAAAAGTCGTTGAACTTTCGCTGAAATATACGCCAGAGTACAGAACTGTTATCTAGGTTCAGCCCTCAGTTATAACAGCGAAAGCTGGGCAACCACCTCAGAGATGAAGAAGAGATGTGGAGCCACAGAAATTTGATTCTATAGAAGGATGCTGGGGATAACATGGACCGAGCACGTGAGCACAATATAAAAAGAAAAAAAAACATTTATATTAAAAATCAGGAAGAGATAGTTGAAATTTCTGGAGCGCATAATGAGGAATGAAGGCGTGGCAAATTTGATATTCATAGGCCAGATTGAAGGTATGAGGGCCAGAGGAAACCTACCTGGCTAGAATGAGCCAATAGATCGTTGAGCAACGTTGGTGAGAGATGGCAAAAAGACAAGTTATGAAGAGATGTAAAAGACGGGAGATTGCAGAGAGAAGTACCTCGATCCATCAAATAAGTCTTTCCAAGTTTTATAAGGTTTTGCGAAACAGGCCAAGCCGATAGCTTTTTTTCTCGCAAGTAGTAGGAAATAGAGTAAGGAAGAGACGGATAGAATGAGAGATAAAATAAATATATAATTAATATAAAGCGAAGAAGTAGAATAGAAATTATAAGAACTCGTGGTTCTTGATAGGCTCCAGAGGCGGATATGCAATGTAGTTGGCCCTGACGTCCACAGTCACTTTCTCACAGACGCGCCGTCGCCTCTCTCTGTCTGTTCTACAAATACTTTCATGGAAATTGCTCCGCTGAGATGCATTCACTGGTTCCCAGACGTCATGAGTTCCAGCGCCTTACGAAGCTGGCATACCGCTCCCACACCTTCACTGTCGAAACTCCTAAATGTAGCCGTCTCTTCTACTCTAATAGCTTCATGTCTCGAATCTCTCGCCTGTGGAACTCCCTTCCCTTTTCCTGTTTCCCTGTGAGCTATAATCTCCAGCTATTCAAGTGTAATGTCAATCGACATCTCCAGTTGCCTCGATCTATCCACTACCCTCATCATTTCTTCTATCACTCCTATCTGATCTTGCTCTAAATTTTCTGTAACCCCTTGCATCCTAGTGGCTTCCCGCCTTGCCTGGGGTGAAATGCTTAAAAAATAAATAAATAAATAAATAATAAAAACAAGTAAAAAAATAATCAATAAAGGCAAAGAAAATATGAGGTAGAAGAAAATAAAATCAGATGTAAAAATGACTGCTTTCATTTGAGCGCAGTTTTTCCAATCTCATTAATAATAAACCTCGCAGTCGACAATTCATCCTTTTTATTTAACGTAGTCATCATTATTTACACTATTTACATTGTTCGGACTGCTTTGCTCATCTTTATTGTCAGATTCACAACGTTTTGGCCATAGTACGTTCCTGCCTTCTCCAGGGGATATTTGTTTGAATTTAGAGCCTAACCTAGAATAGTCAATCCATAGGTTGGCGTTTCCGATAGTTAGTTCGATGATGTTTATGTAGACATTCTTCTAGTATTGATTTCCTGAAATAGACTGACATATAACATTCACATTGCTGGTTCGCACAGAAAAGTTTCAAAAAATCTGTTTCATTTCCTCCACCCACCGCTTGCTTGCAAATAACGTGACAGGGATTGGCAATGTTTAAGTTCTTTTCCGACAGTTTTCCATTGTGATGTAGTTTACAGTTTGCAATTGCAATTTCAACGCAAACGCTCTCACCTTTATTTTGTTATTTTGTGCATCGGTGTACAATGCACATCCCGTAGATATTTTCGAAATTGGCATAGCTTTTTTGAAGAATGCAACCTGTGTTTTTTGATTTGCTGTCCTTTAGGACTTGGTGGGAAAACATTATGGAATCAATCCTGATGAACGCCAAAATACGGATTGATTATTCTGGGTTCGGATCGAAAGTCAACAAATATCACCTGAAGAAGGTCGGCGCGTACAACGGCCGGAACATTGTGAATGTGACAATAAGGACAACAGTTCGAACAATGTAAATAGGGTAAATACTTAAAATATCTCATCTCAGAAATATACCCAAACTTTTCAACGTTATAGTATTTTTAAAACGAGGTTACTATAATAAAATCTGTTTGACTCCAAGGAGAAGAATAAAATCTTTTTTAAATTCTGTCAACAAAAGATATATCAGGCAGTGAGTACGGGTATTAAGATAGAAGTTATTGTTTACCGACGTTACAGAATCAAATCGAAGTCTGTCAAGTGTTGCTGTTATTATTGGCATCGATCAGCTTCGTTTCTGCTGAAAAAAAATATAGGTGTTCAGTTGTGATTGCCCCGGAGCTAAAACTGGTTTGTCACATTCAACACTACAATTATCTTATATATCTAATTATATACATTACCTTTTAATCATCACCGGACTGATCCTAAATTTTCACAAGTCATGACGATTTGTTGCACGTCTAATGATGTCCCTTGATTTGAGCTTCTTTTGGGACTCAAATTCACACCAGACTTCAAGTGGAATTCCTATATACGATCCAACAGCAAAGTATCTGAAAAGAAAGGGTTTGGCTCCTTATACTGCTCCAGAATCTACCTGACTTCACCCGCCATGCTCTATCTTTAAAAGAGTGATACAAACCCAAATATGGACCAGTATGCTATATCTGGTCTGGATTTGCTCAATGTTATCATTCCAACCTTGACAGAATTCAAAAGCGTACACGCGGCTTTGTACGTAATGACTTACTGTCCACATGTCAACCCTTTCTCACAGATGTAAATCACATGCTTCTCGTCACTCTATCACTAATTCTACGGAAAATGTTCTGGCAGACTACATTAACTAGATCTACCAGTTTTGACATTTTCGGGTAGGACCAGCTATGCGACATCCACACGGGCGAACCATCCACATTCGCTTCGAATTTCGGTGGTAAGAAGGAAGTTTCATTCAGGCGTCTTCTTTCCAAGAGCCGCTACCTTATGGATGAGATTCACGACATGATTGTTTCCCGAATACTACAGCTATATGACCTAATGGAGTCTAGGGTCAAGCGTTACCTACCATAACGTTCTTCCACCACCTACGGGCATACATATACCTCATATAGTAAACCTCTACATTGATTGTCTCATGAGCCTTTGGAAAAAATTATTAAGAAATCGAAAATTATATTACACTTCGAAAAATAGGGATTCTCTTCATGATCGAACAATAAGGCGAACACGCCCAAAGGAAAATATCTCCTGTTTCTTTGCTTCACCTCTCAGAAAATACGAGAGTTTATTTAATTGAAAAGAAGCAATAGTAAGCTGAATATAAATAAGGCGAGTGGAATAATAATAATAATAATAATAATAATAATAATAATAATAATAAGAAGAAGAAGAAGAAGAAGAAGAAGTAGAAGAAGAACAAGAACAAGAACAAGAAGAAAACTTTACAATACATACAGAGAGAAAAATCAAAGCTAATCGCCCAGACATTGTGATCAGAGACGACAAAAACAGAGTGTGCCTCCCTATTGATATGGCAGTGCTTGTAGACTGTAATGTGTCTTTGAACATCTTCAAAAACAATATCAAATTACAAAGCCCTTGAAATCAAAATCTCGAATTTGAGCCCGCGGTATGATTGGAAAATGTTCTGATTGACTAATTAAAGAGATTCATGATAGCAAAGAAATGCAAAACATTGTACTCACAAAAAAAGCTCACACCTTACGAAAGGCTTTATCTGTGGAAAATATGTGATTTTAGTTTGTTTTGTTTTTCAAAAAACTGCTCAGTCGAAAATGCCATGTTGTCATTTCTGACCTTATGTCTCTGATTGGGACCCGGAAATAAATGTGTATACACCAGAAATCAAAGATAATAATAATAATAATAATAATAATAATAATAATAATAATAATAATAATAATTAAAACAATAAAAAAAGCAAATGCAACCGACCAGATACAGAAATGATTGCAAGATAAGCTGCTTCACGGTCAATACTCTGCCCGTACCAAACAAGCTGATTTCGACAATCCCTGTACCCATCAGTGGCTACGTAGTGCAGAGTTAAAAGGTGAAACCGAAGCTTTTATCCTTGCTGCACAAAACCAATGTTTTTTTTTAACTAGAAATGACCAGGCACACATACTAATATATTGTGTTAGTCCAAAATGCAGATTCTGTGATAAATATCCAGAAACAATTGATCATCTTGTATCAGGTTGCACGATATTGGCACCCACTAAATATAAAACCCGGCATGACAGAGTAGGCCAATATCTTCACTGGAAAATCTGCAACTTCCAAGGGAACGAAACTGAAAGAAGTTGATATGAACACCACCCAGATCCGGTGGAGATAGGACCTGTAACAATTTTATAGGACTACACAATACACACAGACAGAACAATCAAATGTAACTGCCCAGACATAATTATTAGAGACCGCAAACCAAAAAAAAAAAGCCTCTTTAATGATATGGAAAACAAGGACCTTGAAATCAAAATCTCAAAAACGGGGCGCATGGGAACATCAACAATTCCTGTTGTCGTTGGAGCCCTAGGACTGGTTGGAAAAGATTCCAGGAGACTCATTGAATGGATTCCTGATATCCGGTAGCTTAAAGTAATAAAATATATATATACTCACGATTACAGCCCACACCTTACGAAAGGTTTATGTATGTAAAACATGTGCGTACGTGTTTCATTTTTAATTGGTCAGTGGAATATATCATGAAGCCATTTCTGGACTTACGTCCCTGGGCCCGACCCGGAAAGAAATGTGTACACACAAGAAATCAAAGGAATAATAATAATAATAATAATAATAATAATAATAATAATAATAATAATAAATCAACGTTGATATATTTGTTTTATTCAGCATATTTTCTCTGTGGTCATGGGTCAAATCAGCCCAAATAAATAACTATTAGGTTGGTGCAAAAATAATGACGTAATAATGTCGTTTTTTGACGTTAAAAATACGTCAAAAAACGATATTATTACGTCATTATTTTTGCACCAACCTAATATTATTTTACTCTTTTAGATATATGCTAGTCTCCTACTTAATAGAAGCCACAATTTGAAAACTATCTTGCTATAATCAGAAGACAAGAATAAGACATTGAGACCATTATTCTAAAACATTTTGTTTTATTCTGTTTTATTTATTTAAGGATGTTTTGAACTCATCCGTATTATCTTTTCTATTTGATTTCTGTGATCATCACCAGAAGTCCACTTTTTAAAGGAATAGACTACTTGAAGAATTGCATGCCGACTAGTTTACTTGGGTCGAATCCTTATTCCTTTTAGATGTTATTTGTAGCTATGATAGCCAGGAAGATGACCTTGAAGATGCTGTCCTGGTCTTCGCATGATCACGTGTTGATATCCTGGCTGTGGTTGTTCTAAATTACGTTGTTCAGATGTGTTGGTGTTAACATGAGTAGCTCAAACGGTTGTAACAAACTACTTATGCCAATGCTACAGGATTATGGAATCTGTTCGCCGACTTTTGTGGATTTTATCAAAATCCCAATCCTTGCCAAAGGAGCCGTTGGAATAAAAAAAAAATGAGTCGGTAAAGACGCCATAAAATAAGGAACAACAGCAAAATAAAATTATGACAAATTTTGTTGCGTTTCGTGTCGCACCTGATTCCACGTCTTAAGACAAACGTTACTTCACAGACTGAATCAACGCCGGACTATTATCATTTTACTTGCTTTATTTCATGAGGGAAAGTAGTAGCATTGTTACTTGAATGAAGCGAGTGGGAAGGAGCGGCAAGACAGAGAAAGAGAGAGAGGGTAAATATCAACCGTTTTACCGACTACTAGCCTCTACGTGCCGGCTTGTTCCACTAACGAATCTGCGTACGGTGAGGCGTATTAGCACTTATACTCTTGCAACCATACAGACTCTTTGCACATTTTTGTTAACAAATACCTGCCATTATCAAAATTCCACGCCTACTGGGTTTAACATCTACCTCATATTGGGTCGTCAGAGTTCAAACCTGTAGTTTCCTATTTTGGGGGCAGGCTAGGTATTGTCTAACAATGTAAAATTTTGTATGTCAGCTTCTAGTACAAATCACGATGTCTTGTATCCAATAGAGTGGAGTAGTGTTTTCTGTGTTTGTGGTGTCATAAAATGAAGTTATCTGCTCATGAGAGGTGAGGAGGGAAACACTAAAATGACAACGATGCATGAGATTGCAGTACCACTTACTGCACAATTGAATCTGGATTCCAGTCATTAACCACGAAACTGTTTGGGAGGAGTGGGTAGAAAAAATGGAAATGCATTTCATGGTAATGAATATAGGAAAAACGAAAAAAAGGGTGTTTCTTCTTTATTATGGTGGGGCTGATATAAGGGAACTGTTGGACGATGGAAATCTGACTTAAGAGGGAATCCTTGGTCTTTTCAATGAAAGTTTCGAAATTGAAAGAAACAGCGTATGGAAGACACCAGTTTCCATCCAGAATACTGGAATACGAAGAAAGCGCAATGACTTATATTACTGCCTTGGAGAATCTGGCATGTACGTGCAAGTTTAATTAATACTCTGCAGATTAGACAGTAATAGACCAATTTCTTCAAAGATGTTTGTCCCAATATCTTAGACAAAATTATTAAGAGAAAAAATTAACGCCATCACAATTTGTTCAACTAGAAACATTGCCAGAACAAACGGGACAAAAGGCAAAATAAATTGAACAACAACATTTTGAAATTTACGAACTACAAGAAAAGGAATCCAGTTCAATAGAAAAAATGATAAAAAAAACTACGAGGAGCTACTTCCTCACATCTTGAAACGTATCGAAAGTGTTACGATTGTGGTAGTGGTCCGCACTACAAAAATGACGTAGATTGTCTAGCCAGAGGAAAACAATGCACATTTTTTCATAAGCCCAACCACTTCGAAAGGATGTGTTTTATAAAGAAAAAGACACACAAAACTAAAGCTTGGTATAATCCAAATGTATGAAGTAGTGAAAACGGAATCTGATTCGGACGATTTTGTACTGAAAGCAGATAGGCGACACAAATCTAATGCATTTATTTGCTTAGAGGGTCAACCTATTTGGGTTCTGATCAACTTTGGTACTACTGTCAATCTAACTGATTGGCATACTTTTGAATATATAAATAAACTATATAAATATTAAATTAAAACTGCGAAAAGAATCTATTTACTTATAGCTTGAGATTTCCCTTACAAATAGAGGCTCCTTCTGTTTCAAATGTCACTGTAGGATATATACGTAACATCTGAGAGTTTACTGTTGTTTGTTCATGTAATAGTGACAACCTCCCGATTGAAAAAAAAAACTGCCAAATAATAATACCTTATCTATGCCAGGCGCAGGTACTTCAGTTAATAATAAGCTCGGAAACCTACTCAAGTCAAATTTACTTAAGAATTTAAAGGACTGGGGAAACTGGAAAAAGTCAAAATCATATTAAATGTTAATAAAACCAGCGTCCCAACATTTGCGCCGTATTCCTTTCCATTTTCGGAAAAAGGTAAAAACAAGATGAAAGTGTTGCTAGACTTAGACATCTTTGATTACCGGTTACAGAACCCACCTGGTGGGCTTCGCCACTAACAGCAGTACCTCAGACTAATGATGTCAGATTAGTAGTTGATATGCGAAAAGTAAAAACCACAATAAAAAGAAATAACTAACCTGAACCCATACTCCAGGAGTTACTTGAAAATTACAATGGTTGCACGGTATTTAGTAAAATTGATTTGAAACATGGATATCACCAGATTGAATTGCATGAGGCATCTCGTTACATTACTACATTTATGATTCGCTGGACACAACAATAGTAGCAAAAGTTCTATGTTCTTTTCACGAAATATTCAAATTTCTCATATTTTCTTGAAGCACATCGTGTAAGTCATTTTATTTTTGTTTTCTCCCAATCAGTTTTTCATATTTATGTTTCTGTTCTGGAGAATTTTTCAACTTGTCATTCGAACATTAACCGGATCTTGCAACCATTTTCTTTTAAAAAATAAAAATAAAAATATCGAAGAATTGAGATTGGTATTATGAATCTTAATTCGGCAAAAAGACGAGTAAAGACTATCATTTCGATTTTGTATGATAATCGCGATTTGACTGAGACCAAAACATAATATAATTTGTTGCATATACTTCGATATAACTATTCAAAACTCCAGCAACACATGAACGTAAGATTCTAATATCGCATATTTTATAACTTTCAGATTAATAGCAGATGTTAGTGTCGTGGAATCGTTCAAAGTTTCTTAATACTGCTTGTCGATATTACTTAAAATGAGAGATCAAAACTTACGTTACCTGATGGTGTATAAATCACTAAACAACGCTCTGAATTATTATACGTATGAACTTAATCTGGAATTAGAGCGTATTAATAAGAGACGAAGATATAACTGCAGAAAACTTATCTATCTATCTATTTCTCTCTCTTTCTCTCTCTCTCTCTCTCTCTCTCTCTCTATATATATATATATATATATATATATATATATATATATATCGGTAAACTTATAAACAAAAAGATACGACCAAGATATGAGAGATTAACATTTCGCAGAGACATAAGATATTGTCACTAAAGTTTCTGCTTGATGGTCATTGGCAGTATAATCTTTCAGTGTCATTGGAGAATACTATATTGCTTGATAATTCCACTAGACGAAGATCAGTATCGAATCGATATGATCTGCGGCTAAAGAAGAGGGAAAATGCTGATCGACATTGTTGAAGAGAAAGAAAAAAAGAAAAACATGAACGAAGACAACAAGTCTGCAAATTTGCAGACAACAAACCGCCTCAACCTGTGGTATAAATCCGAGAAGATATAAGCCGAAGTTTTCCAGTTCGATTATTTCAGTTGTTTGCGATCAATTCCAAGTTTCCGTCGGTGATAAGTTCATAACTTAAGGAAAAAAAAATCATCTTATTCATCATTAAATGATTATATAATGTAACGCCCAGAGCTTTCAGACGCGTCTCGATAATATGATAATTTAAGTCAATGAAAAATATAAAAACAATGCAGTAAAGTATTCACCATTTCTTTACCCTTCGATAGAATGCGAAATATAATTCTTATATTACTGACAGTTTTTGATATGAATAGGAGGTGGTTCTTCTTCTTCTTCTTCTTCTTCTTCTTCTTCTTCTTCTTCTTCTTCTTCACAAACAAAAAAAAAAAAGAAAAGGCATGACACGTGGAAATCAAACAATAGGCCCCAGTGCACGAAATAAAGGGTTAGGTTCGAAAATCCAATTTATATAAGGTGAAGAGGGCCGGAGTGTACAACGGCCTAAATGTCGTGAAAATTACAATAAAGATGAGGGGAAAAGTCCGAACAATGTAAATATTATATATATATATATATATATATATATATATATATATATATATATATATATA
>OZ010577.1:38720061-38742561 GCA_963932145.1 Acanthosepion lycidas | reverse complement strand
CGTTCTCGGCAGAAGAAACTGTACATTCTTTGGCCGAAGAAACCTTTGGGCAGAATAGCTGACGTATTTTCGGCCGACGTGCCCACGGATTGCATCGATCCTAAAACACGGTTGAATAGTGCCTTATAAACGCAAATCTTTCTCTGACTCTCGAATCTTTCATATTTGCTCAGTTTCGTATCCTGACGTAAACAAATCAATTTCTAAGTTTCATTTATTAATCCGACCTATTTCATTACTTAAATGCTATTTTTATTGGCTACCCATATTTGAGACGAGTGTGTATGCATGTTCACAAGACGACAAAGAAGACCTTCAAAAAATATGAGAAGCGACCGCAGCCCGACGAGGCATGTAGTTTACTTCAGACCGGAATCCTTGCGTGATAAATGACGTGTCTGTCAATAAGGGAATTATGGTGACAGTGCAGGGAATTAGATGTAATCAACTAGAGCCATCCATACTTAATGAACTGCATGTTTCAGAAAGGAGTGGCTAGAAGTCAGAATTGTGATTATGGGGTCATTTTCCATCATCTCTGCACAACGGGTTGTTGCTTTTAATTACTGGAATGAACTATCAAACCTAGAAGCCATGGTGAGCATGGAGAGATCTAAAAGACCTCTAACAAGATGCTTGTATGTTACATCTATCAAAAGAGTTTCTAATTTCATTAATGCTTCCTATAAGCTCCATCAGAACACACTCTAATGAAGCTGATGGGCTAGATCGATAGTGTCGTCCGATCTACATGACAATGGACCTTGAACCAGGCTTCCCAAATTGTCAGGAAGTGACTTCTCTGCGCAGGGGATTCAGCATAACAATGTTCCGATCCAATGCTGATATGAACGGACCTCTAAGAAAAATTGTAACTAAAATAAATAGCCTCATCTCATCGAGACATTCAGATGAATGTCATTCGTGGCGCCAAACCTGTTCAGAAATATCTAAACTGTCAGCAATATACAACCGCTTTCTCAGATCAATAGTTAAAAATGCCTCGAGAGAATGAAGTCTTTAGATCTTATCGATCACTTATTCAGACTTCAATGAACTGCCGCTATAGATCCACAAAGAAACGTACCAAATAAGAGAAACCAATCACTTGAGGAACAACAGCAACAAGTAATATGTATCTTAATAATAAAAAATAATAGCGTAAGATCCCACGCTATATCACACATTAAGTTATGAAAGAAACAGTCATCATTACTGAAGATAGTGATAATAGCTACTGGACTTAAGAAACTGTTTTTTTTTTTCTGAAAAAAAATGTTCTTTTTAATTTCAAACAGAAGAATTTGCTGCTCGGTAAATATGAATGTTTTCTTCGAAAGAAATTGCTATTAATAAATTTTCCATGAGACTAAGTAAACAATTCGATGGTGCCTTTGTCGGTCGATGACTATCAAACACCATATAACGCAGTCTATGCGTATGAGCTGAACGGCACCAAGGTTGATATAATATTGGGTGATCACCAACATTTTCGTTTCGCTGAACGATCTACTGATACTTCATATTGTAAGCCAGTATTCTTCTCATATTTCTAATGTCTTTTCTGAAGTTTTATATTCTAGGTATACCTTTGTCGATACTGCCAAATTTGAATTAAATTGACCGATTTGTTCCATCACAAAAATTATTCTGTGGTCAAAGGGTGTTGGGTCTATATGATACCCCATGGCTGTACGGAGTTACATTTCACATCTACGTTATGTTTTGCCTATTAACCAACACGTACCTCATCTAGCAAAGTTTATTTATTTCTGAATGTTTCTTACATTCGACCATCGATTATATATCCACGCCACCGATCGTACATAATCTTGAACAAAAAATATTTTGACATAAAAATAAAGCTAGCTGACAACGAGTTGTTGTGATTATCACCAACTGCCTGGAATATGGTATTCCATTTTTCATTTGCTGTGTCAGATTTGAGGGTGTCGTGTTAATGCACCCGTTACCTTTGAGAAATGAATGATAATATTAAAACTTGGTGAACACTGTGCATAAATATTTTAGGTCTTTTCAAATTTGGACCATTTCAATTTTGTATGTAAACATTTTTAAATCATGTTTCAGAATGTTTTGGGGGCGATATTCTGGCGATGTCTAGTTGACGACAGGTAGATTCTCAAGAACACACTGCCGTACAGCTTCCAATGTTGCATCAGTGCACGCAGTGCAGTTAGGACCTCTTCCTAGAAGATTGCCGACTAATCCAGTTCTTTCACCCGAGCCATTAGGTCCCGAATCATGTTATAGTTAGGTGATATTTTGATATTAATTTGTTGCTGGTATATTCTTTCAGTTTGAATAAATAACCTTTCATTGGAATAAAATAAACTCAATGAGTTTTGCTCATTGCTGGACAACATACGTAGTCATTTCAATCTCCAAGGGATGTTCTATAACCTACAAAAAAAAAAAAAAAAAAAAAAGATTTAAAACGAACAAGTTATGACATGTCAAAACCTTTCAGTTTTTCACTTGTCACCTTGTATAGGGTTTTGCAGATTTTAAAAAGGGATATACATTCTTCTTCACACACCACGTCTTTTCAAGATATTGGCGATCATGGCTCTCCAAGATTTCCTGTCGGAGCTCTTATTAAATCTTGTCTTTTTTGTTATCTCTTTTAAACGCTATTTTGCTATCCATTTACACAAACAGGCCAGGTAGTTTATATCGTTTTGCTCTGTCCCTCTTACCTTAAATATGTATTGTGAATGTCAAAGTATTGCGCTTAGGATTTTTATTTAATTTTTCTTGGGTTCGTTTAAGTGTTTTCTTTTCTGGAGACAAGTGTCTGGAAATTAAAAAATCCTATAACTTCAGACATATACATAAAAAATAAATAAATAAAACCTACGCATTCAGTTAAAAATAAAATAAAATAAAAATAGCCCGTCATAAAGGCTAAAACAATAGCCAAAAATGCTCGAATATTTCGGACTTTTGGACAGTTTTACACACTTTGTGTCCAGAAAAGAAAACGCTTTCACGAATACAAGAAATTTAAATTAAAACTTAATTGCAGTACCTTGTCATTCATCTTTAATGAATCATGCGTTTGCTTAAATACCCAACTGCAGTTCAAATACTCACACTATATATAGTGGTTTTCCAAGCGTAGCTTAGATGTGGCACAATGTGAGATGTCTTTTATATATATATATATATATATATATATATATATATATAAGACATCTCACATTAAGTGCTCGTGTTGTTAGACTTTTGCTCGATGTAATATAACCGAGCTATTAATCATATAGTAATAAATATATATATTAGGTTGGTGCAAAAATAATGACGTAATAATGTCGTTTTTTGACGTTAAAAATACGTCAAAAAACGACATTATTACGTCATTATTTTTCAACCAACCTAATATATTATTCCTCACCGGTAGCACGGTTTAAAGTTTCATGCACAACGCAGACTTCAGATGCTGAATATATATATATGTAATATATGAACTCAGACAGCATTGCATTTTTATTGAAATTTAAATTGTACAACGGTAAGTCTCTAATCACCACCTGAAGATTGCTTTGTGCTTAAAACTTCTTGTTGTGCTACCAGTGTGGAATAATATATATATATATATATATATATATATATATATATATATATATATATATATATATATATATTTGTGTGTGTGTATGTGTGCGTGTGTGTTTGTCTGTATTTTCATATTCCTTTTTTCCTTCTCTATATGTATCTTTCTCTATCACTGTGTCTGTCAACAAATATTCTCTCAATGTGTCCAAATCTCTCTCGCCCTCTCTTACTGTGCATTTCTATCTTTCCTTGTCCACATGTCTTCAAGTCATTGTCTCTCTCTATATGTTTTCCTTTCTCCTTTCTCTATCCACAGTTTTCTCACCTTTTCTACCCATACATTTTCTTTCTTTCTTTCTTTCTTTCTTTCTTTCTTTCTTTCTTTGTCCAGATCTCTTTATATCATTGTCTCTATATCTATATTTCTTTCTTCCTCTTTTCTCTGTCCACACTGTTTTCTCACCTTTTCCGTCCATACTCTTTCTCTCTCTGTGATACAATATGTTCCTGCCCGAATGGTTAGAGCACCGACATAGACACGTGAACAATAAGTGATTTTATCTGGCCTGAAACCACCGGTGGTTTTATGATTTCATTGATAGTGAAAACGAGATTTGTCAGCATCATAGCAATCAGCCGTTGTCCAAAAGTTAGTAAAAGTAAGTAAATATTTTTTTGGTGGGGGAGGGGAATCAACAACTACTTTACAGGAAGATAGCAAATATGACACTGCCCTACCCCCAGACCGTTTCAGGTGAATCCATGTAGAAAGAGCAGTCTATATCGAAAACAATATTCGTGTTTTCTTTTCTCGTTGTAACGATATTTCACCTTCCGTTCCCTTGAGAAAGCGAACCAGGCCATTTCCGAGTTCATTTCGCACTGATGAAGACCGGAATCGAAACACTACGTGGAATGAAGGTGTTTGGTTGGCGAAAAACTGCCCGAGGGACCCGTGCGTATCTTCACACCTGTCCATATCTCTCTCACTTTCTCTCTCACCCTCCATATCTATTTCTTTCTTTTCTTTTTATCTGGGCATATCACTTTGTCTCTCCTTCTATCCAAGTCTCTCTTTCCATATCAAGTCACTCCCTCCATCTCGCTATCGCTCGCTGTTCATAATTTTCTCTTTCTCTCACTTTCTGTTCGCCCTCTCTGTTCATAACTACCTCTGTCCATATGGGTGTGAACATTTAAGCTAAGGCATTTGAAAATATGAAAGTAAACTTAAATTGTTTTTAGCGTACCATAACTTTATTTTATTCATTTACGAGAATAATACTTAAACACTGGTGATGTTTAATCTTGGGATTAATATGGTAAGGGTATCCGTTTCCATACAAGACATATTCGGCATTCATAGATCGAAAAGTTAACGTTACTGTCTGTAGAAATTTAAAAAATCCTCATGGAGAGTTTTCAGGAAAAAGGGTTTCTCAAGTCAATGGATTGTTACGTATGGGGTAGGATAAGCTTTGAACTCTGTGTAACTTCAGAGAAGCCAGGTGCCTCGACAGCATTACCTGGGGGGTATAATATCCTAGTTTCTAGTTGTTGATCTGTGTCTCACATGATGTCAGTGGTTGACGCCGACAGTGAACACGCAATCGAACCAGAATTACATGGAAAATATTTAAAATATTTAGGGAAATTTTAGCTGTTCATTTATAGCGAAATATTGATATTCATTGATCGAACTGTTAAATCTAATCACTGTTGAAATTTATGAAATCTTTCTGTTGAACAGTTTTCAGAAAAATTGGCTTCACAAGTCAATTCATGGATAAAGCTGCTTTTAATATAGAGAATATCACTCTATCTTGAATTGCTAAGACAAAAAATTAATGTAATTGATAGTTGTGATTTTTCTGAAAATGCGCATTATCTTAGCAATTCACTCTCGACGATGATCTTGGATGAGATTGAAAATACTTGAGAAAACAAAAGAAATGAAAAAACTAATTCGAATTCTTTAAGGTATATGATAACAACATTAAGAAGTTAATCCGGGAAACTGAGAGGATTAAAATAAAAATAAGTATGCATAATATACCCAGATTATTCAACCAAACATTTCTGAATATATATATATATATATATATATATATATATATATATATAGGAGTTAGCTCATCCTTCATTCTCAAAATGTCACTAGGGGTCATTCTCCCTATACTATAATTACTGGGCGACTTCTCGCCTCGTTCTGTTTTCATTTCTTCATTTCGGCGACTACAGTTTAAACTCTCTTAGAAGATCCGCGTCTTCCCATTTGTGGGAGACGCCATGAACATTGTACACACATACAGGTACGTACGTACGAATATTCCTCAAAGAACAGACACCAATATTTACACACACGGACCTCTACACACGCACACACACACACACACACACACACACACACATATATATATATATATATATATATATATATATATATTAAAAAATTTAATGACAGGGGATTAGTTACTCTCTGAAAGTATTTTACCATAATTTCGATTTTAAAAATGTTAATTTAATTAATAGAGAAAGCAATTTACTATAACAAACTGTATATAAAATGAGTTAATCACTCGATCACCCTTAGTAAATTTGCGTCCAATTTCTTACAATATTTAATCTTTCGAGACAGATTTTCTATTATATAAATGTGGGATACTTAATAACAAACGTGATAAAATTATAAAAAAACACTAAATAAAATTTCTGAGACTATCCAAACACATAAAAAATAATTTAAATGTTTAAAATTTCAGCGTCCCTTCAAAATGATATCCTAAAAGATCAAATTTTTTTACTGTTTTGGAGGGTTCTTATTAATTTTCCTAAAATTATTAAGGTTTATAAAAATTATATATTATTATCTCCCATATATATATATATATATATATATATATATATATATATATATATATATATATATATATCAAGTAACTGATCCGACGTGCAACTTTCGGATAATAACTGTGACATTCCTCTATTTATTGAACACATTGACTGAAAAACCTAACAGTACAAAAGAATTCTCCTATAACCATATTAGTACAAAAACGCACAATCTTAAAATTTAAAATTCAACCTCAGCGTTGCGACCGATGGATCCAAATATTTCTTACAATTAACAATAACACATTTCTAAAAAAATATTTCGGATTACATCTATTCTTTCGTTGTCCTGTTATTACCGGAATGTGAAAAACAAATGTATTTCCATACCTGATGATGTCTGTATGCACAGATGAAAGCGTGTAAAACAATAAAAATGACCTTATACAACTGGAATTTATAAACAGGGATCATAATATTCATCTGCAGGTTCGGGGTTAATGTAATTTATTAAATTTGTTTGCGAGGATGTATTCTCGCCATTTATATCATTAACTTCTATATCCATTTTTTGTATGAATGATTCATGTAATATATATATATATATATATATATATATATATATATATATGAGACAATGTGATATATAATTTATATGTGTGTATGCGTGTGTGTGTTTGTGTGTGTGTTACTTTATAGTTCACCTTTTACAAGGTCACGGATCTAATCAAGTTAAGAGGCAGTTTATTCGAAAATGAAGATAATGGTTAACTCTAGACTTGAACTGGTTAAGATTAGTGATCGGAGAATTATCATCTTTGGAGTTTTCTTCACAGATCAGTGGTTTGCGGGAAGAAGCTGTTCGAGTGGAATTTACTTCTCGCCGATGGAAAACGGGTTGTAATTGGTTTGCTACACTGTGAATGGCATGGTGTTAATGTTAAAAATGTGGTTTAGCAATGACAGGATTATCACTTTCAGTCTGAGAAAGAGAGACTCGGGAGTGGAAAATAATTCGTAACCCAAAAAGATTCAGAGAAGGTTTTGAAATCTATCGAGACAGGAAAATGAGGACTGGCCAGCTCCAGCCCAAATATGACCACTGTACTCTATTTTTGGCCTGATCAGCCTCTTGTTACCTTAGGGAATAGCATGAGGGCTCAGGTAATTACTGAAACGGTACAGAGAGCTGACATTTATTCTTTTGGGTATATCTGTTCTTTAACACGCGCACACACCCAAGCACAAACACACACTCATGTTTTATAAATTTCCGTTGCATTAGATCTTTTTTATTTTACAAGCTTTCGTCTGTTCCTACAGACATCCTCAGGTATGAAATAGATTGTGTTCTTGTTTATACTCTCAGTGATAAGTAGACAAACGAAAACAAGGTAGTAATCCGAAAAATGCTGTGAGAAATGTGTGTTATTGTTTTGGAACGTACAGTCGCAACGCTGAGTTTGAATTTAAATTTTAAGGTTAAAGTTCTGGGTTTATGTACAAATGTAGTGATATGAGAATTCCTTTTTACTGGTAAATTTTCCGTCAAAGTGGCATGAACTATATTGTTCAATAATTACAGTAATGTCGCACTTATTATCCGAAAGTTGCACTTGGATCAGTTATTTTAATTTCAATAAATGTGCAATTAATTTACAAATTTCCGTTGCATTAGATCTTTTTATTTTACAAGCTTTCGTCTGTTCCTACGAGAAATTTATAAAACAGGATCTTTTCCTTCATAAAGATATTCGGGGTTTTTGTATATTATTTGAATTGTTCGCGAAGATGGATTTCTCGCCATTTAAATCATTAACCTTTGTATTTGTTTTATGTATGAATAATTCATGAATTTGTAAATTAGTTGCACCTTTATTGAAATGTTCCGCTTGTTAGTAGCAGTGAACTGCAGAAATGAATGACTTGATGGAGAAAATGAATTTTTGTCTGAATTTTAGTCACTCCTTGTGTTGGTCAAACTGTCTCTTTTAAGTTGGTATTTAAGATAAGAGCTGGATGGATTCATGCTGCTCTGAAATCCCAAGTGTACCATACATACATATATTAGGTTGGTGCAAAAATAATGACTTAATAATGTCGTTTTTTTACGTTAAAAATACGTCAAAAAACGACATTATTACGTCATTATTTTTGCACCAACCTAATATATATATATATATATATATATATATATATATATATATATATATATATATATGAATAAAGTCAAAAGGCAAGAACAATTTTGGGGAAAAGATGTTTGATAATGTGGAAAAATGTTATCGGGTGAGGTATTTCGTCTATAGGATTTCATAGGCCTGAATTTTTACTCGTTGACGGGATTACACGTGCATACGTACAGGAGATGCTGGGAATTCTAAAATTCCAATTATTTCTCATTTCTTTCCATTTTTGTGTCTTGTCGTTTATATATTATTTCCGATTCAGATTCAACATGCGCAGATTAGTCCCGCCTACGTAAACAATTTCACTCCAATGAAGTCCTAAAAGTCGAAACGCGTCAAACGGAACATTCTTTTCCGCTTTATCATAATAGCTGTCCACTCGTATTCGAGGATTCCCGTTTCCTAGCCAATCCCTATTGCAAGCGCAATTGTGTTTTTCAACACCCACAGCGCTCGCCTGTGGTTTATACTGCAACCATTACAGGTTCTAGAGAAATACTCTGTGGCTTATACTGCAGTTTCTAGTGTGATCAGCACTCTGAACACGGCTGGCGCGCTCAACCCCTCGGTCACTATGACTTTTGACTGCTAGCTTCCGTCTACCCAATTTCATTCACAGGGGTGGGGGGCATATATTCCAAAGGATCGCCCCCCCCCCCTCGAGAAATCTCCTTCCTTACAAATCCACTATTGTAATATTCTAATTCATGGTCAAAATGGAAACGTTCTAACCACTCAGCCACGCCTCATGTATGTTGTCATACATACATACATACATACATACATACATATATGTTTTGGGGTGTTTATTGGAAAGTGACTGACAAAATATATTTGTGCGCCATTTTAAGTAGATTTATCTTGGGTTAGGCACATATATGATGTACGTATTTAAAATAATATAAATGATATCATATATTCTGACGGACACGCTTCGTCATGTGATCTCTTCCTTACCGCCACCTCCTCATCATCATGCCGTGTTCTGTAACTCTCACCTCTTGGTACCCTCGACAGCGCAGTAGTGCCTATTGATAAATCATGCAGCAATTCCATCAGTCACGAATCCCCTATTAAAAGAACGTCTTTCTTTTACTAACGCACTGATTGGGACTCGTTTCGTGATTTTCTTCTCAATGGCTCTTGGAATGATATTTTTAACCATTTTTTGTGAAATATAATACTGAGCTCTCTTCTTCGGTGAACGACGGCATCGAAGATTTCTTACCAACACAGAAATACCAAGTGAAACCACAATTTTCTCCTTGATTCTTTTCTGCCTGTTCAGCTGCTATACCCAACGGGAATCACTTCATCCGGGTATACTAGAGCGACAGGTCTAACTGTAACAGACGTCTCTTTGTCATTCCTCATAATGAGAATAACCCTGTCCTCAAAGAAACACACTTTTCTGATAGAATGAATCACCGTATGACCTCTCACAAGTTTGTTTCTACAGATGACTGGCGTGTCTGCAAGTGAGTGCTGAAGAAAAGCACTCGTCAGTCCTTTCTCTCTTCGGTTAATTTGAAAATATTGGCACCTACTGCAGATAAAACAGTTTGCTTTGCTCGGATATTATCTTCCAACTCAAATTTCGACACATCTAATGTATCTCTGCCGAATTTCCCCCTAGAATAGATGTTCTACTGAATGATATATGCATAATTATGTCCTTGGTTCTTGCTATCATTTTTAAATTCGATCACCACAAAGCTTGCGGATTAGACGGCATCTCTACACTTCTTCTAAAGAAATGTGCGCCTAAAATAGCTCCTGTTTTCTTCACACTTTACAATAAATGCCTTGCTGCTTTTTTATTTTCCAACTTCTGTCTATATGTTTACATTATTTAACATTGTTCTCAGTGTTGTCCTCATCTTTATTGGCATGTTCACAACGTTTCTGTCGTTGTACCACACGGCCTTCTTCAGGTGATTGGAATTTCGAACTGAATCTTTTGTTTCACCCGCCAGAGTAGATTGTCCTAGTTCATCGTGCCATGCATTTTCCCGATGTCTCAGTTATCTCCCTTTGAATAAATTCTCCAAGTTTTTATTCGCTCCAGACGTAACCAGGTATTTAACTCACAACTCATTGTGTCAAGTCACAGGATCTAACCAACGCTTATATCCGCTGGGCCAAATAAAGGGTTCAGTTCAAAATTCCAAACACCTGAAGAAGGCCGGATAGTACAACAGCCGAAACGTAGTGAACATGTCAATAAAGATGAGGACAACAGTCCGAACATTGTAAATACCTTCTAACTTGTTGAATATCATACTCAGTAGTTTTTGTTTTAAGAATTTCGCCGATTTCTCCGACCCCTTAAGTTATCGCTGTATAAGGTTACTTACCTGTTTTTGGAAAAGGACACGTTTTTTCTAATCAACGCCAAAAAGGTAATGCATCTTATTTCGCAAGGCTTGCTTTTGGACATACGATATGATTTCTGTTTCGCCATGTATACGGCTGATGTGTTGACGGACATCACTGAATTTATCTCTCAAGAATTGGCAAAAAACGATGAAGTTCAGTCTGTGGCTCTAGATATCCCAAAGACTTTCGGCTGTATTTGGTATGCTGGCCGTCTTTGCAAGATGAGCGCTACTTCGGTTAAACAACAAATCTTTTGTCGTAAACCTTGTCTTGAGGTTATTAAATGATTAACTTAGGAATTAAGTGCCATCAGAAAATGAAAATGGGAAAATCGTCAACTTTTTAGGGGGATTTCTAGTAAAGAAAATAAATAATATTGGCTAGAATATATAATCAGATCAATCTACAAAAATAAATTCTAAATTTCAGTATCCCAACGTTATCAGGCGTTTCAAGTTATGCATAATTATTTTTACGTTTTTATTTATCCGTCCCTTTTTACGTATATATAATTACACCAACAAAAACACGCCTTTAGCCCGCCGTACAAAACGACGAAATGCATCACAAAATATATTCCACTTTTTCTCTCATTTCCATTATATATATATATATATATATATATATATATATATATATATATATATATATCACAGTAATAATATATTTAAATGCAACGAAAATTACACTGTGTCATCACCTTGTGCAGTTAAGGCAGGTGCCATCGTAACTACCCTTCAGTATCTATCTATATGTCTGTCTATCTATCTATCTATCTATCTATCTATATATATATATATATATATATATATATATATATATATATATATATCACAGTAATAATATATTTGAATACAACGAAAATTACACTGTGTCATCAGCTTGTGCAGTTAAGCCAGGTGCCATCGTAACTACCCTTCAGTATCTATCTATCTATCTATCTATCTATCTATATATATATATATATATATATATATATATATATATATATATATATATAGATAGATAGATAGATAGAGAGAGAGACAGAAAGAGAGAGAGAAAGAGATAAAAGAATTGATAGATAGGTTATGCATATTTCAGAACTTATCTCAAAATGCGAACAAATTCTTACTATGTTGTTTAAAAATCGAAAACTAAAAGAAGTAACTTTAAAAGATTATCAATAAAAACTTGCGCACTTTAAATGACACTATAATCAAACATTCTTTAGATAAACCAAATAATTTAAACTAAATTAATACGATAATGAAATCCCAAAATATTAAAATAAAACATTAATTAATAAATGTTTTAACAAATTAAGTTAATAATAAACAAAATTAACAAACTACGAATGCAGGCAAAAATACACGTAAATACAAAATACCCTAAGTATTCCATAACAAATAATAAATTATATGTCAAATAAAACACACTGTGCAATAGCTACAATTAAACACATTCGGATTCACAATTATTTCTACTCAAAAGCCTTTGGAATGATTTTAAATAAAACCGTTACTGCTTACCCAGTAGACCTCAGAATAATACAATAAACCGGAAATAACTCATCTTGCTACCCATAATGCCCCATTGACTAGCATATATAAATAGCCATACCATAATACAACACACATGTCCTGAGGATTGCGTCCACTTATGAAACAAACTGTTGTCACTTTGAGAAGATTTATAACTTTAAGAAAATAGTAAAATTACAGACTAAAATCCCAATCAATGAAGTCACCGTCAGCCACGTAGATGTCTTCAATGCATCTTCCGAGATGAGTATATATCAGATTTAGATGTTTCTGAGTCATATCCGTCAAATCGTTCACGATGACCGCATTCAGTGCGTTGTTGCTATATTGTATGCTTTAAATAAGGAGATTTATAAGACTGCTTGTTGGACGGAGTTACCTGATCGTAAAACACTATTAGTCGAGTACGAATGACATGCAATTCAAACTAGGGAAGATGTAATCGTTTCTAGCCGCCTAATGTAGGTAGAGGGCATGGCCTGTGGAAAGAAGGGTTGTAAATTTTGAAAGTTAGCGTATAAAAATAAACGTTTATAAATTAATAAAACGGACATTCTGTAAATAATGCAATAATTCTTATCCGAGTTTTAATGAGTGAGAATCACAAATACTCCGAGTCGACCTCTGATAAATGGCGTGTTCTGCGGAGGAGGGGAATATTTAACATAAAATCGAAAATGGCTTTTTTCACTGCGAATTTTTCATATCATATCCAATTATTTTACAAAAAAATAGAACCGATTACACAATATTTCAAGCTCAGTTTAGATTTATATGAGGTAACCATGCAATGTGACGTATTAAAATAAACCGTAGACTTCTCCGCGGAATATCATTGCATTATTGTTGGATAATTATGGTGAAATCATTAAGATTTTTTGCCAAATAAATTTCATTTTTGGTTGTATATTAATTTAAAATATTCATCATTCTAATTTTCAGAGTTTCTCTAGTGTTCATCAAAATGACCGGAAGAAAGCAATCTCAAAACAACAATGAAAAAGAGAGGTAAAAAAAAGTGTAAACGAATTAGTTCCAGTTGGTTTAACTTAAGAAACTGAGCATGGCAGCCAACGTATTCTAAAATGCTGCCAATAACAAAGAAGAAATTGAATAATATCTAACAACAAATCAAATATAGCATCAAAATTTATATTATTTGTTATACATAATTTTTAACAATGTTTCCTTAAAACTTGATAATTCCTGTAATAAAATCTTAATAAATATTATTATTGATATTATTTTGCTTAAGTGTAAGGTAGTCCAACATTTACAATTCCTTACGGCTTGTTCACCTCGAGGTGGTGTAATAGTTAGCAAGCTTATCTCGCTAGAACAATTACGACTGAGTAGTGGATTCGATCCTCACTGGGCAACCCATATTTTCGGCCTTGTGGTACGCTTGGAAAATCACTAAAATTCTTTACGGCTAACTGAAAAGAAATGCTGATCAAAACTAGCTAAAGGAGTTGGTCGCAAAATTATCTAATGTTCAATACACCCCTCCTCCGCGAACGCATCAAATATTCTGCACTAATATTTCTTCTAATTTAATAATACATACATACAATATATATATATATATATATATATATATATATATATATATATATATATATATATATATATGTATATATATATATATATATGTGACAAAAATAGAAAAGTTTTCGTGTGACGCTTTTCGTTATTTAGGACTTTATCGGGCTAAAGTGGTGTTTGCTTTCATGCAACAGCATATACACAAGAGTGGTTACAATTGAAATTTTAAATTTACTTATTTTTATCAAAATATGTTGTGTGCATATCGTCTGGCAGATGTTACTTTAGTCCGATGAAGTCCTTAATGAAGGAAAGCGTTATAAAAATACAGATAAAAATATTTCATTTGTATTCACTTCATTTAGTGTTGTTTTCCGCTTCAAAATGGTTGACTGTTTACAAGTAGCGTTCCCGAGATCTATTGTTGCTTTTAAGATTTTTTTTTTAAAGGAATCCTTTCAGAAATTGCCAAGTACAGTCGAAAAAAATTGTCATCTATTCTTGGAGAATAAACTACAAATTATAGAATACAACTCATTTAATCTGATAAATTAAAGGAATGTAATTATTTCGCCTGATCTGCACGCTGATACATTCCTGTTAAAAAACGTGATGAAGTAATAGCCCTCAGGATCGCTACCAATAAACAACCACCCGCTCTGAAATATTACCAGGCATGGAACAGCATTAGATATAGTTAAACAAATAAGAAGTATTCTCCAGCGTGAGGCAAAAGTTGTGCACCATAACGATAATTTATTAAAATCGTAATTATACAGGAAAATATTATTTACTAGTTATGTAATTGTATACGTGCAGTTCAAAAGCAACTATTAGAATAGAATTTACGGTTACATAAAGTAATTTCAGCAGTAAAACAGTGAGAGCTAGCTGCCAACCTAGTAATATGCTTAAATATAGGAATTGATGGACCAAAAAAGAAAGCTCATTAGAACTCGAATTCCTTCCACGTTTATTGAAGAGGCGCAGAGTGCTATCCCTTCTTTTGTGTTTAGGATGTGTTTTTGTGTTTCCTTTCTCCCATTGCTTTAATGATCGTAACTTTTTGGTGATCGGACTGATCAGGGGATGTGGCTTTTCATTTTGAGGCTACCGAGTTATCTTTTTTTCTGTTTGCTGCATCTCGACTGCTAGCCCTCACTCCTGGTTAACGCTTGGAAAATCTGTTATGGACAACGGTTCAATAATATCGGAATATTTGCAGTGTCATGATGCTCTATGTACTTCCGATATGCAACCCTGAAGCCACATTATGGTTTGTTTTTAGTCATTTTTCGGCTATTTGAGAATACGGAATAAAATTTGCTTTTATCCAGTACTCCAGTGAATCATGATGCGTAGCAAAATTTGACCGGATGTGTCTTGGATCAGCTTCAAGAAGGGTATTTTAAGAATAAACTTAACATCAGCTCTCACGTACAAAAACAGAGAAAAGAAACAAGAAAGGTAGGTGTGAAATAACTTACATTTGTTGATATGCAATCTAATATGGCTGATCTAGAGCCTATCTGTGTAATCTTACATTCTGACAAAACTGCCACACAAGGGACAACGTTTATTTCTTTCGATCAAAACGGAAAGAAAAAGAGGGCTACAAATCTGGAAGACATTTATCACTTACTCATTTAGAAATATTGTATTCTTCTCTTATGTTCATCTCATTGACTCTAGGTACTAATTCAATTCGTGGGCCAGGCTACGCGATGGGACGCTGGTTAGGAAAAAACGTTAATAATGGAGAGTTAAACACTTGTAGGACTCGAGATAAAAGTAAGGAACGAGAATACGTATACGCTGGGCGAATGAATAAGAGATGTAAAACACCCTGAAATTTATAGGATATAACTTATGTGTGAGTGCGGTTGGAGAGTAAACATACGAACGGGTATCTTTTCAGAAATGTACGCATGAAGACGTTAATAATGATAAAAAAAAACTAAATGAAAAGTCTAGCGTCACAAAATGTGACAAAAGAGTTATAATCAATTTTCAAAACATGTCTACTGCTGATAAATGTTTTCATTTCCTTCAGATAAAAGGCAGGTTAATTTTAATATTTTATGCTAAGAGGCATTTTTTTAAATTTAGACTAAAAGGCATTTTTTTTAAATTTAGACTAAGAGTCATTTTTTTTTATTTTCACGCAACATGATATTTTTGCATCAAATCATTAAATATATTAATCTATTCAGATATGTTACAGATATTTTGAATTAATTTATATCCCCCATCAATATATTGGCCTCGGTAGCTTAAGCAGGATCCTTTTCTTTTATATTAACTACGAATTCCGTAACTAGTCAAGTTGAAAGTTATTTAGCTGATCTCAAAACAAAATTCATCAGAAAATACTTCGAGAACAGTTAATTTAATGAAAGGAAAATGATAAACTTCATATCAGAATCAAAATGTATTGGTGAAGAGACGAAATTTGAAGAAAAAATACATGAATATAAAGTGGACATAAAATTCAACAAGTAACTCAGATTGGCTATAATTCTTCCGAAATACGTATTCCATATTTCGTTTTGCATTTAGTATGGACTGTCTTACTGGCACAATACGATATACATAAACGAATAGATATAAGAAAAACTCAATGGAAATGAATTAAACACCTTATTAAAAAACATGGCGAAATATATTTGAGTAAAACATTTTCCAACGTGTCTACTCGTTTCCTCCAGTTCCCTCCTGATAGATTAACTAGTTATTTGCTGTTGCCTGATCAAGTCTCTCTTCAGCACCAAAGGAACAAACCTGTGGTTTATACTGCAGCTGTACTGCGCAGACCTTAGTTACATCATTTAGGAGGGCATAGACTATCTGGCGGGATCAGTAGTTTAACAAGGCCAATTACGATGACTTCTATCTTTGTGATAGAACAACCAGTGAACACTTCTACACAGTTTCTTTTACGCAATTTTTCATAGAAATCTTGGATATGTTCATTTCATGGCATTCAGTTACTTCCAAAATCCGAAAGTGGTTATTATGAAGAAGTTACTTCATTCTTATTAAATCGACCTATGTGAGATTCTAACCGGGTGGTTATTACTCATGCTGGAAAAATATCGTTTTTTGCCAACACACACACACACACACACACACACACATGCGCCCTCCACACACACACACACACACACACACACACACACACACACAGACAAACACACACACATAAACTCACACACACACATAAACTCACACACATATATGCAGGTGTAACAGCAAATTTGTCCAAATCATGTAAGAGCATGGCATATTTTTCCACCCTAAAAAAATGTAATATCTATAAAAAAAAGAAAACACTAAACGAATTGAGTTTTTTTTGTTGTTTTTTGTTTTCAGATTCTCAGATAAGACCATTAGCCATCTTGACGCCATTTGCCGTAAGAATCATCGAAAAACACCTTGTGTTATTCAACTAGAAAAAGAACAGGTTATAATCGTTCTTGTGTCAGGCCCACTATATCTTCCTATTTGAACAATGGAGAAAGGATAAAGATCACTAAGACCTTCAGTAAAGCCACTAATATTCATACGCTGGCGAATCAAGAACCATCGAACGATCAGAGAACGGTGAATAAGTTAAAAAAAAACAGTAGAGAGGTAATCTGGATCAGGCGGTCGCAATAGCAAGAGGGCTCATCATTTCAACTTTGAGCTAAATACATTCTTATTGTTTAAAGTTGTGTTCAATGGTGTTAGAAAAATCTCGAAGAATTTCAGTAAGAGGTCTTTAATCATTTCTAACGGTTTTAATCTTAATCTAACAATTGGACAATTTTGCTGTTACACGATTTGGACAATATTGCTTTTATTCCTTGTATATATTGATCTCTCTATTCCAGCCTCTCATTTCTTAGAACGGAACAGCCAGACTACTCGCACGTATGATTTAATAGTAGTGAGGAAGGCTTGTGTAGAAGCATCCACAATTTTGAGAAGGGCCGATTACAGAAACCGGAACACATGGTGTGCCACGAGATTCTCTCCTCAGGCCTCAGGCTTTAAATTCAGATTTGTTATCCTTAACCGGTTGTTAACGAAGGTTATAGGGACCAAACCTGCCCTGGTATTTATCCACAGCCGGTGGAGATGAAGAAGAGAATGATTCGTACCATTCGCAAGGGTATTTGCACGTAAGTCAATTTAATGATCTTGACTGGAATTCGAACTCGGCTCTCCGATTCATCAATATATACCGGTATCCATTAATCCTACTGTATATATATATATATATATATATATATATATATATATATATATATATATATATATATATATATATATATATATATATACTTACCTAAAATTAGAAGAAAAACTTCATAGACAAATTTAAACTAGCACTAAACAAATATTAATCCCATACATAAACACATACTTTACACACATAGTTATGAAACACACTAGTCTGACCACACCTACCCACATACATCCACACATCATACAAGATACATGTAGTTACTGTATAGATTTCTTCATAATAATATAAAACATAGAATATATGTATGAAGAACGAATATATATATATATATATATATATATATATATATATATATATATATATACACATACTTGCAAAAGCATACAGACTAGATGGACCACACATATATAAACACACACACAACACAAACACACACACACTAACCTAACACATAATACAAAGTCTATATCTATATACACTATCTCCTTGTAATTAAAAATATATTTATAGAGAAGAAATATATATTCACATATTAGCAAAATTATGCACACACAATACACAAAAATGGAGAAAGGTACAAAATGATAAAGAAGATATAAAAAATAAGAAAAAGACCTCATTCCCTCCCTTTTGCCTGACCAATCCTAATTGTTTTGTTACTCCTTAAGCAAACGAATATTTTTTCCGCCAGTCCATGAAAAATTTGTATTACTACCACACAGTAAAGGCAATAGTTAAACGTAAGAAAACAGAAGAAAAAACGAATTCGTTTAAATTATATGTGGAAATAACGATTCTTTGCTTGATGAAGGTCACAAACAGCGAAACACAAGTAGCAAAAATATGGAAAAAATATATTTAAAAAATCCATATTATAACCAAAAACGCTTGCGGCTTCACTTCAATATATATATATATATATATATATATATATATATATATATATATATATATATATATATATATATATATATACAGTAGCGACCAAAACTAAGGGACAAAATTTTAAAACCTAATATTTGTTAGAAATAACAACTGTGAAAAGCTGAAATTTTGACAACTAGTAGTCGTTATCATCCATAATAACATACTAAAATTTGAATCATTTGCAAAGGATAGAAAAAGAATTATAACAATTATTTATTTATTTTCAAATTTGTAACGTACAAAAGTAAGGGACAAAATTGAGAAAAACAATGTAAACAGCAAAAAAACAATAAAAATATATGTACAATCAATATTTAGTAAATGAGCCCTTGCTCTCAATGACAGCTGCACTTCTTCGACTACAAGAACGAATCAGTTCTTGACAATCCTCGATACTAATTTTAGACCATTCTTCTTGAAGCTTCACCCACGAATCCTCCGTGTTAGTGGGATTTCGTTCTATAACTTTCACTCCTATGGTCTTCCAAAGATTTTCTATTGGATTTAAGTCAGGGCTTTGCGGTGGCCAATCCATAATTTCCAAATCGTGCTCGCTAAGATAACTCATTACCACCTTTGCCTTGTGACATGGGGCATTATCTTGCATAAAGGTAGCCCTATCGAAACCTGAATTCTGTTTGATTTGCACAACATGATCTTGAACAATGTTTTTATAGATCTGCGCGTTTACACGAGTTTGTAACCGGACAAGAGGCGTTGTACCTTGGCTAGAAGACATTCCAAATACCATGACGCTTCCGCCCCCAAACTTGACAGTTTTCTTAGTACACTTTGCACTTAATCTTTCACCAATACGTCTCTTTACATTGTTTTTTCAATCATTTCCAAATAAATTAAACTTGCTTTCATCACTGAAAAATACTTTTGCCCAATTTTCATATGTCCAAATTACATAGCTGTTTGCAAACTCTAATCTCTTCTTCTTATTCTTCGAACTAACAAGTGGTTTCTTCCCTGGGGTTCGATTAAACAGCCCTATTTCTTGCAGTCGTCTACAAACAGTCTGTCTTGACACATTAACACATCTGGCACTATTCATAACCCTTTTAATTTCTGTGCAAGTCTTAAAACGTTCCTTTAATGACATACGCTGCATTATTCGATCTTCTCTTGCCGAAGTTTTGCGGGGTCTGCCGGTTTTAAAAGCACTAACTATTTTGCCAGTATCATTGTAGGATTTAACAACCCTGCCTACAACACTCTTGGAACGTTTCACTTTCTCTGAAATCTCTCTAATGGTGTGCTTTTCCTTGTGTAGCTTCACAATAGCTTGTCTCCCAGAGTAATCAAGTTTTTGGCGTTTCGCCATGGTGCCGGCTGATGCAACGTTTACAAATGACTAAGTAAGACTTATTCTTTAGAGGAAATCAAAAAATTTGAATATAGCATACTGTTTACATTGTTATTCTTAATTTTGTCCCTTACTTTTGGACGATCCTATTTTGAAAATAAATAAATAATTGTTATAATTCTTTTTCTATCCTTTGCAAATGATTCAAATTTTAGTATGTTATTATGGATGATAACGACTATCATTTGTCAAAATTTCAGCTTTTCAGAGTTGTTATTTCTAACAAATATTAGGTTTTAAAATTTTGTCCCTTAGTTTTGGACGCTACTGTATATATATATATATATATATATATATATATATATATATATATATATATATATATATATATTATAAAGAGATAATCATACATTCAATCAATTAGCAATATTAATCCAATTAATGGCGAAATCACTTCGTTAACAGACTCTATTAATTGAACTATGTACTTAGTTCATGTCACGTTAACTGGAAAAAACTTACAACAAAAGAATTCACGGATTTACCAACTCACAAAATTCATAAAAAAAAAAATCTTACTTGAAATATTTGAACTTTAGCGTTGTCACTTGCACGTTCCAATATTATATAACCATTAATAAATAACATATTCTTTAAAAAACATCTTTCGGTCTGCAACACATTGATTTCGTCTTCAAGTTTTGATTTTAAAGGAAAAAAATTACAACCCGATGATGAGGACATGAAGTCCTTGAAAGTACTTGCTTCTATAAAAAACACACTAGATCCATCTGAGAACAATTTTATACATAAGGATCGCATCATTCAGTGGATTGTTAGTAGTTTAATGCTTATATTAAGGCTATTAACGAAGAGATTTCGCCATTAATCACATTAATATTGCTAATTGATTCAATGTATGATTATCTCTTTATAATATAAAATATATGCTGCCTAATATAACACATTTATATATATATATATATAAGTGCGTATGATAATTTATTTTTTAATTTTGCGATCTAACATCTTACATATTTGTTTATATAGGCATCATTTAATTTCAATATTTTCCCTTCCAGAGAAGCTAGAACACATAGAAAATGTTGGACAAAAGATATAAAATATCTGAATACAAATAAAATAATACTTTTTGCCTGTATAAAAAGTGGCTATATCGAGAGTTAAAAATAAAGACATTGAAATCTAAAAAAAAGATCTAAAAAAATGTCAATGTTAATCTGAATAGTATGGCACACTTGATCTCCGGTGCAGAAAGTAGAAAAATCATGAAGTGCCTCTAGATCAGTGTTTCAAATTTTTAAAAATCTTTTTCTTGGCCGCATTTTCGGAATTATGATTTGCTCACACCTCACCAAATTTTATGGGATAAAAAATACGTTTAAAAATAAGAATATTAATCAGAGAGAAGGTTAAATGGTGATAGCCGCAGATTCGAAGTTAAAACATTATCATTGATAAGTCCCTCCTCCAAATTGCCGACCTTAGTTACCGTAGTAACTTGATATAATATCACAATGATAAAATCGGTCAATAATTATTTATAAATATTTCTATTTGGACTCATGCATGCAATTACAAGTCCTCCATAATAATATTTTAAACTTTGAAATCATACATATTTTTGGCATATGAAAATTTTAAAACTCTTTCTAAATCTTTGATTGCCTTTTAATCATTCCGCCTCTCCCAATGCCCTCTTCCGTCCAACCTTTGAGGGGCACCGTTTGTAAGTAGTCGTTAACTTTCTAGAGTCTAGAAGGACAGCGACTTTTTAACTATATTTAACATGATAAATATTATTTGTAGGATTCTATTATATATATATTAGAGGCGATACAGAGAGAAAGATAGATATTTGAGCCGATTAGGAGACAGATTTGATATGACAGTAGGTTGTGTGTATTTTGTACCTGGAAATCAATGTCTGTGTAAATTTAAACATGTCGTGATATAACA
>OZ010577.1:38710061-38715061 GCA_963932145.1 Acanthosepion lycidas | reverse complement strand
TATTGAATTCATTATATTTTTTATTGTTTTGTTTTTTTTTTTTTTTCAGTATGCAAACATCATGTTCAAACGCTGGTGAAAATACAATTGAAAATAAATAATTTAAAAATAAAAAATAAATTCATAAAATAAATAAATAAATTAAATTAAATAAAATAAATAAGTAAATAATTTAAAATAAATTGATTTGTTTTTATGGGTGTTTGTGCGTGTGGGTGCTTGCGTGCTTGCGTGCTTGAGTGTGAGAGTGATTTTTATGAGTTTGTTTTTCTGCGTGTCGGTGTGCGTGTGTGTGTGTGTATACGTACGAACAATGATCTCCAGAATTACATTATTATTATAAAAAAGGACAAATGTAATTATCACTTCTCTGTAGACTCTATATATTTAAGTGAACATTTTAAAACATATATATATATATATATATATATATATATATATATATATATATATATATATATATATATAAAAGTGAACATATAAGTCAACACTTAGAGGCGACAGTCTGTTTCATGCTATATGCAATCTTCAGGCCACATATGCTGTTATTTTTCTCGGCTATTTATATATATACGGGTTAGTGGTGCATTGTGGGTATTCTATTATGGCGGTTATTTTACCGTAAGTCGTTTGTTTATTTATTTGGGTCAAATTATATTGCTTGTTTTTATTTTTTTATTTGGTGGCGTGACGATTGCATATAGCATGAAACAGACTGTCGCCTCTAAGTGTTGACTTCTATGTTCACTTTTACATTTACACACGCTCTATCTCTGATATTGAGCACTTTATTCCATAAATATAGCACACCTTAAGACTATATTTCTTCATATATATATATATATATATATATATATATATATATATATATATATATATATATATATATATATATATATATATACACGCCCCCAACACACACACACACCCACAGAAGAGCAAGGGTATTATAAATGTACAGGTGAGGGTTTAATTGAAATGTATATTTATTTTTATCCAGCCTCATATGTGCGTAAGAGGAAGTTTTTAGCATGTACTCATGAATACTTGCATGAGAATTTTTTTTAATATATACTCATGAGTCCTCGCATACATAGTAAAAAAATGCCTCTTAAGCGCATATGACGCTGGATGAAAATGTATATTTCTATTAAACCCCCACCGATACATTTATAATACCTATGATTTTCTTCAATTCTCCCCCCTTTTTCTTCTTTCTTCACATACTTTTCCACCCTTTCTATCACACGCAACATCGTGCGTGTGTTTAATTTTTTTTTTTTAATAATATAGCCTTCATTATTATTATTTTTAAATAAAATTTTGAAAGGTCAGCTGATAAAAATCGCCGGATGATACCGTAAGGTTGAAACCAAGGTAGCGGATTCATTGAAACCATGGTAGCGGATGCATCATATATATATATATATATATATTAAAAAGAAGAGTGAAATCACAAATGTTTTTGGTTGTAATGTGGATGTTTTTTTAATATATATTTTATGTTTTATTTTTAAAATCCACATTATAAACAAAAACGTTTGCGGTTCCTCTCTTCTTTTTTAAAATAAACATTTTTCTCGCGTTGGGACAACTATGTGGATGGATCTCTCTCTCTCTCTCTCTCTCTCTATATATATATATATATATATATATATATATATATATATATATATATATATATATATATAAGCACACATACACACACACACATATATATATATATGTGTGTGTGTGTGTGTTATAAAAGGGAAATTAATACTAATATTCCATGGTTATAATTTATTGCATTAGAATCATAATCACGATCCAATTCATTAGACGTAGTCGTTATCATCCATAATAACATACTAAAATTTGAATCATTTGCAAAGGATAGAAAAAGAATTATAACAATTATTTATTTATTTTCAAATTTGGAACGTCCAAAATTAAGGGACAAAATTGAGAAAAACAATGTAAACAACAAAAAAACAATAAAAATACATGTACAATCAATATTTAGTAAATGAGCCCTTGCTCTCAATGACAGCTGCACATCTTCGACTACAAGAACGAATCAGTTCTTGACAATCCTCGATACTAATTTTAGACCATTCTTCTTGAAGCTTCACCCACAAATCCTCCGTGTTAGTGGGATTTCTTTCCATAACTTTCATTCCTAAGGTCTTCCAAAGATTTTCTATTGGATTTAAGTCAGGACTTTGCAGTGGCCAATCCATAATTTCCAAATCTTGCTCGCTAAGATAACTCATTACCACCTTTGCCTTGTGACATGGAGCATTCATTATATTGCATAAATGGGGCATTATATTGCATAAAGGTAGCCCTATCGAAACCTGAATTCTGTATGATTGGCACAACATGATCTTGAACAATGTTTTTATAGATCTGTGCGTTTACACGAGTTTGTAACCGGATAAGAGGCGTTGTACCTTGGCTAGAAAACATTCCAAATACCATGACGCTTCCGCCCCCAAACCTGACAGTTTTCTTAGCACACTTTGCACTTAATCTTTCATCAATACGTCTCTTTACATTGTTTTTTTCCATCATTTCCAAATAAATTAAACTTGCTTTCATCACTGAAAAATACTTTTGCCCAATTTTCATATGTCCAAATTACATAGCTGTTTGCAAACTCTAATCTCTTCTTCTTATTCTTCGAACTAACAAGTGGTTTCTTCCCTGGGGTTCGATTAAACAGCCCTATTTCTTGCAGTCGTCTACAAACAGTCTGTCTTGACACATTAACACATCAGGTACTATTCATAACCCTTTTAATTTCTGTGCAAGTCTTAAAACGGTCCTTTAATGACATACGCTGCATTATTCGATCTTCTCTTGCCAAAATTTTGCGGGGTCTGCCGGTTTTAAAAGCACTAACTATTTTGCCAGTATCATTGTAGGATTTAACAACCCTGCCTACAACACTCTTGGAACGTTTCACTTTCTTTGAAATCTCTCTAATGGTGTGCTTTTCCTTGTGTAGCTTCACAATAGCTTGTCTCCCAGAGTAATCAAGTTTTTGGCGTTTCACCATGGTGCCGGCTGATGCAACGTTTACAAATGACTAAGTAAGACTTATTCTTTAGAGGAAATCAAAAAATTTGAATATAGCGTACTGTTTCCATTATTTTTCTCAATTTTGTCCCTTACTTTTGGACGTTCCAAATTTGAAAATAAATAAATAATTGTTATAATTCTTTTTCTATCCTTTGCAAATGATTCAAATTTTAGTATGTTATTATGGATGATAACGACTACCAGTTGTCAAAAATTCGGCTTTTCACAGTTGTTATTTCTAACAAATATTAGGTTTTAAAATTTTTCCCCTTAGTTTTGGACGCTACTGTATATATATATATATATATACATATATATATATATATATATATATATATATATATATATATATATATATATATAGTGAGAGAGAGAGCGAGAGAATAAATATAACTATATCTTTTCTCTTTCATCTGATTCATGTTACCTTCAGTATCATATTCCAGATTTTCGTAGCCGGATCCTCCGGGAATTATTCCGTTCACTCGTCAGTGTGTCACCAATTGACTGCTTATACTTTTCAATTTATATTTTTGTATGCACTTTTCCTTGCTGAAAGTTTTTTTTTTCTCATAGTATAATGCACACCTATGCGCCCGTCTCTTCGAATCTGCATCCTTTGTGATTATTTGTCCTATCCGTGGCTTTTCTAACTTTACACTCATGCCTTAAACATTATCTCTTTTTCGCTTTTCTTTCAATTTCATTTGATTTCAGTTTTTCTAGACATATGTTTTCGTTGTTAATTTTTGAACGTTCATGTTTTTTTTTTGAGTTAGGAAAATTGTATATCATTTTTTTACATAGATAATTTTATTACTTAAATAATAAAGTAAATTTTTACATATACCTTTACTTGGCCATTACTTTGTTTCCTTATTTGATTTGGTGGTATCTTAAGTGCTATTATGGTATTAATCGTTTGAGGTTCTTCACCGAAACCCGAAAAATGCTCAAAAATATAGAAAAAATAAAAAATAATGTGTCTCGGTAGCTATTCGGTATTGGATCTTTTTTTATTATTACCAAGAATGGGTCCATTTAAATCAACACTGGTGTTTATAAACATCATCTGAAGACTAAAATGGATATTCGTAATGTCAGATTTAAATTAATAATGTTGGTTAATCAAATAGATTCCTAGCACCTTGTGTTTTGATAGAACCGTGGAATCTAAAATTGTAAGCTAAGCCGTATGTAGTAAACTTCTATAAAGGGGGAGTGTCATTTTAAATATACAATTAAAATCGGATAAAATAAAGAAGACAGATCGGGTCGATGAGAGATTTAATTGCGGTGGCCTCCATTACATTTCTAGGGGCAATTGATTGTATTTGTAAGGGCGTATCTCTTTCAAGAGAATCATGCGATAAGTTTTACTAGACAATAATGAAACAAAGTCATATAATTGTCTAAATATAGTCTGAATTCATCTAATTCAACAATTGGCAGCCATGGATATCTAGAATTACAGCATTTCTTCGTTAGAACAGTCTGAGAAAGGTCTGATTGCAATGGTTTCAGGAAGGAGCAGTGTTTTGTTGGACGTCACTCAAAGGTGGTACTTTTGTTATTAGCAATAGTCAAATGAACATTCGTACACCCGATCATCTGCCATGCACGCAACGTGGGGCTAGCGACGTTTCGTCTGTGAGAAACGGGTTTTACGGCGGGAAACATTTCGTTATCCAAAAGTCTGCGCAAGCTGTTTTGAAATTTGTCGAGACATGAAGCTGGGAATTGGATATCTGCAGCCCATGTGCCAAACAAACACCGCGCCCCGCTTGTTAATTTACTCCCAAGCTAATTAGGACATCACACATATTAAACCTTTTGTGAAAATTCTTCCTTTAATTGAACTTTGTTTTACGATGTTTTCTTCGACTACGCTTCGCAGAAAAGACCAAAATGCAAGATGTTCTCATAATCATATT
>OZ010577.1:38672561-38705061 GCA_963932145.1 Acanthosepion lycidas | reverse complement strand
ATTGAACCACCTCTTAATTGGAGTTGTTCTCAGGTTCGCCTTGACCCGGAATGGTAACATCTGTTAGGGTCCTAAATATGAGCAAATAATGAACCCACAAACTGGGGGTCAAAACACTGTGAAAGTATAAAAATGCATTTTTCTCGTAAAATTACCTGGAAAATGTTTCATAGTAAAACAAATTTACCAACAAAATATTTTTGCAAAAAAAAAAAAAAAAAAAATTAACAGCAATATATTTAAAAGAAAATTTGTAGTAATGCATATTTGTAAAAAAAAAATGTTTCAAAAAATACCAGCAATATGTTTAAAAAAGAACTCCCTGCAATACATTTTTCTAACAAAAAAGAAAAAAAAATAGCTGGAATATATTTTTAAAAAATGCCAGCAATACATTTTTCTAAGAAAAAATACCAGCAATATATTTTTGAAAATTAAATTTACCAGCAATATATTTTTGTAAAAAAATAATTAAAAAAATCCCACCAATACATCTTTTTTTTTAAAAAGAAAAAAATTAATTACCAGTTCATTTTTTTTAAAATTACCAGCAATAAATATCAGCAAAATATTTTTGAAAAAAAAAAATATATATATATATTTGCAAATATTGTAAAAAATTTAAAAAAGCACGTGCAATATATTTTTAAAAAATAAAATTACCAGCAATAATTTTTGTTTTTAAAATACCGGCAATATATTTTTGTAAAAGAAATTACTAATGCTTCCAAGAAAATATAATTTCAGCATTAAATGACCCATAAAGAGTTGATATGCTGCTAAACAAATAATTATTTTCTGCATTAATCTTGATATCAATTTTATAGAATCCTATAATTGTACTGTCTGAAATTTTATCCCATTACATTATTGCATCTAACCAAGTTGTCTCCTAAGTCCTAAAACTATCGATAAGAAATCAGTTTTCATCTACTTCGGTACACATCTTTTCGCCTTTCCCTTTGCAATATTTACTTCAAAATATTATTTTAGTTAACGTTCTTAATATTCAGAATTTTCTCTTATTATTTATAATAACACCATCTTTAGTTAAAAACACATTTGTAACACCATCTTTAGTTAAAAACAAACAAAAGGGTACTGGATTGTTATGTATTATCAGTCCATTTAACGACAGTGAATGCTGGACAGTCTCCTCACAGATGCAGAAGAGACTTGAAACATGAATGTAATTGAACTGAATTATGCTGAGAATATCATGAGGGGAACATGTGAGTTTTAATTGTCTCATTCCATCTTTTTCTTTCTTCTTTTATGTTCCGTGTCCCTTCTGGGCGTAGGTAATCATGGTCCTACATTACTTCATGACCCTTAAGTTTTGTTATTTCTCCCAAACGCTGTTCTACCATCCATTTGCTCAAGCTCATCAAGTATGTTACGCACTGCTTTTATCCGTCCCGCTTTCCATCAATCTGCCATGTGAGTATCAGATTTTCCTAGAACTCCTTCCACATTATGTGACCAAGAAATGTCAACTGCTTCTTCCTGATGTTAAGTATTAGGTTGGTACAAAAATAATGTCGTTTTTTGACGTCTTTTTAACGTCGAAAAACGACATTATTTTTGCACCAACCTAATAAAAGTTTTCGTTTTTCTTTTTCTCCAAAACTTCGTTGTTGCTCTCATGTTCGGTCTATGGTATCCCCGGATTATTTCTGTAAAAACTACATTTCTGTTTCTTCAAGTCTCTTCATCGTTGAGAAGATTGTCCAGAATTCGCTGCTATAGAGGAGGACATGTACCTGGGTTTTATAAATTACGCAAAGGCGATCGATAAAGTACGCCACAAAGATCTGTTATAGCCACATTGACATATCCGGGAAAGACATTAGAAAAATCAAGGATCTATACTGGCAGCAAGCCACCTGCATACGAACAGAAAATGAGTTCCACAGATGTAGAAAAATAAAAAGAGGCGTAAGAAAAGGATGTGATTTTTCGCTGGATTTAGTCAACCTATACAACGAGGCAATTCTGAGAGAATTAGAAGTCCTGTCAGGATTCATTATTAGCGGCCACAATTTTCAAACGTATCACCCAATACATAACGACTATGCGACTAGGACACAAGAGGTTAGGAGTAAAAGTGAATGAGAAGTGAGAAGGAATGAGGAAAAGAAATTTAACTAAAAGTTCAAGAAGACAGAAGATGGCAATTGACGTGACATTTAAATATATAAAGTTTGTAGGTGTCAGAGAAACAAGGAATCAGAAGTGAATTCCACAAGTGAGAAGTGCGAGAAAAAAGAACTTTTAGAATAGAAATGGCGGTGGTTATCTAGCTAGTTCAAAAGGAAAGGGTGAAACCAAGTTGTCACTTTAGTAGCATGCTTAAATTCATCAAGTCATTGCACAAGTATAAAAAAAGCTCATGGGGACAGTTGCCGTGAAAATATTTGTTGAAAAGACAGAAGGAGACCACGTCACGTCGGTGAGAAAGTGATGGAAGTCAAGATGCCTCTTGGGATCGATTATATTACAGACGTTTCCTTGGATTTTGTCAAGAATCTCGAGATGTCCCGCAGGCACACAAGAGAGCATGTAATGAAGAAAGAAGGTTTGAAAAATCTGTTACTGACAGGACAATTTGAAGACAAGAGTTATAGAAGAAAACAAACCTAACTTTTCCAGTAAGATTGAGTAAATAAATATATCGTGGAACAGGGTTTAGGAAAGGTGACGAAGAGAGAAAAATTATTATATGAAGCCTATTTAGGCAGCAAGAAGTATTAAAGATTTTAGACGGCGTTTGCAAAAGCTAAATATAAAATACGGTCAAGCATTTCTTGTAACAAAACATGAATTTAATAACAATATCTTGACTTTGACAACCGATATTTCAAAAATATATATCATTATATACACATGTATATGCGAGGGTGTCTTAAGATAGCCAAAGACGCGTTCCAAAAGCTAAGAAGAGTATTGACAAACAGAAAATATACTTTGTTAGAAACAAAGGAAAACGTACGGAACTGTTACGGGATATATGTCCTCCTATATTGCAATGAATGCTGGACAATCTTCTCAAAGATGAAGAAGGGACTTGAAGCGACAGAAACGTGGTTCTGCAGAAGAATACTAGGGATACGATGGAACATATATGTGAGCAACGGCTTTTCAATAAAATGTAAACAAAAAGGAAACTTGTACTTCTGGGGCATATAATGAGGACAGAGGACTTGGAGAATCTGATACTGACATTACAGATTGAAGGCAATAGGAACAGAGCAAAACGGATCTTTAAATACCTAGTGAGTTTTGGTAAATCGATGGCGGAGCAAGGTTTAGGAGAAATAACAAAAAGACAAAAATTAACAACTGCTACAAATGACAGGAAATTGTGGAGAGCCATGATCGCCTATGTCCTGAAGTAACACGGAACATAAAGTAGAATATATAAAACAAAAGCGAAGAAAGTGCAAGGGCAAATAAACTGTGTAACAAAACATGTAAGCTGTAAAGTGGGAAGCCAAAAATATAACAACAATAAAAAAAACAATGAAAAAGAGTTTACTGGTTATCATTCCTCAATCTTCACACCTAATCGAAGACAACATATTTATATATGTGCGCTACAATTACAAAAGAGGAGAAATATATACAGTACGAAGAATATTCCAGAAAAATAATAAAATATTACATCATAAAATAAGTTATGGTAAACCTAAAAAAAAATGATGCTACAAGTTTAAAATAAATTGGTACCTTTCGTATATAAATGTTTTCCAACATATGTTGGCCATTACTAATTTTATTTTGAACACATTGACTCGAATAATAATATCTGACAGGATCTAGAGAACAAAATGGCAACCTAAGCATTTAATCCGTTACATCTTGACTCTGAAGCAGACCATCACAAAAACAACTTTATCGTTAAAGTGTCACTTTATTCTTGGTGTCTAGACAATGCCCCAGAATATTTCACACATGTATACAACATGAACACAAACATTTGAACGGCTCGACATTATTACCTTCAGCTTGCTTGGTAAACTTTTATACGTTGTCTTGTTTACGTCTTAAAATTTGTATATACGAGTTATTTACTGCTGTGTTGGTCTCAGTTTTTGCAGGAATATGTACAAAATTATGCGATTTGATATGGAGATTTATATGTTTTCTTCTCTTTTTTTATTACAGGAAAACACGTTTTATCTCTCGCTGTTTTATCGCTTGTTCGACGTTGCGTTCTTTCGCAAATATCTTTAATAATAAATTTATTTATGTTACATTTCAGATTTAAGTATTTCGAAAAGACGGCATCATGAACACGCTCCGAAATAAATTGGCATAATACACTTTAGTCAATATATCATACTTTTGGAATACATGGTAATTTTAATTTATCATCGAATGATAGTCATCGCCAGCTTGTGATATTTTCACCAGCACCAGTCGCTTTCAAAGAGATTCACACTACTATATTCTATCTTCTTAAGGCTCGACAATTTCAATTTTCGTCTATCACAATGAACGGATGTTCCCCTAGTCTAGAAAGCGCCTCAAGTTGAACACATATATACAATACATGTCTAAAGATTATTTACATTATTCGAACTATTGTCCTCATCTTTGTCGCTATATTTATTACGAGGTTACGGACGTTTTACGTTTAACGCTCCGGTCTTCTTCAGATGGTTGGAATTTCGAACTGAACCCTTTATTGTTCATGTTTAATGGATGTCAGTTATCAGTTCTCTTCTGTTAATTTACCTCTGAAAGTTCTCCACTGCCTTAACCGTGTATTGAACTCACACTCTTTAGTGTCACTGGATCTTAACCAACACCTTTATCCACTCTGCCATGTCTCCTTGAGGACATATCTGTATGAATTACTGGGCATTATAAACCTTATGTCTTCAGCAACCATTTTTACCAGTGCTCATATTGCAATTTTGCTGTTATCATTGCTTTTCTCTGGCACTCCTTATTACTGGTTCCCATATTGTATTTATTTCTATGCTTGGTCGGCTCAGAAGATTTTTGTGGCCTTGCATATGTACTTATTCCTTAAGTTTACGAATTTTCTAATAGTGTTCCTTGTCTATGATATCAACGTGATCCCACAGAGAGCGGCCGAAACGTTGTAATAAATATGACAAAGATGAGGACAATAGTCCTAATAATGTAAATAATGTACATTGTACCTCATCTCAGAAATATAGACATATGTCTAAAGATGTTGGAAAGATGGTCGGTTCCCTGTAAAGCTCCTTACTTCTGCTACCCTCTAGAGCCAGATCAGGTGGAAAATGGAAAATTTCTGATATAAATTGTCAGTGTTCATTTTTCAATCTCGGCCGAGACTGAAAGTGCCCACGTGGACTTGTCGTTGATGGATTATTTTCACCCTAAAACCCCTTTTCCCACAGACGATACGTAGCAGGCCCCTCGCTACCCTATCGTTATTTCTATGGAAAATATTAAGACGAGATACAACCATTAATCCCACAGGTTATGACCTTTAAAGCTAGAGCACGCCATACTACATAAAAAGTAGCGAACCACCCTCATTCATTTCGTATTTCATTACTGAGAATTTAGTTTCGCTCGAACAGGATCTTTCTGCGAACCGCCGCCTTGTAGAATCGACTCCCAAGATGATGCTTCCCCGAACACTACAACCATAACCTGTCCAAGTCTACGGTTAACCGTTATCTTTTTTATGTATACCCAGTTAATGCGCCTCTTAATTATTACTTTTTAACGCTCACATAGAAAAAAACCCTTCAGAAACCATGTACCTCGAGTATCATTTGGGACATGTATAGGATTAACATTAAAAAAGAAAAAAAACATTGCTGACACAATTTCAATAGGATATCAATGAATATATATTGTGCCAGGGATATATGCATCATTAATTAGCTATGTGTTAAATAGTAGGGTAGAGTGGACTCTCTTGTATTGAGTGACAACCAGTTGACGTAAAAGAAAACACTGAATCTCAAATTGTGACGAAGGCAACTGGAAAACCACATCAGTATTTTTTCAAGGATAAATGGCACTTCATAGATAAAGAAAAGCAATCTGTATATAATTACGATAGAATTTATCCTGTGGGGAGATTATATTAAAAAAAAAGCTTTTAACGGTAAGAAAGAGCTGAAAGAATTAAAATTCGAAACAGAAACGCAACTATTTTAGACGACACCATTATTCAATAAGACAGAATTCTAATAAAAGCGAAAGGATATTGAGCAACTTTGCTGCCAAAGAAATTATTTTCATTCATACTCCCATATACACCAATCAAAATGTTCTGGCGACAGATTCAAACAGTGTTATTATTATTTTTTTCTCTACCAGTAGACACACGACCCCGGTTTTTTGAACAAGAGCAGAGGTTTATCGTTTGTTTCCTCTTTAGGATTGGGTTTCGTTTCTTTCTAATATCTACTTCAACTCTACTTCTAACGTCACTGTTTCAACTCTAAACTAAATTTTGTTTACTTTTTTTTCTTAATTAGGGGTAGATAAGTTCGCCTATTATCTGCTTTACATTCGTTCCGAGCTTTTGAAGAGGAGCAAAGTTTTATCACTTATTTCCAGTTACTTCTAAATTATCTTTGGTTCACTTTCACCACCAGTAGCTCCTTGCATCTTAGTGGCCTTATCGCCTTGTTCAGGGTGAATTGATAAAAAAAATAAATAAATGTGGTAAGGTTTATGATCTTTTTTAGCATTAATATCTGTGACACAATAGTCAATCCGATTGGTATATCTACAGTGTGACCCGGATATAAGAAAATCCCGGATATAAGAGATATTTTCTCTGGTCCCAAATTAGAGCCTGTGTTAATGTAAACAAAATAGACCAAACCCGGATATAAGAGAAATCCGGATATAAGAGACTTCGTCTCCTGTCCCGACAGCACTCTTATATCCGGGTTACACTGTATTTATTCTCTTATAACTCTATATACCGATGCTTCCTTTAACATTGCATTTTAAGGTAAGCGAAATGTTAATTCAGTAAAAAATAAAATTAAAAAGAATCATGAGAAGTTCTGTCATAATTTATTAGTGACGGACACACACTTATAAGATGAATTATGCAGATGATGCAAAAGAAAACTGCAGGAACTACAACAGAATGCAGCAAAGAACACCGATAAAGAAACAATTCTCAGAAGACCAGGGTATTTGTTTGTTTTTTAGCAAAAAGAGCCTAAGAATTGGTGATACCGAAATCTAGCAAGTATGGAAATTTGCATGTCGTTAAAGAGTTTTAACGGAGAACGGAAATATCGATACAGAAATCCGAAAGCGGATTGGAATAACGAAAAATGTCTTTCAAAAGATAAACACGTTAAGAAACAAAAAAAAAATTAATTACTGTGCTGAAATCTTATCTAATACCCGTTTTGTTATATGGCAGTTAATGTTAGACAATTTCTTCACAGATCAAGAAGAGGATTGCGCAAACAATGATGTGTTTGTACGGAATAATTCTGCACATAGCATGTAGAGAACATGTGAGTAACGAGGAATGGCAAAAAGACAAACCTTACTAAGAGCTACAACGTGTAATAACTTGTTGAGAACATTCTCGTTTTGAAGGGAAACGGCACATAGACGAAAAAGCAGAAGAAGAAGAAGAAGAAAAAGAAGAAGAAGAAGAAAAAGAAAAAGAAGAAGAAGAAAAAGAAGAAGAAGAGTTAATGTAATTTTGCTATTTTCTGGTTGAATGTGATTTTATCTTAATACCGGATTCTTTTTCTTCTTTCTCTTTGTTTGCCTCCATTTTGTTCACTTATTTTTGCCAATTTCACGTCTTCGTGTTTCACTTAATCTTTTAACTTTCTTTCTCATTCACTTATTCGCGTTTTGATTTTGCTGCTTTTCCCTTTCATTTTGTCTTTGTTTTCCTATTGTTCATTTAATTAATCTCCGATTTTTAATTTTTTTTTATTTTTCTATGAAACCCTGTTGTCTTGTTCTTCTTTCACTTTGCCCCGTTTATATGCATTTTTGACGTCTTTTTTTATCTACTCCGTATCCATTTTCCTTTTCCTCACCCATCTGCATTCCTCTCTGTATGTTTTGGCCTCTTTTTTTTTCTATCATTTGTTGTTCACTTTCGTTTGCCTGATTGCATTCAATTTCTACATGTTTTTACTCTTTCACTTTTACTTACTTTTTGACTTTTTCCTGCTTTCTTCATTGCTTACTCACTCAATCCCTTTACCATTTTTCTTTCAGTTCCTTTCTGTTTTTCGTTACCTGATTATTTTCCCTTGAAATCCGCCGATCACTGGCTCTTTTCCGTTCATCTTCTTTAGCTTACAAACAACGATTTGTATACATACACAAATGCAGTTGTTGACATCATTGTCCACACTTCATATATTTACGTACTCTCTATTCTGGATATTGAGCAGTTTCACTCAATAATTAACTTCCTCCTCTACTATTACTAGAGCCACTACTTCTGAAACTATGTGCCGTTTCCTTTCATGACGTGGGTTATCAGTCTCTCCACAATTTTCTGTCCTTTGTAGCGCGTAAGAAATATGGTCAAGTGGTTATGTCAAGTATTTATCCAAGCTCGTTACGTATGGTATGCATTACACTATTCTGTCCCTCTTGACTTCAATCTGTCCTGTGAGGGCAACATTTTCCAAAATCTCTTTTCTCTTTATGTGCCATAAAAATTCAACTCGCTTTCGGATTCTAAGCAGTACTGTTGGCAGATCTGGTCGAATACTCCTACTGTGTATCTCAAGATCCACGAGAAATTCCAGAAAAGGTTCTGCAATACAATCTATCCTGACCAGGAATCTCGTCTCCAATCAATTTCTCACCGACATTACATCGTTTACCTCGTGTCTGTTCTACAAATATTTACATGACAGCTGCTCGGATTTTTTCCTTCTATAATAGGAGCGTTCCATCGTTTGGTTTTAAGCAGCCTGTTGACGGGCATGTCTGCTGTCCTGTTAGTTATCCTATTTGTTTGTGCATGTCTCTTTTGTTGCTAGAACACAATCTTAGATAAATAGTGTTTTAGCTATGTTTCATTATTCTGAAGTCAATTCCTACCTTGTATGATGGATCTACACTGGGCGGTTGTCACATACATTTGTCGTGTCTACGCCTCCCAACTCTACAGGAAGATGTACTAATCCTAAGACCTTAATTTCCCTTCCGTCCGCCTGAAATAGTTTTCTTTTGTAACATCTAGCTCGTTTTTTTTTTCTAAAACCTAGTTTAAAATAATCCCTAGCTCTTATCATCTAAATGGCCGGCCCAGTATCTATTAATGCATTCATTTCCTTTCACTTCAACGTCGCCTTACATAATAAATGGGCTTCCTGATCAAACAGCATGAATGCACGCCGCCCCTGGATTCCTTAGATGACCAGACAGTTCACACTCCCAATTATCTATTTGCCTGGGACCTTGGTAATGTTTCGGTTTATTCCTCTCAGATATGTGTCCACCTTTATTATAACAACTACTAGATTGATCATGTCCCTACTGTTCCCTTCAAATGAAATGATTTCTCTCTTTCCCTAACGTGACATCCTATCGCATGTATGTGCCATTGGGAAGATTCCAATATCTCAAACAGTCAGTGACTCTTTTCTGCCACCGTAAATGCTTCGACAAGTGTTATGCGGTCTTCGCTGGCTGCATCTGTCCTTAAAAATGTGATTCTAATGGCGCCTGTGTAATATTACCGTTCTACGCTAATTTAGCCAAACTTAGAACTCTACTAGGTGGGTCTGACAACGTTTATATTTTGCCACATCTAATTCTAATTCCCTGGCAGCATCAGCTGCGCTTACATATTCTCCCTACAGAGTTGTTAGCTGTTGCAAGATGTCCCTCCAAATTTCTTCAGAGTCTTCGTCTCAGAATAATCATAAGCTATGTTGACAATTTGTGCCGATGTTAAATTGTGGATTCTGGCTTGCTTTGTCAGTGCTTCTATGCAAGCCTGAAATTTGGAATCCTTTAACGAATATATAGAAATCCTGGAACCACCTAACATCATTCTACAGATTGGTCGGGGAGTAATATCAATGTCTAATCTATCCATACTTAGATATTAGGTTGGTGCAAAAATAATGTCTTTTTTTGACCTATTTTTAACGTCAAAAACGAGATTATTACGTCATTATTTTTGCACCAACCTAATATAAACGAAAATTTGGGCACCTCAAGACGGTGTAATAGTTGACAAGCTTGTTTCGCTAGAACAGTTATGACTGATTAGTGAGTTCGATTCTCACTGGGTGCCCCATACTTTCGACCTTGTGCCACATCTGAGCTACGCTTGGAAAATTGTTATATATAAAAGAAAATTAACACTAAATTACATTACTAATGCTAAAAGAATAAAAACAACAAAAAACGAAGCTTCGCTGGATAAAATGAAAAAAAAATCATGTCAGGTGAGATAGTCAGAGGCGGGGGGGATTAAAAATCTCTTACCTCGATATCAATTTTTTTTGCTTTTTTCCCGTGGTCGTCTTCCTATAGCTTCTTCTGTCTCTCTCTCTTTGGCGTGTGTGAATTTGAATCAAGAAAAAAATAGCGTTCACTCTTTCTCTCATTTTTTTCAACGATTAATGTTTTTCCTCCTTTTTTAGACGTTTTTCTTCCTTTCCACATTGTTTTTTTTTTTCAATAAAATTTATCTTTTTTTTTTAATTTTCTTACTTTTCAACTATTCTCTCCTTTCTCGCTTTTCCGCTTAAATTTATTTACATTTCAACATTTCATTTTTTTTTTATTTGTCTTCTCCGTTGGGTTTCATTTTTCTTTCCTTTGTTTCAGTTCTGCTTTTTTAATTTATTTTTCTTTCAGTGGCAACTTAGGTTCTAATCTTTGTAGCAGCAACCAAATGTGACGATGTCTTTCTGCACTTCACTGCACAGGCAGTGATGACATCCAAGTTCGGCTCTATGCGTATATACACCCAGCTCGCTATGTTCACAGGTTTGTCTCACAGGCCGTGATCGAATTCAACAAAGAATAACAGCAAATGCTTTTCAAGATACTGATTGGGACGTAGCTATCAATACGGTTTCTCACTTAATCGGCAATATCATCCTTCGTCTCTGAGAAGGTGACTCCTGGTATCTCACTAACTTCCGGTTACGGAAAAAGAACTCTTACTTTTATTGCTCGACCGTCTTGGCCACTGCTGACTTACTCACTACTGGTCCCTTTCTCACTGACTACTCATTATATGGATACAGGCTGAGGTTCGATCACCCCTATTCGTCCACTTGAGTTCTGGAAAATGTGACAATCCATTAAGCTTTTGGGTGATCAGTTTTTCGAAGGACTCTACTTTTATGATTATCTAAAATCATCAACAAAATTTTATGTTTGCCGATTCAAAGGCGGACTGGAGAGAGGAGTCATCAAATTGACTCAAATATGTACTAGAGACGAGATTCCTAAATACCCTGGTCATTAAATTGACTTAAAAGAAAAAAAAACTATCTATTTATCTCATAAGGATGTGTGAGAAATCGTCTTACTACACTGGTTTGAAATATTTCAATCTCACAATTGAACCGCCACTGGCATCCATTAACATAAACATATTATTCGCTGTTTCCTTCCTTCTGTGAGTGATAAATTTTTTCTGGCCTCCTTTTCACATATGTCCCAGAACATTCAGATGTCTCTTGATTTTAATTATGTGTTATTTTACATTAAATTTTCCTTTAAAACTTATTCGTTGCTTATATCTTAAGGTCATGTTTTCATTACATGATTTTAGAACCACATTTCTGTTGCTTCTATTCTTTTCCTGATTTGTAAATAATGTTTCCTTTATTCACTGCCCTATAGAACGATAAATATGGCCTAGGAAATCAGCAATCGTTGCTTGGTTTCTAACGAAATTCTTGCAATATACTTAACACTTATGCGAATTGGTTGTTTAGTGATTTACAAACTTCAGAATACATTAGTTAGTTGAATGATATAAGTTACTTTTGGTTATATCGTTCCGAATATTTTGATGCACGTTAACTAGAAAAATAGAAGTTAGCTTTCTTTAAGGTAATGCTATTTGTAATAATAACCGTTTCCTTATGTGCAAACATTCAGCATTGAGTGATTGAAGAACGAGTACTACGTTCAGTTGACATTTATAAAATATTTTAGTTAAAACAATTAAAAGAAGTCTTCTCGAGACCAGTATTATTTATTGCATGTTCCACTGATATTTTAGGGTAGCTAGCAGCCCTTCAGCACTCTACCGGACTGCCTTAAATAGTCAACAATTAAGGACTTGAGCAGTTGATTAATAAGTTGATACTAAGCTGATTAATATTCGGATTGATCTTCGTTTGTCTATACAGCATTTGAACCTCCTTTATTCCTTGTAAGTTGTCTTGTTAATTGTTTTGTAACTTATTATTCTGTATTTTTTTGTATGCATTCGTTAGAACCGGACATTGGTGCTGAATAAATATATTAAGCACTCATTCTTCTTTGTGTATCATTCACCTCGACGACACAAAAACTCTAACCAAGGCTATAAAACTAAGTCTGTCCTGCTATTTAACCCATAACTGGAGGGAGATATGTTGGATTCGTGCCTTTCCCAAGTGTACTTGCGCAGAAATTCATATAACAAGCCAAGCTGGAATTCAAACTCGGCTCTTTGATTTCTTCTAAGGCTATAGAACACAGTCTGTTCTACGATTTGATCATAGCTGCAGAAAATATTAATTCATACCTTTCGCAAGGGTATTTGCACGTAAGTAAATGTAAAGAACTTCAGTGGAATTCGAACTCAAATCTCTGATTTCTCATTCAGAGACAATGACTATTGAGATCACAGCAATGTAACTCAGTGTATGTATCAGTTTTAACAAATTTATTATAGCAGATGAGAAAATGAAACATAGAATAGGTTAAGCTAAAAATAGTCTTACACACTACCGCAAATTGCTACAAAAGCTAATCATTAAACTAAAATTCGATTCATGATATTAAATAGATTCACATGATCCTAACTTTCATATGGATGTCATTCATAGCTCCAGACTAAATTGTCAGCTGCATACAGCCGCTTTCTTGGATCAGGTTAAAAATGACTTCCAGCGAGGGAAGTATGTAGGTTTTAGCAAGGACTACTCTTCTTCGGACCTCATGATCTGGTGCTAGAGAATCTCAAATTACTTTATAAAATAAATGAAACTCCATCATTTGAAAGCTATCAGTAAGAGCCATGACTTAAAATGGATATCACTCAAAGAGAATATAATGGCATAAAGAAGCTGTTATCGACCCACTCCACTTCAAACAAAAGGTTAGGAAGGAAGCATGCATCAATACTGGCAACCAGTCTAACGCAGAAAGAATTGGCAAACTACTACGGTAAATCTTCAAGCGCTCTCTTCCAGTATGCCTTGAGCGAGCATGGAAGGGTCGGCTCCTAAACATGAGAATAATATCACATGTTGATGCGCAGTCGACAACATTGCGGAGTAAGCGATTTTCGTAGTAGTAGTAGCAGTAGTAGTAGTTGTAGTAGTAGTAGTGGTAGTAGTAGTAGTAGTAGTAGTAGGATGTGGTATTTATTATTATATTATAATGTAACATCTGGAGGTAATCGTTTAAGAAACAAAAAATGTATTAAACACGATTAAATTTTGCCGGCTACTGCCACCTCGCGGACAATCTTTATTCTTTACTCCTATAGCATCCTTCCGGAAGTGTCTTGTCATGAAAATTGACTTACCTAGACACCATAGCTAGGGACTCAGGGTTGGACATTGAAGATCTGGGGACAGCAATTCAGGACCGAACAGTTTTGAAAGGGATTGTCAATGAAGTTCCGACCAACGACCTTCGAGGTCGAAGGATGATGATGATTGCACACGAATAATATTTTTACTATCCGTGCAATTTTTATCTGTTTCTTTAATATACAAATTTGCTTTTCAAATTTGTTTAATATCACGTCTTGCTTTTCGGTGGGGGGGTTGTTTCTTTTATTTATTTACTGACCTATATTTATTTATCTTTTTTTTCTCTCTCTAATCCGTCTCTTTTTATTTTTTCACTATTTTTTGTTCGTCGATTATCTTCTCTTCTTTGCATTCAGAGTCCATCTTCACTCTCATAGTTCTTTAAGAACCAGTGGCAGACACGAAACAAAATAGAAATCAATTGGAAATGTTTGCCAAGGGCAGCAACATTTTTTTTTTCAAGTATCAATCGATAAGAATCAACGTATGGGAGAATGAATGCAACGCGTCCCGTTCGGAAATCGATACGATCAATCGAACTTTTTTGTCCAAGGACGAGCGAGCAGGCGTTTAAAATGTACGCCATGCGTGTCTCGCAGGAAAAATGCCCCAAACGTTCTCCGTGCTTAAGTGGCAGAGTGATCAGATAAGAGGCGAAGTGTCATTGATTTGCCCCAAAGTACACAAAACCCTCGCAAAGAGGAACAAAGGAAAATCATGGGAAAATAATAAACGCTCAGGCAATCTGGAGAATAATAATGAACAAAAAAACAAAAACATGTGAGAAATGAACAAGTAATGAATAAGAGCGAAAGAAGTAATAGGGTAATTTAAATGGCATGGATTTTGCAATGGAAACAAAAAAACATTCATACAAAGAGCAAAAACTATGAGAATACAGAGAAAAATAGAAATAAGAAGTAAAACGAAATATCGTTGAAATGTTATTAATTAGAACCTTGCTTCCCACAATTCCAACTGAAACTATTACTATTTCTACTGCTATTTCTATAACTGCTACTTTAACTGCTACTGCAACTATTATTCCTACTATTACAAATGTTATAAAATTATTTAAAAGAGACTGAGAAATTTGATGCGTATCTTGAAAATGAAAGTGACGTGACGCACTGAAGAAATTGTGGAAAATGAAAGAGCTAGTAATGTCAATGGTTGTTGGAGTACTGGGAATATTCCCAAAACACAGAGCAAAAACAAGTGGTGACTGTAAATCAGAGGAAAAAATCGAGGCCATATTGATGTCGGGTCTAATGAAATCAGTTCGAACGCGAAGGAGAGTGCAGATGTTGGGACAAAGCTTGGTGAATATAATCTCCAATTTTAGCCGCCGCTAGTTACAGCACATATGTACACGTTATATGAACAGACAACAACATCAACAAAAACAACAACAACAATAATAAACAAATAAATAAATACTAATGGCGTAGACCTATTGTGAACAATAGCAACAAAATACTAGGAAACCACCCAAGTCTTGAGAGTCCTATTTTTTTAAGCATTACACCCTAAGGAAGACGGGAGTGCTAGTAGGGGATATAGAAGGTGGGTGCAAGATTAAAGAGGCCTGATAGAGGAAAGATTAACGAGAAGGACAGGGAATTAGATCAAGGCATCAGAAGATGTCGATTGACATTACATTTGAATATTTGAAGACTATAATCATCAGTGAAGCAAGTAAGAGGAAGAGTGTTCCACAGACGGGAAGTGCTAGACATGAAGCTATCGAAGTAGAAGAGGCGGCTTCATTTAACCGTCGACAGTGAAAGGGTGAGAGTGAGATGTCAAACTAGTAGCACGCTTAAATTCATGCAGTTTGGGGACCAGCGAAAATACCTTGTTGGAGCAGTTACAGTGAAAGTATTTGTAGAAAAGTCAGATGGAAGCGACAGTAGAGGAGATGCCAGATTAGGACCAAACATATTGCATCTCCGTCTCTGAATTTTGTCGAGGACCTTGAGACGAACAGCGGGGGTGCCAGACCATATATCCTATGGCATTTAAATGGGGATAGAATGAAAAGGATTAATGCGTTCCTGAACGCCACTTGTGCGAAATTGAACGAAACACAGTGAATCGCATTTGGGATTCAGCTCGCCGATACCAATACCCTTTTTGTGATGTCAACGAACACTCGTTGCTACTTTTCTAATACCAACGAATAATCGTGGTCACTTTCGTAATGTTCATTGTAATAGAGACGTTGTAATCGCAGGTGCCAGACCCCTTCGAATATCATTCGCACTAATAGTGCTTGCACGATAATACTTGCTCGAAAAGTAAACACCGTATAGTAATCCGTATAATGATCAATATAGAGACATATTACAGTGAATAGAATAGAGAATAGCGATCCGTATAGTAATAGAGGATAGAATAGAAATGATGATCCGTATAGTAATAGAGGATAGTGTAGAAAGAGTGATCAGTTAGACGCCATGCAAATTCCCATATATACATTTCATTTGCGATCATATGATCTACATATTCAAAATGGGATCGCCTGTGTTTGTTCTCTGGTGATCTGGGTTCAAACTCCAGTGTCAGCAGCTACACTTTATTCCTATATAACAACCCTGAAGTTTTCTGCGTGTTCTATCCTGTCAGGAATTTGATAATCATGATTTTCCACAACTTAGCATCCTTTGTAGTTCTTGCAAATATTTGTCGTTGTCTATCTCTCCCAATCTCTGTTCGATCATCCATTTGCACAAGCACATTTGGTTGGTTATTCTCTGTTTCCAGCTGTTCCACATGACCCCAATTTGTCTTTTGAATCTCAAATTTTCCTCGTGTTATTTCCCCATTATGTATCCCAGAAGTTTCAACTGTAAATAACGTTTAAATATAAGTAACATCTTTCTTTGCATGTTCTTTGCAACTAAATCGATACGCATACATTTTGTCCATGATCTTGATAGTGACCTTCTGTAGAACATTATCTCTGTTGCCTAGGCTATTCTTTATCTGAAAGAAAAATGTTCAGCATTCTCTCCCCGACAGCAGGAATGATATTCATAGCAGTTCAGAACTCTTTTATTTGTTTATGAGACAAGAGAAGAACGAAGAAAAACACTTAAATAAACGACTGGAAAATACGTCAGCGATAAAAGGTTTTCATCTCTTTATTGCAAAAAAAAAAAAATAAATAATAATAATAATGATGAATTTTATAATAAGTCATGATCACAATGAGCAGAACGATGCTGCTTCTTTGGAGGACATGAAACTAGAAATCAAAATATAATAAAAAAGAAAGGGGAGATAATCTGGACAAATAAACAAAACTTTCAACAGCCGAAGCCTGAAATAACTGCATTACAGGGGAGGCTTCCGATATAATGCCTCCCATTTATTTCCAAAGAAACTGCAATAAATAGAGTGAGAAAAATAGCGCCGATGAATAGGTTAAAGCCTTCCTTCTATTTTTAATTACTTCCTCCCCAAAGAAAGGCAATAATGTCGCTAACAATCAAGGCATTACTCAGAGGGAAAGATAAGGAGAATACTTTAGTGAGAAGAAATGACAAACAAAAAATCCAAAACAGTATTCTGGAACCCAGAAGATAGCACTTGATGTTGCATTAAATTTATGAAGATTGAAGGTGGCAAAGAAGTAGAAAACTATACGAGAGTTCCACAGGCGAGAAGTGCGATAAAAATAGATTACAGTTACATCTAGCTAATTCAAAACTAAAACAATGAGACCTAATTGATGCGGTCAAGATAGCAAGCAGGAAAACTCATTATTGCATTTGACGGTACAAAAAAGTTGTTGTTCACACCGCTTAACTGTGCTCACATGTCCAGTTTGGTCTCCATAATCGGGTGGATGTGTCACATGTGCCTACAACATTAACCACCTCAAACCGATGTTAAACCATTATCTAAACTACATTCTGATAATATACACTCGCCAATTTTTTTTAATAGTTTCACCCTAAGCAAGGCAAAAATGGCAAGAGAACGCAGTGGGTTACATGCAGTGAAAGTGAATGAGGAGGATAAGATTGAAATCGGGAGGATTGAGGTAAGGACAAGAAAGTAACATGGTTCAAGAAGACAGAACATGTCGATTGAGTTGGTATTTAAATTTTTGAAAATTGTAATTATCAAGGAAGCAAGAAGTAGAAAAGGAAAGAAAAAAAACTGTTAGAATAGAAGTTGCGGTTGCATCTAGCTAGTTGAAGAGCAAAATGGTGAGACCTAGTTATCAATCTAGTAGCAAGCTTAAATTCATGTAATCGGTGCACCAGGGAAAAATTGCTCATCTGAGCAGCTGCCATGAAAATATTTGTAGAACAGACACGAGGGAAGCGACGTCACGTAGGTGAGAAAATCAATTGGAGACGAGATGCCTGGTTAGATTCGAATGCATCACAGAAACTTCTTTGGATTTTGTCATGAATCTCCAGATACACTGTAAAAGTACCCGAAGAGATATGGCAACAGTATTCTCTGATGAACTTTAATAAGCTTTAATGAAAGTAAAATATGTCAGTATTTGTTATTTATGAAGAGCGCGCATAAAGACTCAGACACAGGCACCCACTATATATATATATATATATATATATATATATATATATATATATATATATATATATATATTGATATGTCCCGGAAAGTGATATATTTGTTCGAAGTAGCAAAGTCGTTCTTGACTACTGTAAACGGGTAGGACAATCTAGCAGTAACCATAATGGCCTAGTCCTCGTCGTAGTTGTAGGCAATAGTCGTAGGCAATAGGCAAAGACAATAGGCGTAGTCCATGTACTTCCAAATCAGTCTGTATTTATAGCTGACACTAGCCAATCATACTAATGTGAGATGGAACCAAGGTGTATGCATATTCATTACATCATATATATATATATATATATATATATATATATATATATAGATAGATAGATAGATAGATATACACAGATAGAGGGAGAGAGAGAGAGGTAACCGGTCGTCTAGTCACACAATCTGTCTATGGGTGACATTATTATATATATATATATATATATATATATATATATATATATATATATATATATATATTCAATCAAAAAATGTACATATTTCTGTATATCTCTCTCTATCCCTCTTCCTCCCTCTCTCTGTCTCTCTGTCTGTCTCTGTCTGTCTGTCTGTCTGTCTGTCTCTCTCTCTCTCTCTCTCTATATATATATATATATATATATATATATATATATATATATATTTTCATCTAAATTACGCAAAAAAGAAAATAGCACTGACATCTCATTTTGACATATATATTTACCAAACTTGCAGAAAAATATCTTGAAATACTAAAGAGTAAATTTATTCAATAAAATCACCATTGACTTTTGGCGGTCTCCTCGTTTAAATTGTGAATGCCGCCATAACCCTTGCCATTATTTCATCTTTGGTGTTGCAAGGAGTTTGTTTGATCTCTCACATAACTGCGCCCCACACATAATAATCAAGGGGGTTGAAGTCTGGGGAGTTATGTGGACAGATTTAAGGGGTGATGTGGTCGCAGAAATTGTCTGACAGCCGTGAAAGATTTCTCTTGCTTGTTTTTCTTGGCGCAGAGTCATTTTGCCAAATATACAGTCTGTAAGCCTCCGTGTTGAGTCTGGGGCCTTCAATAACAAATTCATGAGTTCTTTTCATATCAGAACGATCACAGCAAGTTTTCCGATCTACCGTGCCTTCTTCATCACGAATCTTTTGCACTCTCCTCAGATTCACACCCAAACATTCTTGTAATGGAGCTTGCGGTGCGAATGCAAGCAGTTCAGCATGCCGTTTCCAATTTAATAATTGCGTCAGACGGTGCTCAACTGAACCAACTATACTATGCAGTCGACGGAATCAAAGACAAACAACGCGCATCCTCGACATTCATAATATATAATACACCGATAATTTACCCATCGCACCCTATATGTTTGTGTGTGTGTGTGCTTGCGTGTGTGTATGTGTGTTTGTTTGTGTGTCTCTATCAACAAAAAACTTACTTGAAAGTCTAGTTTTCCAGGCAGTGACGTAAAGAATTTTGCTCCTGTAGAGAAGCAACAAATACTCGTACTCCATGTGGTTTCCATGAGCATTTCAATTCTCACCGAGCAGACTGATTCAGACTTCGTTTAAAGATAATGATACGTAGATTCACTATTTATAAACTTAAAGAGATCGTTTTTAATAAATACTTTAATTAGACGATGAGAAAATATGCAAAAAATGATTGTTAAAGAGCGACATAATATCTCAATGTATAATTCCAGTTACTGGCCGCCATCATCATGGCTGATGCAAGACTCCTGGAGAGCAACACAATGCGCCTTCTTAGCCTCAAGTTTTCAACTGATTTGAAGTGGAACGACTACATTGAATCAGTAGCTTCATCTACTGAAAGAAAGTACGGCCACTGTGTCGAGCCAGAATATTTTTTTCGTCAGAGCCCAGCTTGCACATTTAGAAATCTATCATTCATCAATGCATTGAATACTGTTGCCATATCTAGTCTGGTACTCCTGCTATTCATCACGTAGTTCAAAATCCAAAGAAGGATCTGTAATGTAATCGATCTTATCTTGGCATCTCGAATCCAGTCATTTCCTCACCGATATGAAAATGGCTCCCTTTGTATACAAATATTTTCATGGCAATTCCTCTGGCGCGCTTTTATCCCTGCTGCTCCGACTACGTGATTGTAGTCGTGCTACTAGATTGGCATCCAGATCCTACCCATATAATGTTGAACTAGTTAAATGCAACCGACAATCCAACAATTTTTTCTCGTTCTTCCCTCCTGTGGAAACCCCTCCCGTTTACTTGCTTCTCTGATAGCTACAATCTTCCAAAATTTAAATGCATCGCCATTATCTATTTTCTTGAATCCCGTTCATCTTTTGTCCTTTCCTCAATCCCCCTATATCCAGTATTTTTTCTCACTTTCACTTTCAGTTACCCCTTACGTGATTGGGGCATTGCCGCCTTGCTTACAGTGAAATGATTAAAAAGAAAAAGACGACAATAAAAGAAAACATGGTAATGATTGGCAATTTATTCAGAAAATAATTAGAGTATTGAAGCGACGAAGATGTGACTTTACCGATGAATGATGGGAATACGATGAACAGAACATGGAATAACGAGGAAGTTTTATGGAGAACGGAACAAGCAATAAAACTGCTACTAAAATTCCAGAAAGTTGCAGTCGAATTTTCTGGCTCTTATACATAATAAAGAAAGCGTGGCTCATTTTATATTCATAAGAGAAACAAGCAAGAGAAGGAGCGACTCATCTCTTTAACGTGTTTGAAAGTATGGATGAACGAACGTACAAAAAATCGTAAATGGAAATAAGCTACTTGAAGTAATAAAAATAACAGAAAGTTATAGAGAGCCATTATCACCCATATTCTGAAAAGACATCTATTATAAAATAAGTGTTTAGGCAGCTAGGAAATTACTTATATAGTAAACTAAAGTGAATTGATTTGTTGTTTTTTACGGCCTATCAGCTTATTGCAGGTTATTTAAAAACAAATTATTTTTAGATTGAAGAATTTTGGTATAATAATGATTTTACTGAGAAGAATTTTACTAATTAAGCCATAGCTGGAGGAGGAGAAGACGTGTATTCGTAGCCTCCCCAAGGGTAGCTGAGTGGAAGTGAATATAAACTAGACAGGAACTGGGAGTCGGTTCTCTAATTTCCGGTTCACGGCTTAAATCTAAATGAAAGTTTTGTTCCAAATTAATTTCCTATGCCTATGTCTTTATAGTTATTCCACAAGCAGGAAATTAAAGAGGACCCAGTGAGGCTCGAACTCACTATTAAAACGTAATTGATCTAGCGAGACAAGCTTGCAAAACATCACACCACATCGAAATTTCCTTCTCTCTGTCTTTATGGTGATTTTCTAAGCTTAGATGTGGCACAAGGTTGAAAGTATGGAACACCCAGTGGGTATATAACTCACAATTCTTGCTAACCGTTACACCAGGTCTATGTTCTCTCTCTAACTTTACGAATGCGTATTTTGGGAAGTAAGATGCTTTTGTACTTTAATATACATATAAATGTAAACAGATAGCAACGGACCTAACTTTGGTTCATGCGAGGATTATATCCTGTTTAAATGCACTAAAGAATGTTTACAACCGCATATGCGCAGCACTCTTTCTTCGCGTGCGAGGGTATTAACTGTCATCTGCAACAAAGAATTTTCAAATAACAAAAAATAAAAGATGAAAAAATCCGTGACATGGGTATGAACAATGGAAACAGATGCTGCATAAAGAATTTATCACAAATGGTTTCGGGTGTTGGATAATTCGGTTTCCATCAGATCTAAGCAGAATTGTTTGCTGAAGGCTAAAGAAATGGCTCTGGGGGAAAAAAAAGGATGGTGTGTCGGTAGATATTTCAAAAGTTGAACTCTACGCCATGTCTCACTTGAAGGCGTAAACAAAATAGCTCTGGTAATGGAGGAAGAATGAAAGGAAATGAAACTTAAAATTTGAAAAGAATGTTGTTAAAATCAAACAACACACACACACACACATATATATATATATATATATATATATATATATATATATATATAGTGTAACCCGGATATAAGAGACCCTGATATAAGAGAAACTCGGATATAAGAGAGATTTTATCTGGTCCCAAATTAGAACCTGTGTTAAATTAAACAAAATAGACAAAACCCGGATATAAGCGAAACCCGGATATAAGAGACTTCTTCTCCGGTCCCGACAAACTCTCTTATATCGGGCTTACTGGTAGCATCCCCGACTGATGCCAATTAGCTTGAGGCAACCGGACTTCTAACCACACAGATGAACTGTGATACCGCGAAACAGAGTGTCTGTGTGTGACTGTATATATGATGGTTGTAAAAGTAAAATTATCCAAATCATGTAACAACATAATTGTCCATCCCACAAATGTTTAATTTCAAAAAACCATAAACTAAATGTGTTTCGTTTTTTTCAGGTTTGTAGATAAGACATGTAGCCATTTTGACAATATTTATCGCAAGAATCACTGAAAACCACTTTCAGTTATTCAGCTAGAAAGAGAACAGGTTAAAACTGTTTTGTGTCAGCTCAACTAGCTTCCCACCTGAGCAATGGTGAGAGGAAAAAATAATTCAAGCCTAATGGTATCAACATTAATACAATGTCTTCCATCTTCAAACCAATTCAAGAACCATCAAGAGAACGGTGAATGAATTTAAAACATAGAGAACAGTAGAGAGGAAAACTAAATCAGAAGGTCACAACAGGAAGAGGGATCATCATTTCAAATTAAAGCTAAAGAGATCACTTATAATAGATCTAACTCAATCAATAAGATGTTTGACCCCTGAGAGAGGAGTTTTAGCTATGACAGTACATTGAGAAAAAATAGACTTGAAAATAAGATCGTACATGAAACCTGTGAGACACTGTGTTACCACATGACATAAATTTAGAAGGTTAGACAGGGAAAAGTCATCTAAAATGTTTGAAAATTATCCTGAAATAATATATATATATACAGGGTGTTTCAAAAAGAATACGCCAAAATCATTACGCTGTTTTTTCAGGTATGTAGCATTGTAGTGGACTGAATCAGTGGTTATTTGATAGAGTAGTTATCAAAGTTTGATTGGGTGTTAGCTTCATCGCTCTCGTTAGTATAACTTCCGGTGCAGCTGAATTGTGGGAAGATCAATCAAAATGGCGACTCCTCAGCAGAAGGCGTTTTGCATGCTTGAGTTCGCGAAAACAAACGCCATTGTCACGGTGCAGCGTGCTTTCAGAACAGAATTCGGCATTAATCCGCCCCATCGTGAGAGCATTCGACGGTGGGTTAGACAGTTTAAAGAGAGTGGTTGCCTGTGCAAAGGAAAGAGTCCTGGAAGACCACGTGTTACAGAGGAGCAAGTGGATAGGATTCATGATGCATTTGAGAGCAGCCCACGTAAGTCCGTACGTCGAGCAAGTCTTCAGCTTGCCATCCCTCATACCACTGCCTGGCGTGTGTTAAAGAGACGATTACACGTGAAACCATACAAACTAAACCTCGTCCAGGCACTTACTAATGATGACAAGGTGATGCGGAGGACATTCTGTGAGTCAATGCTGGACATTGAGGAAGGTGATGAAACTCTCTTTTCACGTTTAGTTTTTAGTGACGAAGCGAATTTCCATTTGAGAGGCACAGTCAATCGTCACAATGTGCGCATTTGGGGAACAGAGCACAGACATGAAACTGTTGAGCATGAAAGAGATTCCTCTAAAGTGAACGTCTTTTGTGCTGTGTCTCAAGACAAGGTCTATGGTCCCTTTTTCTTTGATGGAATCACCGTTACAGGACAAACCTATCTCGAAATGCTTCAAAACTGGCTATTCACTTTACTGCAAGCAGATTCGAATGACTTCATTTTTCAGCAAGATGGAGCACCACCCCATTGGCATCTCGGGGTTAGAGTCTATCTGAATGAAAACATGCCTCAGCGATGGATTGAGAGGAGAGGTGCTAAAGACCTTGCTCTCTGTGCTTGGCCTGCCAGATCCCCGGACCTCACTGTGTGTGAGTTTTTCTTGTGGAGGGTATGTTAAAGACCAAGTTTATGTTCCAGCACTTCCAGCAAGTATCGATGACTTGAAAGATCGAATAACAGCTGCAATCAACACGGTGGACCGTGACATGCTGAGGCATGTTTGGGAGGAATTTTCATATCGGCTTGATTTTGTCCGCGCTGCCGGTGGTGGCCATATTGAGCACTTATAAAACATGAAACTTGAATGTATATACAACACATGTGTTCATACTAGTGGTTTGTAATTTTTTTCGTTTTTGACACATCACGTGATGATTTTGACGTATTCTTTTTGAAACACCCTGTATATATATATATATATATATATATATATATATATATATATATATATTTGAACGATATTTCAATCCTTCATGAGGTTCCAATTCTTACCCTAAACGAAAGCCACCAATTTACTACTGGGTTGCATGGCGCTAGCGTTTACCTCTGGTTGCCTGCTGTCGGCAATTCTACCACAGATCGCTAGAAAGCTGCCGGTCGCACGCCTGTGATTGCCACAAGAGGACGGCTGGCATTGCCATCGGCGGCCCGCTAGTAGACCACTAGTGGCTTGCGTGTAAAATAGCTATGATTAATTAATGACGAACATGTCATTTCGGTTTATGATCGATTTGATCACGATTCTTCTGGTAAACATGGAGAGTAATTATACAATCTTATTGCCCATTGTAGAGTCCGATGCAGTTATAAAAGCTCGGAAAATTCCAGTAAGATATCTTTGACCATTTCTCAGATACAACGGTTCAAACCATCATCTAACAATTGCATAATTGCTGTTACACCCGATACACACACACACACACACACACACACACATGTGTATATGTGCGCGCGCCCGCGTGTGTGTGTGTGTGTGAGCGCAAATATATAGAAAAATAGGAAAGAACCGTTAGGTTAATAATCCAAAGGTCTTTATTATTTTTGTTTTATTAAAAAAAAAAAAAAAAAAAAAATCAGTGCTGAATACACAAGTAGAGCCTATATTATAAGTATTTTTTTAAGAAATATGATTTTGGAATATTCCAAACTTCACTTGAGGATAAAACCTAATCAGAAATAAGGCCGACATTCCGATCCGGATCTGGACCCACATTCCTAAAATTTGGGTTTCCCATATTTTCATTACTGCCACTGATTTCGACGAATTTTTTAACGTGCATGTTTTGCCACGAAATTTTTGTACGATAACACTTTTTATAACTTGGCAATAAATTTGGAAGAATCTACATTAATTGTGAAACCCAGCGAAAGTCACTCATGAAAATATCTTTTTTCGACGGAAAGTAAAAACCTACCTACAACAAATTGTCTTTAGATTAAGTGGCGGCAAAAGAATTATAGTTGAACTTTTAAAAGGTAAGTTTAACTATTAATGCAATATTAAATGCAGCGATGTATTTTGAGTTCTTTTGTAGTTTGTTGTTGCCTTTCGCACACGGCAGTAGTACACCATTCGAAAGAAATCTCCGCCAACAGAGGACCAGATTGCAATCAAAAGGGACAAAGCTGCAGAGAGGAAAAGAAAGGCCCGTGCAAATGAAAACCCAGATCAAACAGCAGCCAGGAGAGATTCCAGTGTGTGAGAATATAAAAAGAATTTGGGACTCTCAAAATCCTGGACAAGCCGTAGGCCCAATCAAGAGAAATCCAATGGAGCTAGCTTAAATGTCAACCGCCGGTAAACAGGGTTTTAAGCTAGAAAGCATATATATATATATATATATATATATATATATATATATATATATATATATATATATATATATGAACTGCGAATATTGGAGACTCTGTAATAGAGTATTAAATAACAGTAAGTTATCTATTCCTCTTCTTTTCACTCAATTTGAGGTGTTAGGCAGCTAAAGTTTCTGGGACACATAATCAGGAAGGAGTGCCTGGAGAATCTGATATGCACGGGTCGAATAGATAAAGAGAGACAAGGGAAAACAACGGGTGATATATATGGCGGACTTAAACAATAGCAAGACAAAACGAGGTTTAGGGGAGGAGGTATAGGTAAGGAACTTGTTGAGAACTGCAAGGTATAGAGTGAGGTAGAGAGCCATGATTGCTTACGTCCTGAAAGGAGATGGCACATAAAATGAAAGAACATTTGCTGATAGAGCATATTGTTTTGCCCGGGAATTCTCCATAAACTCTAATTTTGACTAATCTGCTGTATCCCTGTCTGACTCTCAACTTAGAACTGCGTCTCTGCTGAGTGATATGCGTATACCTCCTTCCGTTATGTCTGCTATCATGTGTAATTTGAATCCCCACAAAACATGTTTGTATCCATGCAATATTATATATATATATATATATATATATATATATATATACTACCGAACTAGTTCTGGTTCTCTCTGAACTTTACAATAAATGCTCCACAGACTATTGATTTCCTGCTCGTTAAATCCTCCGTGTTTTCTCAGTCTTTAAGAAATCCGTCTGACCCTTCGAACTATAGACTTATTCGCCTTCTATCTCGTTTTGGTAAACTACTCACGACCATAATCAACTCCGAACTGATTAACTACCTCGCTGTGCAATGCATTTTTTCAGACAAGCAATATGGCTTCTGCTTCTCTAGTTCAGCTGCTAATATACTAATGCTTATTGCTAAAATAACTCATGAAAATTTTGATAGAACACGTGAAGCTCAGGCAGTGACTTTGGATATCTCAAAAGCGTTTCACTGGATTTTGCATAGTGATATTCTGCACAAGCTGAGAGGTTAGGCATAGCAGGACGAATTTCAGAACTAATTCAAGTTGTCCTGAATGGCAACTCTTCTAAATCTTTTTTGGTACTATGTATCTCCCACGGCCCTATAAGTGTACCTACGTTGTACTTAATTTTCATCAACGACCTTCCTCATGACATCAATTCTACCGACCATATATGAAAACTCTACTTCATATTGGGCCTGATCTGTCTCTTACAAATGTAGAGAATAGCATGAGAAGTCAGGTACTTATTGGAACGGTATAGGGATCCGAACATTGTCCCTACATTTTTAGCGATGGACCCTATATAAGACTTCCACTTGAGGTCGGGTGTTAGTTTAAGGCCCGCCATGCCTCTCCGAGGGGATACCTTTTCTTCATGACTGGGATAGTTCGGGGGCGTTGGTGGAATGTTTTAATTTTGGTTTTCGAGGCATTGATTGTAATCATCCATTTTTTCCCACTGAGCAGTTCGGGCTAGAACGAAGGAGAGATCAGCTGACTAACTCTGAACATCAAGAGTGTTAGAGTTGAACTCATATTTACATATCATCGCCATAGATGTTTAGAAATGATCTGAGTATAAAATTTTGCTGAGCATTTATCACGATAGAACGTTAGAAAGAGGTTGAGGAGGTTCCCCTGATGTCCCGTCGCGTCCGAGGCACGGTTGGGGTGTTCGAAGAGATGGGTTATTTCATATATATATATATATATATATATATATATATATATATATATATATATATATATAATAAAATGGCTTAAACACTAATATTCCATGGTCATAATTTATTCCACTGGAATTGTAAATATTAGTTTGGTGCAAAAATAATGACGTAATAATGTACTTTTTTGACGTATTTCTTAACGTCAAAAAACGACATTATTGCGTCATTATTTTTGCACCCACCTAATACGATCCACTTTATCAGGAACTCCGGGAATAAAACATATAATTTAGTGAGAGTGTATGTATGAGAGTGTGGAATGAATGTTAGAGTAAATGCTTTTAACTTAATAACTTTAAAGAAAGGTTACAGCAGATGGCGAGGTGTTGCCATCTAGACTAGGTTACATTTGTCATTCCTGCACATTTGCGGCTAGTCTCTGTTCAACGTTTAAAGGGTGAGGTAGATCGTTAACTGCGACGATTGCGTTTAACATGGAATAGACTGTAGCCTCTGGGTATTGAATTCAATGTACAATTTTATATTTACATAAACTCTATCCCTATCTATAGTGAGCCCTTAACACAAATAGAGCATACCTTAAACCTGTATTTTATCAAACATACATACATATGGACATACATATATATATATATATATATATATATATATATATATATATATATATATATATATATATATATATATAATACCAATTTGTAATTGGTAGGGATATTTCCAGTGTTAAAGAACAGTATATAATGAATTAAAAAAACACTTTAACAATACATATCGGTTATAAATTGTTTTATAGATGTTGATCCGATTTACCGATATGGATTTTTAAGACGTTTTCTAAATATTTCATTATATATATATATATATATATATATATATATATATATATATATATATATATATATATATATATATATATACGAGTTAATAATAAAAGTTTAGTTTGATGCTAGGGTAAAGAAGCTAAAGTTTGCAGAGTTAGGCCGCTTGGCGCAGATTGACTACGGACCACCTATGGCGTTCTCGCCCTCTACGGTTGTGCATATCAGTGACTGTTAGAAAAGATTGTACAGTGAGCTCATCTCACATTATAGAGTTTTTCTCTCTGACAATGACCTGTGAAGCAGTATTTGACAAACTACATCATTGGCCAGGTTCGACAACCAACACATTCTCAATATCTTGAGGGGTTAAGCTGGCAGGCGCCATGAACATGGGGTTTATATATATATATATATATATATATATATATATATATATATATATATATATATATATATATATATATATATATTAAAACAGATAATTGTCAGAGTTGAATAAGACCAGGAAACTGTACTTGTAAAAATGTTTACCTCCACACACACACACACACATACACACATATATATATATATATATATATATATATATATATATATATATATATATATATATATATATACATACTCATAGTAACGAAAAATTTTTTCTCAACCTTTAATATTATTATACATTTCTGCTCTGTTATTATCCATCGAGCATTGTTTTATTAACACCAGTCATCACTGTATCCTATTAGATAGATAGATAGATAGATAGATAGATAGATAGATAGATAGATAGATAATGAAAGGAATAGTATAGATAGATAGATAGATAGATAGATAGATAGATAGATAGATAGATAGATAATGAAAGGACTGAGATAGATAGATAGATAGATAGATAGATAGATAATGAAAGGACTGAGATAGATAGATAGATAGATAGATAGATAGATAGATAGATAATGAAAGGACTGTGATAGATAGATAGATAGATAGATAGATAGATAGATAGATAGATAGATAGATAGATAGATAGATGCAGAATAATTAAAGTTAAACAATGAAATACGTTTATGCATAAATACTAAAACGAAAAATAATTTACAAAAATAAACTTCACTGAATGAAGCAAATGAAAAGAAAATTTGATATAAAAAAAAATTGAATTGGAAAAAAAGGTTAAAGAATAGGATATAGAAGGAAAGTAACCCCCCCCCCATGAACGAGAGCAAAAGAAATATCAAAGTTGAAAGAAAACAAGAAAGAAAGAAAAAAGAAAGATAGACTGTAACAGAGAAAGGGAGTAAACAAAAAAAAAAAAAAAAAAGCAGAAATAAAGGCATGAAATAATTAGGGAAATAAAAATATCACATTTATGAATTACATTTGTGAGTAGAAAGAGAGTGGCAATAGATTTCGTAGAAAGAAAGAAAGAACATACATGAATACCTCCCAAAAACAGGTAAATTTGGCCTGAAAGAAATATTAAAAGATATACTGTTCGTAAGCAAAGAAAAATATATATATAGTCATCTACAGACAGACTGTTTCGGTGTATCACAGTTCATCAGTGTGGCTAGAACTCCAATCGATTACTAGCTAGGATCGAAACCCGCTTGAATTTGTGTTCATTGGAGATTCTACCCCTACGCCGTTGGCGCACCGAGCCGGTAGGTAAAGGTGAATTTAAGCCTATTTATTTTGAGAGAAATACACAGTAACTGTGATAACTTGATTCGCTTAATAGAGAAAGAGAGAGAGGGGAAGAGAGAGGGCGTGGTTTCAGAAGAGAGAGAAAAGTTTGATCTCGTGAAAGAAAGAAAGAAAGAAAGAAAGAAAGAAGGAAAAAGAAGGAAAAAATAAACAAAGAAAGAACAAAAGACAGAAATAAAAACGAAAATGAAAGAAAGTAATATAAATACAAATATCTAGATAATTTAGTTAAAATAAGTATGAAAGAAAGAAAACAAGAAAGAAAGAAATAGTAAAAAAAAGATATATATGAATAAAATAAATATTGAGAAAACAGATGTCTTAGAATAAAGAATACAAAGAAAGTTAAATGGAACCAAAGACTGGGGAAGACCAAAAATATTATAAATGGAAAGATTGAGACAATATAGTTGCACAAATATATATATATATATATATATATATATATATATATATATATATATATATATATATACAAATATAGATATATAGAAAGAAATAAAAATAATGATTACTGAAATAGAGAAAAAGTGAAAAAAAATGAAATATAGAGATAACATATACGTAGAAAGAAAGAAAGAATTGAATGAAAGAAAGAAAGAAAGAAAGAAAGAAAGAAAGAAAGAAAGAAAAAAGAAAGAAAGAAATGACAATGATGAAAGATACACACGAGAAACTAATAATACCATCATCAAAAATTTAGACGGGATGAAATATGTCAAAAAGAAACAAAATGTAGCATTAAATCGAGAAAGAAAAAGAATATGAAAAGCTGAAAAATAAGTTGTACAAATATATTGAAAGAATGAAACTTCAATGATAACTGAACGGGCAAATTATACAAAGACTGAAAAAAAAAAAATAATAAAAATAACAACTATAAGGAACTTGGAAAAATACCGTTCAAAAGAAGAAATCCAAAAAAGATTTCCTTTTAAACAAATGACCTGCAGATATACTTTGTAATTTTTTTGTCTTCCATGGTCTGGGTCTCGCAAGATAATCTTGTATAGCATTTGTTTCATGTTTGCATTTTCTTTCTGTATTTCCAAAATATGAGAATAAAATATCGGGCAAATAATACATACTCATCTTCAACTATCAAATGTGCTAAGATGTGATTTCTCGTTATTTACAAGAAATTTCTTCTCTGTTTTAGATTTTTTCTAGTGCGTGCTTATTTAGCTATTTGAGATTGGTTCTTTGCCAAAGACCACGGGCAAAAGTCGTTTGATATCAGCCGAATATTTGGCTTTGTTTGAAAAGATTGCAGAGGCTATAATAATATTTGGCATTTTATTTCGTATGAATGGTGGGTCGAGTCTCTTCAGGAAGGAAGCATTATATGTCGAGTCAAGTCTTTGTGAACTTCATGAAAAATTAAAGATATTCATTCACACCAGAGAGATATAATGTATCGCCGTTTCCATTCGAATAGAAAATGAATAATGTAATCCCGAAAAACATAAATGTTAGTGGTCGAAAGCAGTTCTGGCAAAGCATAGAATAAAGAGTTTTATAAACGTGCAGTTTTTTTTTTCTCATTACGCAAATAAAGGCAATAGTTTATATTGAATCCATTGCTACGTCAGCTGTTAAGAAAGTTAGTCCACTATGTCGTGCGAGACAATTTTTCTCACCGGGATCTATCCTACAGATCTATATGTTTACCATTCGTCCATGCTTAGAATATTGCAACCACATATGGTCCGGTGACGTTGCTATTTACTTTAAGTTCTTTGATATAATTCAAAGAAGAATCAGCAATATTATTGGTCCTGATCTGACAGCTCGGCTTCAGTCACTTACCCATCGCCGTAAGGTTGCCTCCCCGTGTCTTTTCTATAAATAATTTAAGCTTATATTTCGGATGAGATCTTCGCTATGGTGCTTAGACGTTTCGAATTTAAGCGCAGTACTAGACTGACGTCGACATTTCATCAATTTTCAGTTAAGCTGATTTGATGTAAGTATCAGTTCTATGTTAGCACTTTCTTTTCTCTGACTTCTCACTTCCCACCTTTCCTGTTTCCGTGCTTTCCAGCCAACTTTAATCTGCACATTTAAATACAACGTCAATCGCTATCTACTGATCCTCCGATTACTCTTTCCTCTTCCACTTATTAATAATATTTCTGTTCCTAATTCTTCCACACCCCGTAACCCTTATGT
>OZ010577.1:38662561-38665061 GCA_963932145.1 Acanthosepion lycidas | reverse complement strand
ATTTTCACCTTGCACAAGACTCAAGAGCTAATCGAGGTAGAGTGTTGCATAAGGAAACGACTTTAGAAGGAGCCGGGAACCCAATCCTACACATTGAACAAGGGATAAACCTCTACTCCTGTTCAAAAGACCGATGAACCGGACGAGAGGCTTTGGAAAATTTAGGTACAGTTGCTGATAAATGATCATCTGTTACATACACCGCTGTTGCTTTCAGTTTAATGTTTAACCACGGAATGTATGATGTAAAGTCCTGTTTCTTCGAATCAATCATTTTGAACCTTTTGACTTAAAAAAAAAAAAATCTTGGCATATGTGGGAACGATATTAGAATAATCTAGAATGTATACTATCAGCAAACCGCCTGCATTCGGATAGAAAATGAATTTAGGAAGTATACGCAAACAGAAAGTCGTGTAAGACTAGCATGTCTCTTCCAATCGGACATCTCAACCTATATAGTGAGGTGATTTTGAGAGAATTAAATGTCCTACAAAGATTCATTATCGGTGCCCACAATGTTAACAACATATGATATGCCAATTATACAATGTTGATTGCAGACACAGAAAGAAAACTACAATAACTCCCACAGAAGTGTATGAAAGAAAGCGAGAAGTAAGAATTAATCCTAAATTGCAAGAACACAGGATGCATAATTGTTAGCTAAAAGAATATACCAACATGCAAATTACAAATTTATTATAAAAATGAAACAATTTAAATATTTGGGAAGTGTTTTAACTGAGGGTAGAATGTGCGACACTGAAATCTGAAGGAGCATTGGGTTGGCGAAATATGCCTTCCAAAAGCTAAGCAAAGTATTAAGAAACAGAAAAAAATCGTTAGAAACAAAGAAAAGAGTACTAAACTGTTACGTAATATGCATCCTCCTATACAGGAATGAATGTTGGATAATCTCCTCACAGATGAAATAAAAACTTAAAACAAGTTCTTCTGAAGGTCGCTGAGAATACCATTGACCGAATATATGGACAACTACGAATTTTTACAGAAAATGGAAACTAAAAGTCCATTTGTACTTAACACAGAAAGAGACGGTTGAAATGAGGAAAGAAGGCATGGAAAAATTGGTATACACAGGACAGATTGTAGGTAAGAAACCAACGCGTAATCAACATAGCGAGCTTGAGTAAATGGATATTGGAACTTGTTTTAGGAAATATGAAAAAAAGAAAGAAAAAATTATTGTGCTACAAAGAAGAGGTTATTGTGGAGAGCCATGATTGTCCATGTCCTGAAGGGACACAGCATCGCTTTTCTTTCAACATTTTATTACATCGTTGTTGTTACAAAAACCGAGAAAGTAATAGAGATTTGGATCTATCGTCTTCTCGACATCTACAAACTTAACGCATGTTGTTGTGTCATTATTGAAGACTTTTAAATGGCGTTGAAGTAATTTCTGAAAAGGAAGGTGTTAACAGTTAAAATTATCTTTTTTTTCCTATAATGATTGGTTTGCACATAGTGTTTAAACACACACTCGGAGTGTTTATGAATTGATACATCGACACAGGAATTAGCAGCTTCTTCAGCTTAAGGAATACTATATCTTTCTTATGTCACTATTAATTTAATCTCATATCAACGCTTGATACACCTGACGCGAAATATCAAAATGCGAGCTTACATACATTTTCTCATTTATACCTGTTTATACATTCTACACCTATTCTGACAATGAGAGCTAATCTCACTGCTGTTCAAATTACTGATCTGTAAAGCTGTAACTTTAATGAGGTCTCAGGTGAATATTCATTAACGGAAATTAACTACATTTACAACTAATAAAATATTAAGAATTGATCTAAGAAAAGAGAACATTCACAATGATGCTGTGTTTGCATTTAAGAAGACTAAACAGAAATTATATGATATCAATCGAAAAGTAGCAACGAAATACCTTCCTCCTCCACAAATCAATCAAAATTCATAAATAATCATATAGGCCACACTACAACATATATGACACGCAGACTCACTCTACACCTTTCTAAATATTGTTCAGTCAGATCTCATTTAAATATACATGCAGACCTACCGCACACTATTCATAAAAGAATAGTTGACAACACTTATATAATAGCATCATATACATACAAAAAAAGGCTAAAAATAATGGAAGGCTTATTAATAAAAACAAAAAAAACAACACTTAATAATATTAACTTTGAACATGGACACAATATTTTGCCCGAGTTTTGAAAAATGAAAACGTTTTATAAAACATACATACAACAAATTATTTCTTATTTAACAGTTAAAATATTTAATCCTTCAAAATGACTAAATGAATAGGCGAAAGCGCTCAGATAAAAAGAACATTCAGACAGTTTTTATATAATTTATCATCTGAAAAGAAAACAAAAATTAGATCGCATGAGAAATTGTATAAAAAAACTAAATAAAAGCAGCTTGTCTGTCGTATTCCATGAAATGTGCATGAAAGAAGGATTGCTCACTAAATACAAATATA
>OZ010577.1:38655061-38657561 GCA_963932145.1 Acanthosepion lycidas | reverse complement strand
TATTCGCTCACGTAATAAGATTAATTCTTATACTTTATTACATTATTTATTATGGATATTTTAAAAATAGCTTTCATGTCTTAACTATCGATTGTTAACATAATATTTATGAATGTTGGTTATGCCTTGGGAAATATATGTTCCGATACCCCCAGCTCCCGCAAGACCAATTAGAAAATTGATACTCACACATAGATGTGCGCTCTTCAATATCCACTCATTATCATGTTCACGGATGCTACCAAACAGTAACAAAACTCCGACTACGATTAAGACACACACACACACACACACATACACACACACACAGAAGCGAGATAGAGAAAGAGGTCACAAGATATAATCAATTCAGATCTACCTGAGCAATGAAAAACGAACAGAAAACACAAAATAGCGGAAATGTCTTTTCCCCAACACATTTCCCTAAAATTCTGATGAAGCTTAAATAAAAGCGAAGCAAGATAACTTTATAAAATTTGCCTATTTGTTCTATCATTCTGTCAGATTTATTCCATATTTAATTCCAGTTCATATGGAGATCCATATTTAATTCATATGTAATTCCAATACACGGTTGACCAATTTCCTTAGATGGTAACCAATCTAAAAGAAGGAAAACACTATTCGGACTGTTGTTCGCCTCTTTATTGTCACCCGGTCTTCTTCAGATGATTGGAATTTCGAAGTGAACACTTTATTTCGTCCACCGGAGTAGATTGTGCTAATTCCTTGTGTTATGCCTCTTCCTAGTGTCTCAGTTATCTCCCTTTAACTCATCTCTCCAAGTCATTTTTCACTAATGCCACAGCTAGGTTTTGAACTCACAACACGTCGGGTCAAATCACTGGATTCAACCAACATCTTTATCCAAGGTGCCATGTGTTCTTGCGAGTTGAAAGCCTAGCTCGGCAGTGGAGAACCAAAAAATGGAGAGTTGAATTAAAGGGAGATAACTGAGACATCCCGAAGTGGCATGGCTGGTGGAATTAGAACGACTATAATATTAGAAATCACCGTTAGATTAGCCACGGAAAGATTAGATAAAGCTTTATGCACTTCTATAGATGACTAGAAAGGTTGGTATCATGAACTGATGCAAATCCCAGTAGTTCGCACTGAACGATCATTAACAAAAGGCATTTGTTTGTAGCAGTTTGTGATATGGTAGGATTCCTTTTGATTAAAATAAATTAAGGTCAGTACTTTGCTCGATATTAATGACATATAAGAAGACTAACATCATTTAATAATATAATGTTTTTAAGTTGAACGATATTCTTTAAAACTACGAAGTTGCTAGAGAACGTGCCATTGGCTGAATATAAAATCACCGCCATTCTCGATAAGGGGACTAGTCATTTGAATTAAAGAACACAATAGTAACTGCAAGATAATGATTAAGCGCTGAGAGAGAGTATTAGCAAGATTATTACGCTATGAATTAATTCGATTTTAATTAATACACGAGGAATGCTAACGTATCACGAACACCTCTAATTAAAATCTGCATAGACCATTATATATGGAATCGATTTAATTCCGTCTGATTACAAACACTGCAGAATGCGTTTTTAAAAGCATAAACAGTGTTTACTAATCTAGAATTTAAAGGAAAATACTCAAACCTAGTGTAGTGGTTAGCGATTCAAAAAGAGAAATCGGCGAACCTCGTTCGAGTTCAGCACGAGTCGGTGGCTTTCGCTTTCATAAAAAAAAGAAAGACGCAGACTCTTGGAAAATCTATGGTTTTAGTAGCAGAAATAAAAGGACTTTTTTGAATTCAGCTAGTAAAGACTTTGGTGAAAGAAAACCCTGAATTCATAACAAGGGTGACAAGATATGGGTGCCATTAGACTTATCTTGTCCTAGACATATCACAGCTGACATGGCGCCCTTAACTATCCGGAAATCTTAACTAATGAAATCGAAGTTATACAGAAATATATATATATGCGTGTGTGAATTTTGAGATTGCTACCAAAAGTTTAAAACGTTTACAAGATGAGTCTTTCTGTTTTCCACGGAAGTGTAATGCTCATTATATATTTTTTTTTTTTTTTTTTTTAATCAGCCAAGATTCATTGGTGATGAGAACAATATCAACAACATATGATATGCAGGTGACACCTTTTTGGTTGCATTCAGGGAAAGAAAACGGCAGGAACCTCTAGATAAGTTATTAAAGTGAGAAGAAAGAACTACGCTGAATACCCACGCTAGAAAAAGACGAAAACGAAAAGAAAGGGCTTGCTATCATTTTTAGGAAGAAATGAAAGACAATCAATTGGAATAAAAAGATTTAATGTCTAATAAGCGAAAAGTTGTATGTGATGGTTTATATATATACATATATGTGTGTGTCTGTGTGTGTGTAGAAATGTATAGAAAATAGGAAAGAACCGTTAAGTTAATAAACTGAAGTTCTTAAGTATTTTTATTTTATTTAACCCCCCCCCCAAAAAAAAATAAAATAAAATAAAACAGCAATGCTCAATACACA
>OZ010577.1:38637561-38650061 GCA_963932145.1 Acanthosepion lycidas | reverse complement strand
TTAAAGAGGGAGTGATGGTAAGAAGAGTTTGTTTTTCTTTTTCTACGGAGAATTAAAAAGATTAATTAAAAATAAAAATGAAAAAGTAAATTGTTTATTAGATTATTTCTTATTTATAAGTCGTTTTCATTCCTTAATGTCATTGTGATGTGTATATAAATGGTTTCTTTCAATGCTATTTTAAATCCACCACATTTACAAAAAATACGAAACACCAATAGGCAAAAATCATAAATAGATATATAAAACCAATAGATAAAAATAAATACATCAAATTCATTAATTGATACGCTTTGCCGGACAAACCATCCTCAAGCACTTGTTATTCTTTTGTTGATATGTAAGTTCCACTAGAGCAGGTTCTTCTCACGAGCCACTGCCTTGCGTAACCGACTCCTTAGAAGTTGCTTTCCCGATTATTTCAATCTTAATCTGTTCAAGCCTAGGATGAACCGTTATCTTCAACACTTATCCACATAAATTCTGCTTCTTATTCTATAACAATCTACCTCGAGTGGCCCTTTGGCCTTTTACAAGGTGAACATCCTTCTCAACAGAAAATGTAGCCTATAAATCTCAACTCTCCCTTTTTGATTTTACATTTGTTCTTAGGTTGTTTTTATTTTCTTTAAATCATTTTCGGTACTAACACGACTCAGCATCCTTCTGTAGAACCATACATCTTTTGTGTCAAGTTTGCGTTTCATCTGTAAAGAAATTGTCCAGTACTCACCAGCATATAGCAGGACTGGTGTTACGTAGCAGTTGAACACATTTTTCTGTATTTGTAAGGAATTTTTCCAGCTTATTCAGATTTTGCTTCAGTTATTCTAAAATGGTTTCGCAAATGTAGTTGTTCTAAGATGCCTTATTGAAATTTACTAGATTAATAAGGAAAGGAACTTTGTAAGAAAGTTAATTATATTTTTTACCTTTATTAATAGCTCTGAATGAAAGTGGGAGAAGCACCTGGTAAGCCCAATCTCCTCTGCTGTCTGACCCATGAGTGCATGACAGGTTCTTCCGGGGATCAGATGCTCAAACGCTTATGAACTCACCAGTACACTGCCATAAACGATACGGTAATCTTCTTTCTTCTGCTTTTTCAAGTAAGGACATAGATTTGGCATTGATCTGACTGAATTCGTTCGTTTCTCCAAGAGCTTGCTCTTGGCTACTATGTGTTTTAGCCTCCTTATCCACCTCAGTCCCTATGTGTCGATCTTTCGAAAATACTTCTTCCTCCTCTTTTCTTCTCTAGTTGTTTACCATTCGTCGTTGTATGGAATATTGCTGTCATATACGGTCTGGTGCTCACGCTGTACGTCTCGAGGTTCTCGACACAATCCTGGGACGAATATGCAATGTGATAGGTCTTGATCTGGCATCTAGTCTGCAATCACTTTCCCATAGACGTACTGTGGCTTCTCTTTGTCTCTTCTACAATTGTTTTTTACGGCAACTGTTCCAACGAGCTACTTTCGCTGATTCACAGACTGCATGAATTGAAGCGAGCTACCAGGCTAGCACTTCGGCCCCACCTTTTAACCGTCACAATGGTAAAATGTAACTGTCTCTTCTACTCAAACAACTTCTCTCGCACTTCCCGTCTGTGGAACTGTATTCGCCTTACTTGCATCCTCGATGACTATAATCTTCAAATATTCATGTGTAATGTCAATCGACATTGAGCTAGTGCCCGGTCTTTCCCTGTATCCTTTCCTCAAACATGCCTCTTTACTCTTGTTTTCACTCCTTGCATGTTAGTGGCACACCCACCTTACTTGGAGTGAATTGCTTAAAAAAACATTTTACCTGTCTTTTACCTGCAAGAAGAACGGCGATTCCACTTTTCATATGAGGGAAACTTGTAGAGGAAATTCACCCTCTTTCTCGGGACAGTGGTTCTTCGTAAAATCAACGGGAATTACATTATGTAAACTTATTAGTAAACCTTATTCTGATATATGACATTGTTTTTTTTTCGTTATTTATAAACGCTATAGTTCCTGCCTTATTATCTATAGTATTTCAGCACTACCTGAACGTTTTAGCCAAATCCCTTGCCATAAATATGGACCCTTAAACCACCTAACTTCTCTTTAAATGTAGAGAATTGGGATTCCAAATTTAAAATATCGGTAATTTTCTATCTAAAATAAATGGATATTAATCTCATACGTTTGAGCATGTGATTCCGAACAATCACATTTAACAAAATAAAAAAATAAAAAAAATGATATTTTTTTTTTAAATGTGGGTAAAAAATCCAGAAATTTAAAAACCATATGTGGATATACAATTTCACATTTGACATTTTAAAATAGCAACTAAGCCATTTAGCCTAAGATACATAACTCTGTAAAACTGCCTTTCATACCTCTTCTTCTTACGCACATAATCATTCAGTAACCCTATACCTTGAGTGATAATTTGACATTGTATTAAGCGAACATTAATAAATAAATAAAAAAAAACACTGTTATTTTTATTTATTTATAAGTTTCACTGCTAAAATATGACCAATCATCTTTTTTATATCTGCTATAAACACTTTAGAGTATGTGCTGGATATAATTTACTGGAGAGGAATTAATGGGAATTACATTATATAACCTTATTAGTAACCCTTGTTCTGATATTCGACATCCGTATTTTCGTTATAACTCATGCCTTTTTGTCTACATTATCTCTGCGCTACATGGACGTTTCAACCAAAGCCCTTGCCATTAATATGGACCTTCAAACCACAACGTCAACATAAATGTTAGTGAGAAATGGAGGTAAGCGTACGACATAATACATTTGGTGCCGGGACCAGGATTAGAATCTTGGATTGACCGGAAGTCCTTGATTTTTAAATGAAGAACTCGGATTGATAGTACTAGATTGACCGGACATTGCAAATGGGAATTCATAACCTGACATAAACAACAAACACACAGTCAAACATAAATCTAAATGATCCTCGAAAAATAAAAAAAGCTAAATGATGACAGATAGGGAACAAAAATTCGTATCAGGTGTGATATATTTTTGCATTATTAATAAAAAAGGAAAGAAGGTTGACTGCTGAAATTTGTCATTGTGTCATGGCACCAATTGGGAATTGGTGAATTGAATATTCCTATACTTAATCTTCAAGCTTCGGAAATGAAGACAGATAAAGAAAACTCGTAAAAACTTGGAAATGATCAACTTTGTATTTATTATTCATATGGTGTACCGTCATAATAGATAAGATTGTCTCAAGCGGAAAAGAATGAAGGGGCCTCGAATGGGCGTGTAATGAATTTTAACGTACAATATGAGGATTTCTCTAGCATCGTCGAGGTTTCTGGATCACTATTAATTCTTGGTTCCGGCTACAACGATGCTAAGCTTGACTTACGTAGATTACAGGAAGGCAAAGTGCGAACCGAATAAGTGGGAAATTCCACGGACTCGATAAGGAATATATTTTTAAAATAGACCACGCTGGAGCGGCACACCCATCGTTCGCGGCGTCTTTGACCGGGTTATAGAGAAAGTATCACAAGCAACTTCGAGTTTCTGAAGATAATTATCGCAAAGAGGTCTCTGTCGTAAAAAGAAAACGAAAGCTTAATTAGCTAAAAAATTGATAATAGGAGGCATATTAAGCAAACGCTAGGATAGTGTAATAGGCGAAGTAAGACGTGTGTTCTTTTTATATGGGTTTTATCAGCTTACCCAGGGTGGGTACGGTGTGTCCGACTGTGTTTTCGTTATACGGGGAATAGAAATAAAAGAAGTTTCATTGAAGAATGCCTGACTTCGAACTGGTATAGTTAGGCAAATTGAGGTCTGTTAATTGCCGTCTGTTTCGTTATAGACCCAGCTTTGAGATAGCAAATAAGTGTATAACCATAGTATGTATATCATACAGAATATGCGGTGTTAGAAAACTATGAAGAAATGAACAGAAATATTCGGATTATTAAAAGTGAGGGAATGGAATGGCCCTTCCAGTCACGCCAGATTTTCTTTTTACAGTAAACTTCACCCTTTACAAGGTCCTGAAACCACTCGTAGTAGAGGGGTACGTTAGGGCGATATGTTGACTGATTAGGATTGGGAGGTAACGGTTATCTCTATCCTTGAACATGTTAAGTTGGTAATGATCGGGAAAACAGACTTTTGGGAGTCAGTTCCACAAAGCAGGGTTCGCGGGAAGAAGTTATTCAGGTGGAACTTACTCGCCGATGGAATGATATCGTTATTTGTATTGTAGAATAAAGAAAGCCGCTTGTGGAAAAATATAAGGAAACTACACCTTGCAAATGTTGGGGAAGAGGATATTTAAAAAGTGAGTGGACCCAAAACGCCTGTAATCATTGCGTCTACTGGGTCTTTAATGAGCGAAGACATTTTCAAAAATGATTTTTGCCGGATCGTGAGAGAGAGAGAGAGAGAAGGAGAGGGAGATAAGAAGCAAGCAAGCAAGAAAGAAAGATAGAAAGAGAGAGGAGAGAGATTGGTTATAGATTGTGGAAATGAGGGAAAAGTGGATGAAGAAGAATGGGGTGAAATAATCCAAGTTTTTCTCGATCATTTCATGTCTTTGAATAATGAAAATTCACTGAGAATAATAAAAAGCAAGTTCCAGAGAAAGAAGGAAAGAAAGAAAGAGAAAGAGAAAGAGAGAGAGAGACAAAAGAATTGATAGTATTAAAGGAAAGAAAAGAGTTTAAGTTGTAAACTATATTCACGAGAGAAACATATTGTTCGCAGGGCACAGATAAGGAGAGAGAAGAAAGCATTTTCAATACCGATATTTATTTTTAAACGATATATTTAGAAGATTTTGGCAATTGGCAGAGGCCAAATCTAAAGGAATACATAGATGAATTCCAAAACAACAACAACAACAACAACAACAAAAAATAGAAAAGAAAGAATAACTGTGAAAATCCACGTGGAGTAGAAAATGTGAATACCAATCATAGGAAGTAAATAACCCCTGCATAATACAGAAAAGTAATTTTAAGAAAACATTGACTTAAAAAATATAAAGCGAAGATAAATTATGATCTTTACTAATTAAGAGATTCTGTTGGATAGCAAGGCTAATTAGATGTTTCCAATACTATATGGAAAGTTTTTAGAAGAGCTCACTATTCTCCTGACTTGTAAGAGGAAATTGACATCAATTATAGATAGGTATTGCGTAGTGTATCAAGTAATACCAGCGGACGGATTATATTAGGTTGGTGCAAAAATAATAATGACGTAATAATGTCGTTTTTTTGACGTTACGTCAAAAAACGACATTATTACGTCATTATTTTTGCACCAACCTAATATTTAAAACGAATATGTGCTGCATTAATGCCAGTCCTGTGGAACCCTCCGCTTGGTTAGGTTAGACAAGCTTCAGTGTACCTAGTTAATGTGAGTAAGTGTTGTTCCTGGCCTGCATCCCGGCCGTTCTTTGGTTATGATCCAAGTCGAGATTCCCATCCTCCCCAGTTTGTTTTGACCCCCGCCCCATTTTCATCTCGACTGGGTCAGTTTTATATTTTCCCATTCCAGCCTAATATTTTATACTTTTTCCCACTCCCTTAGCGAGAGCGTCTCTTGATTTTGTCCCCTGGGCAGAATACAGCGGCCTCTCTGTTTTATGGGTTGGACGGTCCCTACTAACATCAATTATGTTTAGTTTGTATTTGTGTTTATTTTAAGTTTATTATTGGGTTCATTTCCCTCCCCTCTCATTTTATCATTATTAGAATTGTATATATATATATCATCATTAGAATTTTCATGGGGCGCGATTTTGGTAGGTCTCCCTTGAGAGCACGTGGTATTATGGTGGTTGAAGGATTGTTTGGTGATGGACGAGTTCTTTTGGTGAATGTGTAAAATGTAATGTACCAATGGGTCGCGAATCTGATTAGCTAGGTATAAGATAGTTAGTGTTGACCAGCCTCTACCCCTCCCCTTTATTGGCCTTGTGCCACAATTTGTACTTTTTGTTCAAATAAATACCAGTCTTAAAAGGCAATGATAGCAATTCACGTTTGAAAATAGGTGGACGGTACATTCCATTAGATGGAGGCGGGTCCTAATTGAAGTTAAAGGGAGGGTGATTCTGGGGATTTTCCTAAAGAATATTCTTCTTTACAGCTTAAAGAACATATTCGCATTCATCCATTTGTAATCTTTGATCTCAGTACATGTTTGTATTTTTTTCAATCATTTCACCGCAAGCCACTACAACTAAAGGAGTTACTGAGTGTGAGAGACTCTATATATAAAATTATGTGACTCAGTCTGTCCGTCACACCCACGAAAATAGGGTGTTCAAACGTACTACTAAATTTGTATATATGTCCTATCCTTTTACTGGTGAAAGTTTTAAATGCAACCGCCACTTTTACTCCAGCCTTATTCTTTTTTCGCCCTTTCCACCTGCGGAACTCCCTTCCGTTTTCTTGATTCTCTGATAATTGCAATCTGAAAAATTTAAATTTAACGTCGTTCGCCATCTTCTTGAATCCCGTTCAGCTTTTATCCTTTCCTCAATCTCGCTACACCCAGTTTTTCTCTCACCTTCACTCTCTGTTACTCCCTGCGTAATAGTGGCATTTCCGCCTTCTTTAGCGTAAAAATATGTTTTAAAATATCGTTCGAGAGTGCAACTGGCCACTGAGAATTTTATCCTAAATCGCATATAAGCTGCTATCCTTTTTAAAATAAGAGAAATAACTAAATTCTCGCCTATCTGCATGTTTTTCGATCATGAAATAATACCCTCTTATAATACCGAGAAACATCCTTCATCGTACGACATCAACTGGAGCTACAGAATTACAATGACCCTTTACCAAATAAGTGAAATCGCATCACTTGAGGACTTACAATAACAACAACTAAAATAGATAACACATGCAACACGAAAACAAAATAATGACGAAATCAACATGTTGACATTCCACACTACTTTAAACAAAAGGTTAAGAAACAAACTCCTATCTATACTGAAAAGAGGGGTAACAGTAAATGAACGTGATGACTCTATTTTAATTAAAATCTATTTTAATTAAAAATGGTTTTAATAAAAAGATTTTGTAAAATTCAGTCGTTGGTAGCCCTGACTGCTCGGTCAGTAAATGTAAAAAAATTTTTTCTCATAAAGAAACAGCTATTAATATCGTTACCATTACCACAGCCAATAGGGTAAAAACATGAAAGATATATATCTACTAGCAGCGTCACATGGTTTTCTTTTAAGCTAGGGAATTGTTTCAGTGAGTTTTAAAGAAAATTAATCCGAGGATGAATTAGAAGAGATACAGATTTTATAAAATTGAGTGAGATTTTATATATTTCAAGCGAGAATAGCACTGGCTGATCTGTCGATAAATGTCGACTATTTATTCATAAAAGTTAATATTAACATTACGTTTGCCATTATTATTTGTAGGATGGGGCACGACTTCTATCATGGAGATTTTTAAATTCAAATTCCAGTACGGTCAACACTTTAAATCAAAAGATTGTTCAAACAGAAAAATATTTCTGCATCTCTCTGAATCTAAGAACAGCTACTCATTATTGATGAAACATGTTTAAAAATTTGATCTGCAAATCAAAAATTCATCAAATGCAATACGAACGCATGAGTTCTCTACGCCCAAATAAATTCAAGATCATCGCTTTTACAGATATTCTATATATTAAATTAAAAACAATACATATATATATATATATGTGTGTGTGTGTGTGTGTGTGTGTGTGTGCGTGTGCGTGTAATGTGTATGTGTAAAATCATCAGTTAAATCCCCTTTAGATCTAGGAGGTATAAAAAGCACCCTGTAAATCAGTCAGTAGACGAATAGTGGAAGTAAAGTGCAATAAAGCTTTGGTATAAGTTTATTCACTGGTTCTGTCTTTACAACACTTTATTGCACTTACAATGGAACTTTATATGCGGCCAGAACAATTTAATTATGATTCAGAAAACGAAGCAGCAGATAAAAGCTGTCCACACTGGCTCGAAACTTTTACGAACTTCGATGAAACGCCTTTCCTTGAGAACCCAAATAGTCTTATTAACAAGCGTGCTCTTGTGACTATGTGTCTCATTCAATCAACGATATCATTGTCGACTGTAAAACATATGAAGAAGCGATAGAAATATTACACACAACCTACGTGAAACCCAAATATGAACTATTTGTCCGACATATACATGCTACCCGGCGACAGGAATCTGGCGAAACATTGTATCATTTCCTAAAGACCTTACGGATATTAAGCAGGGACTGCAATTTTCGTCCCATGACCGCTTTGGGGGCACAAGAGGAACATATTCTAGACGCCTACATAAATGGCCTACACAATGTTCAGGTAAGTAAACACCTTATTGAAAATACGTACCTTATCTTCAAAGCTGACTATACAGCAGTCCAGTTCGTATTTTCACCCCGTTACTGTGGGCACCGCTCTAAAACAATCTGTTCATAATATTCCTCCTCCTCTCTATGATGATTCGACTTTCCCACCTGCCCAGGATGTCCCACCTTTAAACACCCCAGAACAAGCTGACACAGCTGCATCAATGAAACGGACATGTTACTACAGCGCTCTAAATCTACACTCATGATTTTCATGTCCCGCCAGGAAAGCTCGTTTCCAGAGGTGTGGAAAAATAGGACATTTCTCCTAGGTATGTCGTTCGCTTAAAAATATCACTTACAAAGCTAACCGTTTTGCCAGTTCGTTTTCATTTTCTCCAATATTGACCGTATTCGCTGACTGTTTTTCAAAGACTATTATAAAAATTAAAATTCACGGCGTCCTCGTCAACCCATTATTAAACACTAACAGTTCGGAAAACTATATCAGAGACAGTCTAGTAAAAAAGGGCATTATGTTCCATCAACCAAGATAGTAACAATGGCGAATGCAGCTTTGTCATCACATGTAAGTCGATATTATTTGGCCGACATAACGGAATCTCATATAAAGCTGTTAAGTTATCGATAATGAAAGAAATTTTTTGTGAGGTAATACTGGGCCACAATTTTTTTTCCAGCAACACTCTAGCATAGAAATCCTGTTCGGCGGAGATAAAGCTTTATTAAATATTTTCAGACTGACTGCAGCCAACATTCCGTACCCCTCACGTTTTGTAAAGGGGAAAAAGGACTGTAAGCCAATAGCTATTAAGAGCAGACGTTATTCGCATGACAACACACAATTCATAGGGTCCAAAATAAAAAGAATACTTCAAGAAGGAATAATTGAGCAAAGTACGTCACTATAGAGGGCCCCAGTATTAATAGCAAACACAGAAAAAACAAGGATGGTTATCGATTATTCTCAGGCCATTAACCGGTTCACTCTTCTGGACGCTTTTCCGTTGCCAAGCATAGACGAAATGCTATATGAAATAGCTAAATATAGTATTTCCAGCACGTTAGATTTGAAAAGTGCTTCTAATCAGATGACCATTAAGCCAAAAGAAAAACCCTACACCGCGTTTGAAGAAGTTGGCCGGCTGTACCAGTTCCGGGGGATACATTTTAGGGCAACTAATGGAGTAGCCATTTTCAAAGAATAATCTACAAAATCATAATGGATGAAAAACTGGAAAGTACATTTGCTTATGTAGATCACTCTCGACACATTACCCCAGGATGATGACACAGCTTCCGTTGCGCCTCCATCAAACATTTCAGAGGGATTAACATTCGAGAACCTGATAACTACAGACGATCCTGGTGAGCGATCAATGTCACAGAAGCGGGTACATCCAGAAACAGAAACGGAAGATCCACATTCAGACTCAGAGCGGCATCGTCCATCAAGGACGAGATACTTTCATTTACGGACTAACGGGCGAGATCAAGATGTGAGATCTTCCAGCCTGAATAGTCCAATACAAGAACAACCGAAGAGTTCACAGATAATCTGAAAAAGAGCCTGGTGACCTAAGAGATTTTCTTCCTTATGAATAAAATACGCAGGGAAGAATGTACAGATAAATCATTAGTTACCTCCCCTTTAGATCTGGGAAATATAAAAAGCAAAGTGTTATATCTGTCAGTAGACGAGTAGTCAGAGTAAAGTGCAATAAAGCTTTGGTATAAGTTTATTCACTGATTCTGTTTTTACTACAATATATATATATATATATATATATATATATATATATATATATATATATATATATATATATAGATATATATAGATAGAGAGAGAGAGAGAGAGAAAAAAAGAAAGAGAGAGATGGGCACGGTGGAGTAATGGATAGCGGTTCGGACTGAGGAATCGAAGAGCCAAGTTCGAAGTCCAGAGCTAATACCCTTGGGAAAGGTAAGAATCCTTTTCTTCTCCCCTGACTAAATAGCAAGACAAACCGAATTCTATAGCACTGGATGGCAACTTCTCTACCGCAGAAATAAATGGCAACCTACTGCGGGAATAATTATGTTTTTTTTTTTTCTTCTTCTTCTTCTTCTTCTTCTTCTTCTTCTTCTTCTTCTTCCCTACCTCCTTTATATTACATTCAGCGTTATGCGTTTTGGCAATCATGCGTCTGTTTATTTATTTTTGAAATTTTTTTTTCTTTTTAAATAATGCGTTGAGTGGTCAGTTGATAGAAATCGCCTGATGAGGCCGTGAGGTCGAAACTAAGATCGAGGATTCAACTAACCTCCTAAATTTTAACGTTAAAAGATCTACATGTTGTTTTTAACATTATTTTATTTTCACACGTGTATTGAGCACTTTTTATACTATGATTTCTTGTCTGATTCAACTCTGACCATTAACCTTATATCCTTATATATATATATATATATATATATATATACAGTGACACGCATAAGTATTGGATACATGTTATTTTTCTGTTATAACTCTAGTTTATGTTAGCCATTTTGCCTGATATTTGGTAAGTAATATCTCGTAAAGTTGTTTTAGTTGTATGTGGAATTAAAATTAAAAACTCATGGTTGAATCCATTATTTTTATCAAAGTTCAAAATTACCCTCATGCAAAAGTATTGGATACATCAATTTAATATTTTGTTGCGTAGCCTCTGTTTTGTTTCACTGCTTCCAGTCGCTTTCTATAGTTGGCCACAAGTTTTCCACACTGATCCACCGTTACTTTACCCCATTCTTCCTTGCATAATTCCTCTAATTGCTTGATATTTTGTGGGTTCCGCTTATGAACTTTAACCTTCAAAGTATTCCCCAAATTCTCAATCGGATTCAAGTCAGGAGATTGACTTGGCCAATTGAGAATACTAATACAATTATTTTCAAACCATTCCTTTGTAAGTTTTGCGGTATGTTTGGGATCATTGTCGTGTTGAAACACGAAATTCCGACCATGTCCTAAAGAAGTTGCAGATTTCTGAAGGTTCTTCTCTAGAATCTCCCTGTACATGCTACCATTCATTCTACCATGGATAACTGGTAACACACCAGTGTCCTTGGATAAAAATCATCCCCATATCATAATGGAAGCACCCCCAAACTTAACTCTGGGGATGGTATTGTGCTTGTTGAAGGCAGTGCCATTTTTTAGCCAAACACTTTTCGCTGTGTTCCTTCCAAATAGTTCAACTATCGTTTCATCCGACCAGATTACCTTTTCCCAAAATTGCATACCTTTCTTTTCATAAGTTTCGACAAAATTTAATCGGTCTTTGACATGTTTGGTTTTCAGTAAAGGCACTTTTCTTGGTGATCTTGAATAAAATCCTGTACGATATAGAGCTCTGCTAATGCTATCCTTACTTACATTAATTCCAGAACTCTCAAGATCAGTTTTAATTTCAGAACGAGTAATGAAGGGGTTTTTTTTTTGCACATTTCTGCTGCTCCACATTGAAGTACTCTCATTTACTTTTCTCGGTCTTCCATTTCTTGGAAGGTTTCCTGTACCGTCACCATACTTCCTATAATTTCCTACTGTAGTTAGTGCTAGATTCATTTCTTTGCTAATTTTTCGGTAACCTTGTCCTCCTTTGTGACATTCAATGATTCTATCTCGCATATCTCTGGATAATTCTTTAGTTTTTGCCATCCTTGAATTGTAGAATTCACATCAAATAATCAGATGATTAGTAGCACTATCTTTTAAACAATTGTGGGCTTCTCTGATTGGTCAGAAATAACATTCCAATACTATCGAAAGAATTGAATATATAAAGTCTTTTAAAATACAAAGTTTCGATTGGAAATTTGAAAAAAAAGTGTCATGTATCTAATACATTTGCATAGGGTAATTTTGAACTTTGATAAAAAAAATGGATTCAACCATGAGTTTTTAATTTTACTTCCACATACAACTAAAACAATTTTACGAGTTATTACTTACCAAATATCAGGCAAAATGGCGAACAGAGTTATAACAGAAAATAACATGTATCCAATACTTATGAGTGTCACTATATATATATATATATATATATATATATATATATATATATATATATATATATATATAGCTGGCTCAGT
>OZ010577.1:38632445-38637361 GCA_963932145.1 Acanthosepion lycidas | reverse complement strand
GAATTGTGTTCCTGATTAATCAAAATTCGTAAATAATTATACAGGCCACACTACAACATGTTTGATACGCAGACTCTCTCTACACCTTTCTGAAAATAACTCCATTAGATCTCATTTAAATAATCATGGAGACCTACCGGACACTATTCGTAAAATACTCGTTGACAACACTAATATAATAGCATCATCTACATGCAAAAGAAGGCTAAAAATAATTGAAGCCATATTAATAAAAACAACCAACCCAACACTTAATAATATTAACTTATATTAACTTTGAACATAATATCTTGACCGTGTTTTGAAAAATGAAAACATTTTATAAAACATACATACAACAAACTATTTCTTATTTTAACAGTTAAAATATAATCCTTGAAAACGGATAAATGTATAACCGAAAGCGCTCGGATAAAAAGAACATTCGGACAGTTTTTCTATAATTTATCATCCGAAAAGAAATAAATTATTAGATCACATGAGAAATTGTATAAAAAACTAAATAAAAGTCCCTCGTCTGCCGTTTTCAATGAAATGTGCTTATATATATATATATATATATATATATATATATATATATATATATATATATATATATATATACAAACCCTGATATAAGAGACTTTTTCTCCGGTCCCGACAACTCTTAATCCGGGTTAGACTATATATATATATATATATATATATATATATATATATATGAAGACAAAATGAAAACTTGTCTTGGTGAACACATTTCGTCCTCCGATAGATTTTATAAACGAAATGCATCGTATAAAATAAGTTATCTACGAAACGCGTTGGCTAAGATAAGTTTTCCTTTTGTCTTTATTTCTATTACCATTTTAAATACTTCCAGTTATATCTGAAAATTTAGTAGCGCACACAGACACACACAGACACACACAAGACAATTTGTATGATAATTTATTATGTCATTTTTTTATCAATCTGCTTCATCCCAAGACAGTTTCTTTCATATGAACAAAATGTAAATTAAATGGCTGAACTTTTCATTCTTAGATTAACTGCATCATGATAAAATAAGATTTTTAAGCGATCAGTCATTTAATGTGAATCACGTTTTGTCTCGGTAATATAGCTTTTATTTTGATGAAAAAAATTCTGATGGCGCCGGTTCATCGTCGAAACTATTTTTTTCATAATTATTCATCGCTTTTATATATTTTCCATTCCGACTCATTCCAATACAGCATTACTCAAACACACACACACACACACAAACACATATAATCTGCACACATACATACACACACAGACATTTTATATGCATCTAGGTATATGTTCGTCCATCGTTAGGTTCATAGTCCTCGCTGGTCTTTTGAACAAGTATAGAGGTTTCTCCCTTGTTTCCTGTTTAGGACTGGGTTTCCGGTCCCTTGTAATCCTGTTGACGTCTCCGAATGAATTCTGAAATGTTATTCCCTAATTAAATCTTGACCTCTTCATGTCTAGAGTTAGCTCTTATCTTTTCTGCATAAGCCCCACGAACTCCTCTACTTGTTCTTTATTAATACTGATGCATCACACAGTAACCCTCTACCTTGAGTGTCACTTGAATTTTGTAATGTTAATCATGAGTGAAAAACATAAACGTATATATATATATATATATATGAAGAAATATAGTCTTAAGATGTGTTATATTTATGGGATAAAGTGCTCAATATCAGAGATAGTGTGTGTAAATATAAAAGTGAACATAGAAGTCAACACTTAGAAGCGACAGTCTGTTTCATGCTAGATGCAATCGTCAGGCCTGATAATTGCATATATATATATATATATACATATATATATATATATATATATATATATATATATATATATATATATATATATATATATATTTCTGTATTTAGGCAGCAAGACATTATAACCTGGAAAATAATTCTATAATGTGTAATTTTTTCATGTTCTAATGGACGCTCAGCACGTTGCCAACCGTTATACATATAAGAGCATAATGAAAAAAATACAGTAATGGATAGCAACGCACAACTTTATATAAATACTTATATTAATGAACAACATATAGTTTCGTATTACTTGCACCCCTGAAGATGATCTTGGAAGAAAATCGAAAGTACTTGGGAAATGAAAATAAAAGAAATTTAGACAGCTATTAGCACATTTCTCGCATCCTTTAACATCAATACAGGGAAGGTTATTCGTGAGTATGAACGGATTTTGTTAAAAATTAACAGACATAATATCTGTAATTTATTCAATCAGACATGCCTTATATATATATATATATATATATATATATATATATATATATATATATATATATATATATATGTAAACGGATAATGTCAGTTATTTAATATGTTATTTGTTATGTCAATATGTTATTTTTATAAATAGACTTAACCAATGTCGTTCTCCACTTTTTCCTTTTTTAAAGTCAAACGTGACGTGAGGCATTTCTTATGTTTTATATTTCCCAGTCATTTGTGCGTCCTGGGTATGACGACAAACTACATCCAATCGTCCTGGGTATGACGACATCCAAGCGTCATGGGTATGACGACAAACTACATCCAATCGTCCTGGGTATGACGACAAACTACATCCAATCGTCCTGGGTATGACGATAAACTACATCCAAGCGTCCTGGGTATGACGATAAACTACATCCAATCGTCCTGAGGATGATGACAAACTACATCCAATCGTCCTGGGTATGACGACAAACTACATCCAATCGTCCTGGGTATGACGATAAACTACATCCAATCGTCCTGGGTATGACGACAAACTACATCCAATCGTCCTGAGGATGATGACAAACTACATCCAATCGTCCTGGGTATGACGACAAACTACATCCAATCGTCCTGGGTATGACGATAAACTACATCCAATCGTCCTGGGTATGACGACAAACTACATCCAATCGTCCTGGGTATGACGATAAACTACATCCAATCGTCCTGGGTATGACGATAAGTCCAACAACAAGGCTTCAGATAAGGTTTTCGGAAAAATAATGTTGCCACCTATACGTTTTTTTGAAAAAATAATGTTGCCAGCTATACGTTTTTTTTTAAAATAATGTTGCCCGCTATGCGTTTTTGAAAAAATAATGTTGCCATCTATATGTTTAATAGTACTGTATATTTAATATATGTATAGGTATATGTGTATGTATGTATATGTGTATGCGTACGTATATATATATATATATATATATATATATATATATATATATATATATATATATATATATATATATATATAGATACCTTAATTCGGCATTAAATGAGCCACGGTGGTTGATATGCCATAAAACCCAACCAACCAACAACCTAATCATTTGTTGTATATCCAAGTCAAATATACTGATATAATGTCCAAAGTTCGTGTTATTGCTCGAATACTTTCGTCCTTCTCGATCATTTTAAAGATCGAAATGTTGTCATTTTAGTAGATACGTTTCAGAAACAACCAAAATACATTTAATAACATGTAACACATACAATAGAGTTCAAAAGTTTGAAGTAAACCCCAGAGAATTAGCAAGAGATGAACTTTACAGAAAAGGGAAAAAAGAAAAGAAAAATATCTCTTAGACTCATTGAAAAAAAAAGGGATGCAATCAATTACCAAGCTTATACTTTGAGAAACTTTTGCAACGAATGCCAAAACTTTGTGCTGCAGTAATGAAGGCTAAATGAGGTCATTTTGACCGGAGCAAAATTTAAACGCGTTTTTATTTTGTTATAATGAAATTTCTAATAAAAAAAATATTTCCCCCTTTTTTAACCATGTATGATAATTTTATCTTAATTAAAATACAAATTAAATACTTTGGGAGCCAATTTAAAAAAATAAAATTACCAGGAGTGGCCTCAAAATTTTGAAATGTCGCGTATTTTTATTTTTTAACATTTTATCCTGAAACTATATAGTACTCACTTTTAAGAAAGACACCAAATAAACTGAGGTATAATTATACAAAAGGAAAAAAATATCCGATACTATTACATATAATGTGCAATTATATAATCGAACTGAAACATTAAAAGAACGCTTGGCTGGAAGTTGGGTTCCTCGATCTATATGTTATTAGGTTGGTGCAAAAATAATGACGTAATAATGTCGTTTTTGACGTATTTTTTATCGTCAAAAAACGACACTATTACGTCATTATTTTTGCACCAACCTAATATTTATGTCATTTAAATAAAATATTTGTCACTAAAGGGGACGATATTATAAAGGTTGTTTCAAATGGTAAATTTAAACGATATAGTATAAAAGGAGAAAACGTATAAAATATTTTATACATCCATTTCCCAGTAAAGTTAATCTGTAGAACCGTTCTGCAAATGATGTCAATTTTTTTTTGGTATATGTCTATTTGATTTTGAAGTGTAAAATTCCAAGATGTAACCAAAGAAAAAAAAATCCAGGTCTCCCACAGTGACAGCGTTTAGATCTTGATATATACTGAGAGAATGGAAATTTCTCAAGTAAAATCGGAACTACAATATGAACATTGAACAGCATATTTGAATGTACAAGAATTTCTTTCAGGAAAAAGAAAAATACAATTAAAAAAGACTCATCCATTGGAATTTAACATTTCTTTTTGAAATGTATATATATATATATATATATATATATATATATATATATATATATATATATATATATATATATATATATAATGTGTGTGTGTGTGTGTGTACGGAGAAAAATAATTAAATACATTACATCTGTTTCATTTTTTATACAACTTAAGGAAGTTTAATTATACTAAAACTGCCATCATTTATTTTTATATCTAGCATAAAAATATGATAAACATAAATGTTAATTATATTAAAATGTGTTTCCCACGAGCGAGATATATTTACTGACAAAAATTTGTTTTGCTAGTGCCA
>OZ010577.1:38617445-38627445 GCA_963932145.1 Acanthosepion lycidas | reverse complement strand
ATGGCCAATTTCTTGAAACCTTTTTATTATTAAATAACTAATTTAAAACGTTCATTTTTTACTCAAGAACATTTTTGCAGACATGAATATTTACATCTAGGTGTCAAAAATCAGGGAATAGCAGTATATTTATTTTATGATTGATGGTGCCAACAACATGAAGACGGCCATATTTAAATCCACTTTGACATTGGGTGATTCATTGTAATATAGGCTGCTCATAGATTATCGGGATTCTCACGATTAAGGAGAGTAAGTAAATGGTATGTGTTCATTAAATCTGACTAAGATTTTCTTATATATATGTTTTGTAATACTAATGTCACCATGTCTCCTACTAATTACTCTTTTTCTAGCCGACATTACCGCTTCCTGTTTCCTCGCCACCTCTCAGATCTTTCGGCAATCTGTAATGAGGCCGGCAGTGGCGCACACTTTGGGAATCTCAGATCTTAGCATTCGACTACGCGCCCATCGAATAGTCATATATCTTTTCAAAGTGGTGATTACATTTCATAAGAAGGTTGTGAAGTTGGGAACTAAGTACTTGATCCAATCCATACATACCATTCAAGCATTTGCACCTCGACGTGGTGTAATGATTAGTAAGCTTATCTCGCTATATCAATTATGATTGTGTAGTGACGGTGGAGTAATGGATTGCGGAGTCGAATTTTCGAGTCCATTACATTCACTTTCGTGCTAATAAGCTTGAGAAATGTATGAATCCTCTTCTTCTCCCCCAGCTATGGGTAAATATCACCTTGGTCTACCGCAGTATGAAATGGCAACCCGCTGCGGGAAAAAAAATCTGCCATGTCAATCATGTATCGAAAGGTACATGATCGCCTAAGAATGTATCACGCATGACACATAGCTAAGTTCGATCCTCACTGGGGGATCCATGCTTTCGGCGTTGTTCTAATTCGAAGCTACGCTTAGAAAAACACCTTGGATAATCCAACGTTGTGTAAGGTTTAGTGAACTTGTTTCGCTAGTTTGGTTATAAATGAGTTCGATCCTCACTCGGTGCGCCATACTTTCATTCTTCTGCCACAAGCTGCAATTAAGGAATCGCCATACTTGAATTTTCAGTTTCCTTTAAGCTAGAATCTTCGAGACCATTCCAAACACAGGTATAATGCTGGGTAAAATGTCGTTGTTGTATTTCATGGTTGTCTGGAAAAGATTTTTTTTTTTTTTTTTTACTTTTATTTTATCTGGTCTCCTAGAAATGAAATTTCTAAAATCTAACCGATATTTTACATTAATTTTAATTCCTTTTAGTCAGAATCGTTATTAACATTGTTATTCTACAATTTTTGTAGACACTACATTTACTGGTCATCAGCTAATTTCACGTTTCTTCAGATTTGTAAATCGATACCTCGACGTGTTATAATGGTTATCAAGCTTCTCCTAGAACAATTAGGAGTAGTGACTTCGAACCTCACTGGGTGCCTCATAATTTCGGACTTGTATCACATCTAAGGCATGCTAAGAAATCCATCGTATCGTTGAAGCATTAATAATTGGAATGTTTCCTCACCAAACACCCAGTCTCCGTCAATTTTATCTGATCACCACGACTCGTTTAATAATATATCTAATGACAAACTTTGCGGAAAAAAAAATAATGAAATCACTTTGCTATAGTCATGAAGTTACATCTCTGTGTTCTGACGCATTTCTAGGTCTTTTGCCACGAATACAGTTATGCATGAGCATTTTAGCCTAATCACACTGTCATATCTTCTTTAGCCGATCATTGATCTCTCTCTGTCGCTGTCTCTGTTTCTATGTCTCTGCCTGTCTGTCTGTCTGTCTATCTATCTATCTATCTATCTATATATATATATATATATATGTATATATATATATATATATATATATATATATATATATATATATATATATATACAGATAGATAGATAGATAGATAGATAGATAGATAGATAGATAATTCTGAAACTTCCATTATTCCGCCACACCCTCTAAAATAGCCATACATTGGCCGATCGAATCCAAATTTTTCTGGAGAAGTCACAAACCTGTAAGGAGTTACAAAATTTTACTAGGATGCGTATCATAGTACAATTAATGTTTATTAATTTTTTTTGCAAAATGAAAAGTTTTATTATTTAACATACAAAACACTCCCACTATTTTAAAAACAATTTAGTTATCTGTTATCAAAATGACAAATACTTATCTAATAAAAATTCAATATTCATTTTGAAGGATCTTTCTTTAAGTTTTCATACGTGCAAGAATCCTCTTTTCGGTCCTCCTCTGTTTGCGAGAACTATGAACAAATGACAAGTTCCAAAACACGCCAAAATTTTGGAATTTGGCGCAAGAAAGAAATATTTATGCTTGGTCAGTTATATGCTTCTTGCTCAAGAGTAAGAAATCCTAATAAATATTTTTTTCTGTTGAAAAGGAAATAAATAAATTATCTTAAAAGATATAGTTTACCGTGAATTAAATTAAAGAAATTATAAAACCCCGAAGTAAGATTTTTGTCGGAGTATTTTTGCAAACAATTCAGCTAATTCAAATTACATCGATTGGTTTGCGAAATCAAACGAAACGTAGAGTTTTTAAATTTCGACAGAAAATGTTAGCGATAACTGCAAGAATACTAAATACTGTAAAGATTTCAGCACACGCCAACATGTTACAAAACGTTCTAGTAACAAAAAATGTGCTTATTGATAACTTTTGCAGAGAAAATATTATGTATAGCTGGCCACGTATTCGAGGATACCCGTCTACTAGGGCGGCTATCCAATCTCTATTGCAGACGCTTGCTCAAGCAAATTTGTGTTTATTCAACACCCACAGAGCCAAACTGTTGTTTATACTGCAACTATGCTGAGCAAACCTTAGTTACCCTTTCTGTGAAAAACGTGCTATCTAGCGTGATCAACAATTTGAACAGGTCCGGCACGCTGAAACCTTCGGCCACGATGACTTGTGACTTCGTGCTAGCACAGCTATCGATGGTCTCCAAGGGTTCCGTTTATCTAATTTCACTCACAAGGCTTGGGTCAATCTTTGCTATGGTTTTCAGGCACTTTCCACCCCTCCAGTCCGATAACATCAAGAAGTCGCCTTCCTGACAAATTGACCATGACGAGATTCGAACCCGGGTCTCATTGTCAGAATGAGAACGTTCTAACCACTCGTCTACGTGAAAATATTATAATTCTGTAAGAAAATGATTTTTGTCTTTTATCAAAGACGTAATTTTTTTCTTTCCGGTTTTTTTTTTAATTTACCTGCATAATCAATATCTTACATATAAAATATATTTATATGCATGCTAAAAGTAACGATGACAGCGTTGACAATAGATTAACTGCAGATGCCATGGTATTTAAATATTTTTAATAGTGTTTAAACTTTCCAGGTCAACTCCTTCGGAAGAATATAGACCGCCAAGAAACAATATAATTCGCAACATATGTACAGGAAAAAGCTGTTGTATAAATATAGAATTTTAGCCCACCAATCGCACAAGTAACAATAACTCTTTATCAAAGCAATTAATCAATATATTTGTATGAAAGGGTCTTTCTATCTGTTAAAAAATGCTAGAATTTCATAAAACAATATCATAAAACATATTTAACCACTGGAGATTAGGATTTGTTTCACCGCGCTCGCTTTACAACCCTAGGTATTTGAGTTTTGTTTGAAAATGTTATAGAAGCCTTTCAGAAAATTGTCACTTTGCCCCACTATTCTACCAATATGAATGGAATTGGAGACACTAAAACAAAACAAGCACAAATATTTAAATGTGTAAGAAATACGTTTTACAGAGGACAGGAAATGTAACAACGAAATACGAAGTCGAAATGGAATAGCGAAAAGGCTATTCAGAAGCTAATGAAAGTATCAAGAAACAGGAACATTTCATTAGAAACAAAGTAAAGAGTACTCAACTGTTATACAATATCGACTCTCCTATATTGCAGTGATTGCTGGATAAGCTCATCCTAAATGAAAATGAGGCAAGAGAAATATGGATCTACTAAAGGCTGCTGAGAAAACAATGGACTGAACATATGAATGAGGGGAAGGTTTAAGAAAAATAGAGACAATACATAGCATCAGAAAGAGTTTAAATTTTCTAGAGACATAATGAGAAAAAGTATTGGATATTTTGAAACACACAATTTATAATGAAAACAAGAAGGGGATAACAGTTAAAAACCTACCGAACTAGCTTGAGTAAATCGTTGGCAGAACATGCATTAATAGACATAGCAAAAAACAGGATGTTGTGGTGAGCCATGCTCACTCACTTCCTGAATGGATATGGCACCTGAACTAAGAAAGATATGATGTATTGGACAAAATTGTTTAGACCTTTGTAACGATTACAGTTGCTATATTTTATGGCTGAGGCGGAAACCGAGAAAGTAAATGAATTAAGCATTTTCAAAAGAATTTAATTTAACAGTTTCATAATATATGATTTTCAACACGGGAAATATTACACATACATTTGCATAAAGGGGTATTTCAACGTGATGTAATGGCTATCAGGCTTGTCTCGCTATATCAATTTCGACTGAGTAGAGGGCTCGACCCTCAATATGTGCTCTAAACATTCGCCCTTGCACAACATCTAAGCTACGCTTAGAAAATCATAAGGAGTGCCTCGACGTGGTATAATTGCTAGCAAACTTGTCTCGCTAGATCAAGTACGACTGAATGTTGAGTTTGATTCTCACTAGGTGTCTCATACTTCTGGCTTTGTGCCACATCTAAGCTACAGTTAGATAATTAGCATATATTCACATGAAGAATAACAGAGCTCACAAAAGAACAACAATAGAAATTTATATTTACGCGTGTGCTAATAATTCCTGAAATGAAATTAAAATGCTTATGCACATAGCTGTGGTGTGTGTGTGTGTGTGTGTGTGTGTGTGATGTACATCACAAATTTGGGTTAGAGTCTTCTGTCTGGCGAGTGCCTCCTCAGAAGGAAAGAGTACACTCTTTATCGTTTTCCGGAGAAAAAATAAAATAAAAGAGAAACAATGTTCATATTATTCCGTTTTTGCAATCCGAATAGACCGCCAAATATTGGACGTCCTGGCAGACAAGATTGATTCACTAGCACAACATAAAGCCTCAATTGTACCAAAACCGACTCCTGTTTCATAGAAAAGGGTGTTTCTTTGTCTCTGGGGGAAGATAAAAGTTGTAATATATCTTAAAATGCGGTGGCTTGATGAAACTATTATGACAGATCTACAATCATGACTATTGATGACTGAACGTTGCTTTTTAAGAAAACGGCGGAAAGGACGATGTGTCATCAAAACGATCGTCTACACACAGATCCTTACAACAAGACAATGGTTAAATACAAAGAATTTAAAAAATTTCTCTCGCTCTTTCGGATTCCTCTGGTAAAATATTTCCGTACACGAAAAGTGAAGTTGGTACAGCCGCCTGTCAGGATCTCCGGGATCGAAAGGTAACGACACGCCTAGAAGAAAAAAAATCTAGTTGGAATTCTTTTGAGAGTTACAGGAAAACAACGACTTTCTTAATAAAATCTGATACAGGTGACATAGATGTTGCACTGCTTCCACCAGTGGAACATAAGCGAACACACTGACACTATTGTTTTTTTTAAAAAAAGAGTTTCAATCATTGAGCACTCTTCTTTTGCCAGACTGATACATCTGCGTGAGGAGCGCGGCTGATAGGGCGTTGTGTTGAGCGCGGCTGATAGGGCGTTGTGTTGAGCTACAAATTCTATTTATATTGCTAACTAAGGAAAAAGAGCATCTACCTTCCCATTCACTTCGCAAATGCACAACGATAAACGGCTTCCAAAGATAAATAGATAAAAAAGGAAACTCTTTGACTATTACGAAATTCGAACGCGGGTTTCATGTTTTGAGCAATAACGTGCTTACCAGTTGGGTCGTTTGTCAATCTACCAGAGGGATAGATAGTGTGAGTGAAAAATAAAGAGAGGTGGTTGTATGTGGATTATATGTTGTTAATTAAATAGATAGATAGATAGATAGATAGATAGATAGATAGATAGATAGATAGATAGATAGATAGACGTGAAAGATAAGAGGGAGAGTTCATATGAGCTTTATATTTGTCAAGTAAATATATATATGCGTGTGTGTTTGTGTGTGTGCGTATGTATAGATAGATAGATAGACGTGAAAGATAAGATGGAGAGTTCATATGAGCTTTATATTTGTCAAGTAAATATATATATGCGCGTGTGTTAGTGTGTGTGCGTATGTATGTATAGATAGATAGATAGATAGATAGATAGATAGATAGATAGATAGATAGATGTGAAAGATAAAGAGGGAGAGTGCATATCTACATTATATTTGTCAAGTAAATATATGTGTGTGTGTTTTATGTATGCATGTATAGATAGATAGATAGATAGATAGATAGATAGATAGATAGAAAACTTAAAGAAAAACAGAGCCTATCTACCTAGGCTCCACCTAACGGATCAAGATAACTCTGGCTCCAGAGTTATCCTGATGATCCGTTAGGTGAAGCCTGGGTAGATAGGTTCGGGCTCTTTAGGTTTTCTAGTTTTTGCCCTACTTAGTGCATTGAGCACTTTTACGTTTCAACTTAGGTTACTCTCTCGCTGTTTTTTTTTCCTTTTGGCTAGACATTAAAGTGCCAGTTGCCTATTATCAAGCGGCATGATCGTTCTTAGCCTTTTCTTTTTTTATTGAATTTATTCCCTGATATCAATTTGTCCAATTTTTTTTCATTATTTACAAACTGTATTATCTGGTTATTTTCACCCCGGTCAAGTATATGTTATATATATATATATATATATATATATATATATATATATATATATATATATATATATAGAGAGAGAGAGAGAGAGAGAGAGAGAGAAAGAGAGAGAGATGTGTGAAGTATAAGGAGGGGAGAGAGTATGTGTCTTATATCTTGTCGAATGGATACATAGACAGATAGAGAGAGATGTGTGCGAAGGATAAAAAGGGGAGACAGTATGTGCCTTATATCTTGTGGAATAGATAGATAGATAGATAGATAGATAGATAGATAGATAGATAGATAGATAGATAGATGAGTGTGAAGGACAAAGAGGGGAGAGAGTAAGTGCGTTATATCTTTTCGATTAGATAAATAAATATATACTTAGAGAGAGAGAGAGAGAGAGTGAGATAGAGAGGGGGATAAGATGTGTATGTAGGATAAAGAGGTAGGACTGTACGTCCGTTATATCTTGTCGCTTCGTGTCAGAAAAAAAATGGGAGAATAATATTACCAACTTTTCTCAGAACGATGTTCACAATTTTCTTATGCGACCATTAAAGAGGCAATGTTCTAGAATTTCACCGAGTAAACATGTCAGAATATAATCGAGTAAAGTTAAATCATCAATTCTATAGCCTCCAGTCGAACCCAATATCTCGACAGCACCATCAATTTCAATGCTTTTACATTGAATAAATTTATTTGTTAACTGACACAGTAATTAACTTACGACTCTGGCAAACTATTTTCCTGTTTTCACTATAATTTTTTTTTTATGCTAATTGATTCGTTTTTTTTTTAATTATCATTTAGCCGTCTACTCTGAGAAACTGTCGGAAGAGGCAAAACTTCATACACGAAAGGTTAAGATAAATTATTCACTTTACTTTCAAATAACTCATTGTCTTTCTAGAGTTTTTTTTTTATTAGTAGCGTTTTTCTTGTGTGACAGAATTAAACGGATAAGCAAGATGTTATTCATTTTTGCAATCAAAAATTTTAGAACATAACATGTACCAGGGTAAAGACACTCGGTCTTAGAGGATGCCTCCGATAAGGATAGTCATTTTCATTTGTTAAAACAATTAAGACTTTCAAATTTATATCAGTGTTTATTTAATAAATTATTTTTATTGAAATCCGTGATATTCTTCACATTTAATACAATTTAATATACTAGGATTTTTAGGGAATTATGTCCAATGTTACAATCAACATGTATTGCTGAATTAATATATTTTAACTGTCTTTGAGTAAATCAAAATAGGAATTCTGAATATCTATTCATTCTTGCCATCGGGTTAAAAAAATATTTCTGCCTTTAAAATAAAAGACTAATGATATTGATGACATAAAACATTTGAATGCAGTTCCTGCATATACGGGGTGATTGAAAAGAAACTCCATATTTTATGTATGAGTGGCCAGCCGGTGTCTTGACTTAACAAACTTAGATTTTTTTTTCTTTTTCTACTGTAAAAAAAAAAAAAAACAAGATTTACGAAGAACTTGAAAGGCGAATACAAGAAGTTATGTCTTCCATACCACAAGAGTTCCTGGTGAAATCAGTTGATGCGATTCCCTGGTGGCTCGAGAAGCCGGTTGCAAAATCTAGCGACCATCTCAAATTTTAAATAAAAAAACTTTTGCTAAACGCTTTCCTCTCATACACATTTTCTGTAAAAATTATAGTTAATAAATAAAGTATAAGTATTTTAAAATGGGGAGTTACTTATCAATCACCTTATACGTAACAGCAAACTCTCTCTTTCGCGTAAATATTAGGTTGGTGCCAAGATAATGACGTAATAATGTCGTTTTTTGACGTATTTTTAAACGTCAAAAAACGACAATATTACGTCATTATTTTGGCACCAACCTAATAATTGTGAGGATACTCAATCAGTGGTGGTGGGTGGAGATCAGGGAATTATGGTTGAGGCAGCAAAGTCTCGTGTACCAAGTTTTTGAGATTGTGCACTGTCATCTCGACAACATATCACAGAGCAGTCATGAAGCAGAATTGGAAATCATCGATTGAAGAGTGCTTGTCGAATTTTGCTTATCTGATTGGGAATTTCATACAGTTGCTAGCAGTTAACTTTGGTAGTGATACTCTGATTTGATCCCAGAAAGCTGTAATGCAAAATCGTCAAAGACAAACAAGCGGACAGTCGCCATAACCTTCTGTTGATGCAATTTCGATTTTGTAAAGTGTTTGAGTGGTTCGTCATGATCCTATGAGCCATTTGATATCATTTGAGCCAATCGTTTACGATTGTTATGAAAGATCCATTTCTTAAGTTACTATTGGATCAAGATATGCATCATTCGAACTTCACCATCGAACACACAACAAATCGTCGAACTCTTTGCCTTTTAACTGAGTTCATGTGGTACCTATTTATAGACATTCTTCACCTTGCCTATTTTCTTGAGATGATCCGATATTGTAGCCATGTTGACATCCATTGACTGAGACAATTCTCTGACATTTTAACGTGGGTACGACCGACAAGTGTTTTCATATCTTGATTGTCAATTTTAGATGGACATCTACTAACTTTATCACCAAGATTAATAGGGGAACAGGTGGAGTCATACCTTTCTATAGAGTATTTCCGTGTAATGAATATAACAAACCTAACTGAAATAGGAATTCCGTTATCCGCTTAACAATTATAAGCGATTATCCATTTACACCTCCCGTACATTCAAGCTTACAGTACTTTGTATTTCCAAGCCGTTACTAAGCAAGCTTGACGTAGCTTAACTCGTAAGGGAACCAGTTTTCAACGTGATATGGTCTTCTCTATATAGTCATTGATGAAAAAAATATATTTCATCACAAAATTCAAAACTGACATTTTGTATTTTACTTTTGGCTTATGAATTTAATCGGTCATTTTGAACAACTACTTACTGATGTATTGACTACGGATCATATTCTTTATTTATAAACAGCGGAAACTTGATTCATTCGTCTAAATTATTAGGTATTTGGCAAAATGAACATGAAGATTTTAACTAAATTTTGTAGCAAACTTACTGACGATAATGGATATGTTCGTATTCACATAAATACAGAAGTAAAAACTGTATGTTGGTCGGCACTTGGAGATTCGTCTCCAGCTGTGCTGGTCAAACTCTCTGCGTCTGGGCAGAGAGGATCTCCAGACGA
>OZ010577.1:38604945-38612445 GCA_963932145.1 Acanthosepion lycidas | reverse complement strand
TGGCAACACTCATCAACTTATACAAGGAGATGACAGTGTTATTTTATATATGTGTTAAAATGAGATGTTAGTGCTATTTTCATTTTTGCGTAATTCATACAATGTATCTATTGTACCCTGAATATACATAGATAAATCCATACATTCAAGGAAAAGTAAATAAACAATCCTCCTTGATAATGGCAAAAATATAGTCGAAAGCGCTCGGACATAAATGACATTTGGATAATTCCTACATAATTTACACCCAGAAAAGAAGAAAATAATAACACTAGGAAAATTGAATAAAAAACTTAGTCGCAGTACCAGATCCGTCATTTTTATGGAGACATGTATAAAAGAGGGATTTCTGCTCAGATAAACAATTATATATTCCTACGAAACGGAAAAGTTCTGAACGTTGTAAAAAAAAAAAAAAAAAAAAAAAATAATAATTAAATTTTCCTTGTCTGCCATATTTGAAGAGAACTATTTAAAAGAAAGGTTGCTTTCCAAATATACATGAAAATTATATTAAACAGATAAATAATGAAGGAAAGGACATTGTTAAATAATTATTAGGTTGGTGCAAAAATAATGACGTAATAATGTCGTTTTTTGACGTTAAAAATACGTGAAAAAACGTCATTATCACGTCATTATTTTTGCACCAACCTAATACATTTCAGAATACATATCAACGAAATGTTTTTGAATGATATGCATCATTTTAAATGTTAAACATTCGTTCATGTTTGGATTTTATCTGTGTATTAGCATTTTATATCTGCAATCTATTTTTACTGTAAAAGTTTTTTTTTTCATTCGATGTTGTCATTCCCGGGTTAAGTCAGTTTACTTGGCTAAAGTGAATTTCAAATGGCTGCTGAGAGATGAACAATGATCGGAAAAAAGCACGAATGTTGTAAGGAAGAAATTATGAAAATGCTAACGGATATGAGAGGAAACATTTCGTGCAAATCCATGTTGAAATCTTGATGGTTTATTGTTGGTCGGGATTTAAACGTACTATGTGACCAAAAATACTCTTACAGTCAAAAAATATTTTCAGAAAATAAGCGAACCAAAATTAAAATAGGAAGGGCAAAAATAGCAGTGAATAATCAGAAAAAATTGAAATATCAGAAATTTAAAAAAAATTCTTATGGCTGCATCAATTTTAAACTCAGGTTCCCGTACCAATATTAAATAATGTTGAGCTTCTTTTTTTTTTTTTTTAATTTTTAGGACATAGCTCAATTTAATCTATGTTAAATTCTAAATAGATTGTAAAGAATCTGTAAAAAAAACCTACATAACTGTCGTTCCTTGATGAATTTTAAGTATATATTTAGATTTTAACACAATTAACAGTCCCTATCCGAGTAGGGTGACAAGGTGGAGTAATGGAAAGTGGCACGAGTTCGAATTACATTCACTTTTGCGCTAATAACTTGGTTTGGTTTATTTTGTTTTACTGCATATCAAATTCAGTGAGTTATTTAATGCCGACAATTTTTTTTTTTTTTTTTTGTTGGTAATATTTTGTTTTGTCAAAAATCTGTAACTGGTAAAATTTTTCCTTCAAAATTCTATTGTTGGTAATAGTTTTTTTTTAAATTGCTGGTAATAGTTAACTATTTACCCATAGCTGGGACCCTAAAAGGTGGTACCATCCCAGGTCAGGGTGGACTTAGGAACACCAGCTATTAAGTGGTGGTTCCACGCTCCTCAAAACCTCCTGATCAGAGGCCTTGCTGCTGGACGTAGTTTATCGTCTTACCCTAATAAGCTTAAGTGCTAATAACCTTGGGAAACGTATTAATCCTCTTCTTCTCCTTCTATGCTATGGGTAAATAGCAGGATAACCTGGGTTATGTGGCAACTGTTTCACCGCAGAAAGAAATGACAACCTATTACATGATCGCCTGTGTTTACCACGCATGCCACATAACTGACTTACTGACCTGAAAACATTCACTTCTACCTAACGATACATATTAACTTAATACACTGAAAATTTCTGCCTAAACTACGAATTAATATTTACTAATATTTTTTTGATAGGAGTACAGCCAGGTTCACATTATTTGTCAATTTTTGAACAGGAGTAGAGGCTTGTCCGTTGTTTCTAGTTTAGATTGGGTTTCCGGTTCCTTCTTGTAAAATTTTCTTATTTTCTTTCACCCCCAGTAACCCCGTTGGGTATTATCGCTTTGCTTGAGATGAAATATTAAAGAAAAAAAAACAAAAAAAAACATATAAAATATATTGTCTTTAAATTATTAATACATGGTTTCTTAATGAATCGTCCAAAAATTAAAAGGTCTCCTCATCTCCTTCCACGGACATCACGCTATTCTCTTCTTTGTACAATGGAGATGTGCTAGAGCACTAGATTTCAGTTTCATTTTTTGACTTTTTACAGTTCTTAATGTTAGTGACTTTTCTCTGTTATACGCATTTGAATTAGTAACAAAAGCTTGATCCATACTGCTTAATTAATAACGCATTTGCCACCGACATATATCCAATATTAAGATTAGATAAAAAGGATTTGGAATGATCAATGTCAACGTCGGCCGGCTGACATTTCTTGCTTCTAAGCTAGAGGAAAACCGTTATCATGTGTAAAATGACTTCGGACACCTTATGGTCCTTTTATGCGCCGTGTCTCTTCAGGACGTGGGCGTGGGTGATCATGGTACTTTCTACAATTTCTAGGTCTTATCCCTCCCATACACTGATTTTGCTTCCGTTTGCACACTCCCATTTAGATGTTTATTTTTGCCACCTTAATTTCAAAATGCCATGCGAGTGTCAGATTTTCCAAACCTTCTTTCTTCATTATGTGTCTCAGAAATGCCAACAGTTTCCGGTTTTATGTATAAATAGCTTTTTCGTTTCCATTTCTCTTTTAAAAAATATTCGTTCCCCACACAATATCTCCATCTTTCTGTAGAACCACTTCTCTGATGATTATGTCCGACATAGTGTGAAATAAAGTTATACATCCGTAACAAGCAAATCATTAAATGAAAGATTCGTTTGTTTCAATTGGTACATCAGAATTCGGGATTCACACTTAGTTTGTCTATATTTCTGAGCTGAAGTTGTAATTTCCGAGTAAGACCCCTCCCTAGAGGAGAACATGACTGAGTACGCCATCCCATGCAGTCATGGAAAGAAATATAAAGGAGGAAAAGGCTTCTCCCTTAAGATAAGACATCAGTGACCCCGTAAAGCCGTAATACGAAGGGAATTAGAAAAATCAGGCATGGATGAACATATATGGAGTGAAAAGAGAAATTATCGGCCTCTGTGGGATTGAATTGAAATAAAAAGACAGGTAACTGTAGAATACGAAAACTTAACGAAACAGTGCATATGCTAGGCCACAAAAATCTAAGTTGGCCAAGCATAGACATGAATACAATATGTGAAAGAGTAATACAGAAAGCTATAGATAAAAAAAAAATTACAAAAATTGTAATATGAGCTCTGGTAAAAAAACAAAACAAAAACATGGTTACTGAAGCATTAGGTTGAAAAATACCAAAAATTGATACACTGAGGTCCCCATGACCCAGTGGATAAAAGCATTGGTCGAAGCAATCCAGTGACTTGACGCAAAGAGTTGTGAGTTCAATACCTGGCCACAGTAGAAGTGAACAAAAACTTGGAGAGTTGAGTTGCAAAAGGGAATTAACTTAAACCTGAGATACGGAGTAAATAAAGCGTTCGATCCAACGTATATGAACTGAAGAAGGTCGGAGCGTAAAACAGCCGAAACGCCGTGAGTATGGCAATAAAGATGAGGACAGCAGTCCGAATAATGTAAATAGTGTAAAAATTTCAACTTAGCTCTTTCGTAAAATAAACTCGAACGCTTTGCTTACACTTTTGCCTAGGAAATTTTAGTTTTAATTTCATATTGTTAAAAGTACTCCCAATTTGGCCCTGGAAACTATTGAATGTTATATTGTGAAACTTTAAAAATAAATTGTATATTTTAATGATTAATCAAGAACATTTACGCTTATGTTAGAGTAAGAGATTAATTAGTTATTATTTAGTCACAAATTGAATATAAATTATTTCTATGTTGGTAATTCTGAAATAGGTTACACGTTTTCACGATCTTCAGAGATTATCTGTAGATCGTGAAAGCGTGCAACCTACAGTCACAAACATCTCTCCATCCAACCGCATGTGTTAGCTCTATCACGTCTATTGAGCACTTTCCATTAAATACCACACACACACATACACACACACACACACATATATATATATATATATATATATATATATATATATATATGTGTGTGTGTGTGTGTGTGTGTGTGTGTGTGTATATATATATGTGTGTGTGTGTGTGTGTGTGCAGATGTGTAGAAAAATAGGAAAGAACACGTTAGGTAAATAGTCCGGAGTTCTTTAGGATTTTTGTTTTTATTAAAAAAAAAAACGGTGCTCCATACAGTAGTAGAGCATAGATTATAATTATTTAAAAAAAATATGATTCCTTTGCTACATAAGAATTCTCATGTTTCAAAAACGAGAACCGAAAACCTCAATATAATTATTAAAATTAAATTGAGCTAAAGTACCAAGCTCTGTTTCATCCTCAAGCGAAAATTTAGGAATAACCAATCTTGAAATTTACGCATCATTTATTCTTATATTTTGGCTTTTTCATATTTAAAAAAAAATAATTATAATACATATATATATATATATATATATATATATATATATATATATATATATATATAGAGAGAGAGAGAGAGAGAGAGACAGAGAGAGAGACAGAGAGACAGAGAGACAGAGAGAGACAGAGAGAGAAGGGGAGAAAGACAGGGGAGAGATAAATAGATATATGTAGCAAGCTAGATAGATAATTTTTAAGCGATCATCAGATGATAATTAAATGGTGATATCATCACTGTTCTTAATCGATCACTAGACTATATGCCGTCCTGTTGATCCACTTAACCATCGCGGAGTTATTCAACTAGAAGAAGGATTATTCTGACGTAGCACCTGTGGCCTACCAGCAGCCGATAATATAGACTTGCTCTTCCTTTTCGGATTATTGCATTGACACTCAGAGAGTGGATTTGAGCCGGTGCACCGTCTTTCTCCACTATAAATATTTCTCATCTACAGGCAAAGCTCGGCTCTGCAAATTCTTACTTGGGTACATCCAACTCAATGACGACCAACAATGTTTACTGATACAAGTAGGAATGGCAATAGTGTGAATAAACGTTTCCATACACAAAACAAAGAAAGGAAAAGAAAAAAAAAATCATTCGATACTCATTAACCCAAAGCATCGAATTACTGTCAGTTGAAATTTATAAAAACTTTCGCTTGAACACTCTTTCAGGGGAAAATGATTCTGAAGTCAATAATAGATTCAATTTTGGATCATCTATCAGATCACGACATTAATTCTCTGGCAATATTTCAGATCAACTGCTACTCATGAAAATGACGAAAAGTGACTCAGAGACGAAGGACTTGTAGTAAACGATGTAAGTCATTGGCTCTCCAAAAAAAAAAAATATATATATTTTCGTCCGATGTGATTTTCATACTCGATTACCAGTAATAAATCAATATATACATATGTGTTTTTGTGTGTGTGTGTGTGCGCGCGCGCGTGTGTTCAGACGAGAGGAACTATTACTTGCTACGACGTGCAGGAACATTATATTAGGTTGGTGTAAAAATAATGACGTAACAATGTCGTTTTTTGCCATAAAAAATACGTCGAAAAACGACATTATTACGTCATTATTTTTGCACCAACCTAATAATTATCACAGGCCAGAAACACCTATTTATATCAGGAATATTATCCTGGTTTTCGCATTCAACATTAAGCAAAATATTATTTCATACATACATACATACATATACATATATATATATATATATATATATATATATATATATATATATATATAATAGATGGTCAGTCGTATTCGAGGATCTTCGTCTACTAGGGCGGCTAGCAATACCTAATACAGACGCACGTTCAGAATCGCTTGTGTTTGTTCAACACCCACAGAACCTCTCTGTGGTTTATACTGCAACTATTCTGAGCAGACCTTAGTTACAGTTTAGCTTGTTATCTAGCGTGATCGGTTATCTGGACGACGACAAATGAGAGAAGAAGAGGAATAATAATAATAATATTAGGTTGGTGCAAAAATAATGACGAATTTTAACGTTAACAAATACGTCAAAAACCGTCATTATTTTTGCACCAACCTAATAATAATAATAATAATAATAACGTGTGTTCAAGAATGAAACAGACTGTCTCCTCTCCGTGTTAACCTAAATGTCCACTTTTATATTTACATATGCTCTAGATTGATATTGAGTATTTTACCCAAAAACATACCATAGCTTAAAACTATAATTTGCAGCAGTACACATACACACACACAACCGCACCATATATATATATATATATATATATATATATATATATATTTATATATGTATATGTGTGTGTGTGTGTGTGTGTGTGTGTGTGTGTGTATGATGAATGAGGCGACAAATAGATATAGAAGAGAAAAGTCGAAAGACAGAGCCAGGATATTAATTCAAATATAAATATATGTTAGCATATCTAATATATTTAAGATCAGTAACAGTTAATAAAAATATGTCAGTCCCGTGAATTATTCAAACACTCTTTTATATATTATTGATACATGTCTGCGTAAGGATATTTAAAACGAATTTGGTGTTGAGCTGTAACGGTACCAGAACCAAACACGGACACGCATGTTCGCGAGGGTGCGATTGAAAAATGGTCGCCTGAAATAGCAAATATAAAAATTACGCTATCATCTCGTTTTAATAGATATATTTAACAAAATTGCACAAAAATATCTGGAAATACTAAAAAGGATATTTATTCAATAAAATCGCCATTGTCTATAACCACGTCCTCCAGACGACTTCGGAATCACCTGCGCTTCTTCTGGACTGTCTCCTTGTGTAAGTTGATGAATGCTGCCATAATCTATGCCTTCAGTTCATCTTTGATGTTACAAAGACTTTTGTTAGCATTTTGTTCAGCTGCGCCCCACATATAATAATCAAGCGGGGTGAGTTAGGTAGCCACATGTAAGGGGTGATGTGGTAGCAGTAATTGTCTGACAGTCATGACAGGGTACTTCTGCTTGTGTAGTATGGTCCAGGGTTTTGTTGCCAGACATAGGGTCTTCCAGAAGCCATCCTTTTTATTAAGGCTGAACTACTTCCTCAAGGTACTTGACGTAGGATTCCATGTTCATCTGAGTTCTTTCCTTTTACTCAGAACGATCAGAGTGAGTTTCATCCGAGCTGCCCTACTTCGTAATTACCTTAGACTCATCCAGATCTTTTCGAATCATCTGCACTGTCGTCAGATTGACACACAAATACTCTGAAATGTTCGTATTCGAGATTCCTGCGGGGAAGCCACATATTACAGCATGCCGTTTCCAAATT
>OZ010577.1:38592445-38597445 GCA_963932145.1 Acanthosepion lycidas | reverse complement strand
ACGAATGCCAGAAATTTATGCAGCATTAACCGCATTAAAGGAGCATATTTTGACGAGATCAAAATTTAAACATTACGTTCTTTTTTTTCTTCTTGTCGTAATGACATTTCTAACAAAAAGTAATATCTCACTATATTTTATTCATTTATAATATTTTTTTTCTAATATAAAGTAGAAATCAACTATTTTGGGTGCCAATTTTAGAAGAATTACCAGGGGTGGAATATATATATATATATATATATATATATATATATATATATATATATATATTGAATGTAGGACGCCCAAGGCTGAGATACAAAGACAAGCTGAAAAGCAAATTGTCAGCAGTCAATATACCACAAAACACCCTTGAGCGCTTAGCTTTGGATCGGGTAGAATGGAGATCAACGTGTTTTAGTGGACTCAGCAATTTTCAGTCTGCTTGCCGGAATCATCTTCATGAAGCAAGAGCAAGATCTAAAAGGTCAGTCAATCTAACAGTGATCTTATCTCACAATCCTCACACTTGCTCCATATGTAGCCTCCTTTGTAAATCACTAGCGGAACTTAAGTGACACTTAAGATTATCGCACAAACTTTCATAACTGAAACAATAAGTCAGATCCTCATACGTCGAAACCGACGGGAGAGCCAATTATTATTATTATTATTATTATTATTATTATTATTATTATATATATATATATATATATATATATATATAATAATTATTTTAAAAAAAAGTCTCTATTGCGACACAGAAATTACTGTTTCGAAACCGAAGCTTAAATCGTAAAATTTGACTTTAAAATTTAAGCTTATTTAAGCTCCAATACGAACATTTGAGAGTGTTTTGTTGTCATTCTGAAGACATTGCTGAGGATTCGGAAGGTGTTGGATTACGAAGATAGCACAGCTCGGAAAATCACTGATCGTTTTGTTGAGAAAGGAACTCGCAAATATGTTGTTGAAAGACTCAGACTGAACATGGAAAGCTAAATCACGTACCTTGATGAGGTAGTTCTGCACTGGTTTAAGAAGTTATCTGCTGAAAACAGACAAGAAGATCCTGCACCATACCACACAAGCAGAAGAATGTAGTTATGACTTTCAGAAAATTACTGCAACCACATCACCCTTACATCTGACCACCGTACAAACTGCACCGCTCTTTGATTTTTATGTGTAAGGCGAAGTTGAGCGAGGAGCCAACAAATCTCTTTGTGGCCCAAAGTTGAACTGAAGGCAAGGATTATGGCAGCATTAACCATGTCAAACAAGGAGAACACCCAGAAGTGTTGCAGCAGATTCCGAAGTTGTCTGGAGGCCATAGTTTAAGCCAATCGTGATTTTATTAAATAAATGTAATCCTTAGTATTTCAAGATATTTTTTGCATTTTTGTTAAATATATCTTTGAAAATGAAACGTCATTGTAATTTCATTTTTTTTTTCGTAATTTAGGCGACAATTTATCCATTGCACCAAACATCTATATATTTTATATATATATATATATATATATATATATATATATATATATATATATATATATATATATATATATATGTGTGTGTGTGTGTGTGTGTGTGTGTGTGTGTGTGTGAGTGTGTGAGAGAAAATGTGGAAAATAATTCATGCGCTTTCTATTGATCTTTTTGTCCATGGATCTATGTGAATGTACGCGAATATATGCTTGATTGTATGTACGACCCAACGTGGCGTATGTGCACATGTTTAGGATATGTTAGTTGTTTCTTTATTAATAATTTTCTTGACTCCTATTATTAATTTTTTTCTTTCCTTTCATTTTAGGCTCTGAGTGTCAAAAGATAATTAACAATGTCATTTCCAGTATGAGAGACGACTTATATTTAAACTAATTTCTTGAATATTCTGGGGTTTTCTAAAGTTTTTTTTTTTTTTTTTTTAAACATTAAGGTGAATTCCTTTTTCTCTATTTATCTCTCATTTAAATAATTACATTTTAAAGTTTATTTCTTGTTTAAATAATTATCTTTTAAATTAATGCTTCAATGGAAAAATGTTTGTGCGTGCGTGTGCACACGCACGCTTGTATTTTTGTGTCACACTTGTGCGAGTTATTACTTAAAGTCTTTCAATTTTGTTATCAAATCTCATTCTCTAGTATTTTCAACATAATTCAAACGTTTATCTTACAGTTACGTAGAATTGAAAGAAAATTTGAGAAATACTTAAATGTGAATATATATATATATATATATATATATATATATATATATATATATATATATATATATATATATAATGATATTTTTATGTCATATTTTCCCTTATTTAAAGAGTCAAGGACCTTTTCGTTTACTTTACGAATAAAATATACAAATGAAATAATGGCGAATGTGTTGTTAGAATATTGCTATCCGAAATGTCAAGGGTCTCTCACGAAATATGAATATTTATTGGAGGAGTATAAAGTTTTTCTAGGGCTTTTCTAAAGGATATCAAAGATTCATTCCAAGAAAAAAAATTATAATACTCTTTTCTTATTTTTAATAGAATTTTATCGACGTAATATATATATATATATATATATATATATATATATATATATATATATATATATATACATACATACATACATACATACATACATATATATATATATATATATATATATATATATATATATTACGTCGTTAAAGTTCTTTTCATATATATATGTATGTATATATTTTTTTTTTTCGTCGTTAATGCTCTTTTTTTTGCATATATATATTTCTTGGTGAATGTTCTTTTTATATATTCATATTTCTTTGTTAATGTTCTTTTTACGCACACACACACACGCACAAACATATATACACACACACACACACACATATATATATATATATATATATACATATATATATATATATATACATACATACATATTTATATATATATATATGTATATATATATGTGTGTGTGTGTGTGTAATCATTTCGGGTCACTAGAACGCAGCAGGTTACTGGGAGAGAACAGATTGGGTGTAGATTGGATTGAGGAAAGAATAAAAGGTGAGCGAGATTCAAGTCAACTGAAGATGGCGGTTGACGTTGCTTTTAAATGTTTAAATATTGCAGTTATCATGGAACCAAGTAAACGGAAGGGTGTTCCACAGACGGGAAATGAGAGAAAAGAAACTGTTGGCGTAGAATGGCGGTTATATTTAACTATTTCAACAATAAATTATCGGCACCTCGATGCCAATCTAGTAGCGCGCTTATACTCATGAAGGTTGGATCAACAGGGATAATAGTTCGTCAGTTGTCATCGCGCTAGCCTGTTTGTTACTGTCAAACTCTCTGCCTTGAGCAGACGAGGCTTTGCCGAAGGATAAAGTTTCATCCGGGGAGGTAGATAGGCTGAAACCGCTTATGCAACTTGTACGGGAATATTTTTGGTCGAGCCTACGGGCTCGGAGAACCCAAGGTAATCTCAGCCTTGTGCCACATACATCCGTGGGTCGGACTGTTAAATAGTAACATACATCCGTGGGTTGGACTGTTAAATATTAACTTTTTTTGTAGAAAAGACTGAGGGATTCCACGCCACTTAGTTTTAAGTAAGTCAAGAAGCTTGGTCAGAATCAGCTACATTTTAGAATCTTCTTGGATTTTGTCAAGAATTTCGAGATGAATTGCTGGATCACCAAACCATACATGACAGCACTAGTCCATGAACTGATGAATGGCGGATTTGAAAATGTGTAAAATGGATTCTGACGTGAAAATTTTTCTGGCACGTCAGAGTGACACAACTTTTCTGATAGTAGATGCAGCTTTTTTATGTAGACGTCCCACTTCAAATCAGTAGGAAAAGTGAGGCCAAGAAGGCATGGAGTTTTGCTTACCTGGAGTCTCGCATCAGCCATGACAATGGCAGAGAGAAATTGTTCCCTATGGTGGTTAAATGAAACCATTTTTTTTCAGGCTTTAAATTTCACAAGCCATTTCCTGCCCAAGTAGACATTGAATATATATATATATATATATATATATATATATATATATATATATATATATATATATATATTATTATTATTATTAAAAATGGAAAACATATACTATTAATAATTAAAAAAGAAGAAAATAAAAAATAGTTATAAAATAATTAATAAATAGTTTAATATATATATATATATATATATATATATATATATATATAAAGAAATATAGTCTTAAGGTGTGCTATATTTATGGAATAAAGTGCTCAATATCAGAGATAGAGCGTGTGTAAATATAAAAGTGAACATAGAAGTCAACACTTAGAGGCGACAGTCTGTTTCATGCTATATGCAATCGTCAAGCCACGTGTGCTGTTATTTTTCTCGGCTATTTATATATATACGGGTTAGTGGTGCATTGTGGGTATTCTATTATGGCGGTTATTTCACCGGAAGTCGTTTGTTTATCTATTTAGGTCAAATTATATCGCTTGTTTTTATTTTTGTTTCTTATTTTATTTATTTATTTATTTATTAACGTAGTAAAAATTTGTTTATATCACTTATTTAACAGTTTTGTTTTGGTTTGGGAATTTAATTAAAACTATTTGTTCAGTTTTGGGGTTGATTGTTGTAGTTCATTCTAAGTATTATTTTGGCGGGAACAGTTTTTAATTGATTATCTTTATTTGGGATTGGTTTGTTTATTTATTTACTTGGAAGAATTTAAGTTAATTTATTTTACTTGTATATTTTCTCTTTTCGGTTTTCGATTTTTAAGTAACATAGTATTTTTTTATGTTTTATTTCTATTTTTTTTTTTTTTTTTTTTTTTCCTTATTAGTATATTTATTTGTTTTTATTTTATTTTTTCCGTTTTTTAATTTTTTAGGTTACGTAGTAAAAATTTATTTTCATGTCTGCATTTTGAGATGAGTTCGGATCTTTTGTTTAATAATTTATTTTGGTCGGGAAAAGTAATGATAGCTATTTTTTCCTCCGAGCAGAGTTTGCAAGTTTTTGATTGGTTATTGTAGGCTGAT
>OZ010577.1:38547445-38587445 GCA_963932145.1 Acanthosepion lycidas | reverse complement strand
AATATGCGTTACCTTTTCCTCTATTTTCATTTTTATCGTGAAAAGCATTTCAAATTAACAATACTCACACGACTCGCACAAAAAATCAGTTTAAATGTCACCTTTCAGAACATATATATATAAAAATGGAGAAAGTATGGTCATCAGCAACAGAGAAAAGCGGAAGACACGAGTTACGAATTGTAGATATAAACACCAAGCCTATGCAGGAGTTTATATATTTGGGAAGGCGTTTATCAGAGTCTTGAAAATGCGACACCGAGATCCGAACACTCATTGCACTAGCGAAAATAGCATTGCAAAACTAAACAAGTTGAACGCAAAATGTCGTTAGAAACAAAGAAAATAGTGCTGGATTATTATGTAATATTTATCCTCATATATGCCAGTGAATGTTGGACAATCTCGTCATGGAAGAAAATAAAACTGGCGAATGATTCCATATCAGGAAACAGTTATTGTTACAATTAATATAAAAAAATATTTGGATTGCTATGTGTTATCCTTCCTCTTATATAGTGGGAAATGCTGGACAATGCTCCCCACGGTTGAGGAGAAAACTAAAGACAGCAGAAATGTGGTTCTAAAAAAAGATAATAACAATTCTATGGACGGAGCGAGGAAGCAATAAAAGAGTTATAAAGAAAATGGCAACAGAAAGAACACTTCTACTCGGAATCAGGAAAAAAACAACTGCAAATCCTTGGACGCTTAACAAGGAAAGAGCTTTTTGGCAAACATAAAACTAACGCTGAGACCTGGCCTAGCTGTGGTAATGGATAATTGGACGGGAGTCGGGAACCATAGCAAAGGGAGACAAATAGCTAAGAACCACACTAGATTAGAACTTGTGGCGAACCATGTCCGCATAGTTCTTGAACGGACGCTGTACATAGAAGAAATCATGAGCTTCAGCCAGGTATGAAAAGATATCCCACGTTCAAACGCCGCTGATTGAAAAGCGCTATATCATTTGATTCACCATAATTAAAATGTGATAGAATCATTTAATATCCAACTCTGTACAATAGTAGCTGTTTCTAAGATTAGCTCGTTAAGCATTACACTTGTCATGTTATAAATATTTATTAAGATTAAATTAATGTGTTGGGTAATTTTACGATATTTCTACCGTTATTGTGTTATTTAATGTTAAAATCAGGCTACATGTAAATATAATTGAGCCTGGAAGCATTTACTTGTTTGCGTGCTAATTTTGATTGTTAGGGATCTTTCATCTCTGTAGGTTATGCTGTCGGCGTATTCAAGAACACACAGGCAGATTGATACAAGAGAACAACACACAATAAAGACCGAACGCACCGCACAAATGAATTGTCTGTGTGCCCATAACTTAAACCATAGCTTTAAGGAAGGTGAAAATTAATAGAGGTTTCCCAAGCTTAAAGCTGTAACATCAGACTACAATACAGTACATTCCGTACTAGCGAAGTGGTTCTCTAGAAAGGCTTGTTTATCATTACGCTATTGAAGGCATTCACTGTATATCTAAATTGATATTGTTCAATTACAATGACAATGTCTGAAATGATAATAGGCGTAAGTGTCAATTAGATTTTTCAGGGCAACTGCCTCATTGCTGCGAATAGAAAATTATTTTCCTAATTATTGGGGTCAATTATTCATTAATTACTCCAGTTGACCTGTTATAAATGTCCATCCGTCCAGCAATTATCATTATTGTCCTGGCACTTACGTTCATACCGATGAAAATAGAAGCACTATTGCATTATAATAATCTGAGAGGTGCCCAGCTCTGGGGAACAGCTGCCCGAGGCCGCGCCCTCCCATTGCACAAGAGGAAGGGATCGGTGCTCTGACCGAGGCCAGCGCAACCGACGGTTGCGGGTGCTGTGGAGAATTTTTGTCTCTCCCTCGGGTGTACACGCTCGCGTCCCCACTTTAAAAAAGACCTTGTGTGGCATCTCATCCTCGAGTGGGAACGAGTAAACACCGCATATAAATCGGTTATTTTCGACTATTTTTGGCAATGGCTTTTTTGTGATATCAACGAACACTCCTGACCACTTTCGTCATGCCAGCGAATACTGGTTGTCCAGTTCGTAATTCTCGTTGGAGTAGAGACTTTGTAATCGCAGGTACAACTATGGTAACGCCGTCGAACAAGACTGGCGTCAGATGCCTTCAAATATCGCTCGCGCTAATAGTTCTTGCTAGATAATATTCGCTCGAATAGTAATCTCGTATAGTGATCTGAATAGAGAAAAAGTATAGAGAATAGCAGTCTGTATATTTATAGAGTACAGAGTAGAAATAACGATCCGAATAGTAATAGAGGATAGACTATAGATGTAGATCAATCTAGATGTCACGTGACTTCCTATATATGCATTTCCTCTATAGTCTCGTAGTCTACTTAATTCAATAATGGGATCGCATGTGTTTGCTCAGTGGCGATCTATGTTCGAACTCAGTTGTCAGCAGTGACACTTTATTCCTATATAACAGCTTCTTTGCAAGCACAACTTTCAAACGGAGATATAAAACAAATGGATAGACAGAAATGCGACTATTATTGAACAAAAACAAAAAATGTTAAGACATAGAAAAATGTTAGACTCAAAGAAATCAGCACTTAATTATTATGCAATATCAATCCTCCTATATGGCAGTGAATGCTGGATAATCTCCTCACAGATGATGAAGCGTGAGGTAACATAAAGATGAATTCTACAGAATGAAGCTGAGAATACCATGGAGTGAACACGTGAACAACGGCGATGTTTTAGAGAAAATGGAATCAAAACGGTTACTTATGCTTACTATTAGAAAGCGACAGTTGACATTACTCGGGGACATAATCAGGAAAGTTGTATTTGAAAATTTGACAGTCTCGGAACAGATTGAAGGTGAGATGGGCAGTGGAAACCAAAGGATAACCTACTTAATCAGTTTGTACTAACGATTGGCAGAACAGAGATTAGAAGATAGCGAAGAGACAAATTCCAGTAAGAGCTCCAACGGACAGAACCTTGATCCGTGGCGGTAACACCTATTAGTTTGAAAGCTATGGGTAAATAATAAAATCCCAAACAAAAATCCACAATACATTTTTTTTTTTATAATTAAATGACGAATAATTGATATTTATAGCAAAATACCAATCGATACATGGTTAAAAATATATAAAAATTCATTATATAGTAAAATTACCAACAGCACATTTTATAATTTACAAAATATATATCCAAAAACCATTCCTTTATCCTGAAAATATAAACATTATGCCCAAAATATTTGGAGTTGAAAGTATAAAATTGCATGAAAATATTTAGTTTCCGGCATTATATAACACATAGAAGTTGATATGCTACTAAACAAAATCAGCCAACCAACAGAAGGTAAGTGATTGTGGAGAGTCATAATCGGCCACGTCCTGAAGGGACACGGCAGAAGAAGAAGAAATAAAAGAAGAAGAAAACATAGATGACGAGTCAAATGTGGTTCCAGGGAATCAATTTTTTAAATAATTTGCATAAATTAATCCAATTAAAATACTACATACATCTATGACTGAATGATATTCAAATATAAATAAAATTATCGGCATATTAATGAGTAAACGAAAAGGAGATCTACGAGCGGGAACTGCGAGAAAAGAAACTCTTAAAGTAGAAATGGCAGTTGCATTAAAATATTTCAGTAGTAAAAGGGCGAGATCTAGATGCCACTCTAGTAGCACGCAGTCGAGGTACCAGGGAAGAAAGGTCGTCAGAGCAGTTGGCATGAAAGAATTTGTAGAAAAGTCAGAGGAAAGCTACGTCACGTCGGCGAGAAAGTGACTATAATCAAGAAGCCAAGTCAATATCGATTAGATTACAGATCCTTCTTTGGAGTTTCTCAAGAACCTCAAGATGAGTAGTAGGAGCAACAGAGCAGATATGGCAACAATATTCAATACAGAGCGAATGATAGATTTGTAAATGTGCTAGATGGATTCTGACGAGAAAAACTTTTGTCACAACACAGTGACTCAACTTTCCTATATCGAATCAATAGCTGCATGATTCGATGTAGCATTTCCACTTCAAGCCAATGAAGCCAAAAAGACAAAGTGTGTTGCTCTCCAGGAGTCTAGCACCAGCCATGCTAATAGCGGGAAGGAAAGTTTCTCTATGGTGGTTAAATGAAAGGAGTTTCATTTTGGAGGCATTAAATTTTACAAGCAATATCCGGTACCAGTTAGCTACTGGTTAGAGGTCATTTTCAAGAGTATTGTCCGGGTTAACTTACTCAGCTTTGACGGATTTGCTATTGAGACAGGAGTAAGTGGTAGTGTCATCTGCATAAATTCCTATTTGAGAACTGATGACAAAAGGAAGATCATTAATGAAAATCAGAAACCGCGTTAGAGGCTTGGGAAAAAGATCTGAAAGCCTTCAAAACGACCTTCATTTCACGATTTGATAGGAACGATTAGATTAAATCAAACGATCGTCCTGTAATGCCGTAGCCCTGGATCTTACGTAGAAGACCATCGTGCCAAACGCTCTCATATACACTTGAAATATCTTGAGCTACAGCTCGTGCTTCGCCGTTCTTATAAAGAGCTAGATATGCATATTCAGTGATGACCTTTAATACATCAGCGATAGACCGGGCAAAACGGAAGCCATATTGTTTGTCAGAGAGTAGGTTGTGAGAGGTAAGATGCTTAACCACTTCAGCATTGATTACAACGTCGAATACTTGCCGAAAAGCGGTAAGAGACAAATAAGTCGATTGCTCGGAGGTTCAGAATGTTCTCCAGAGTTCTTAAAAAACAGGAACTACAGAGGAGGATTTCCAACAAGCTATTAGGTTGGTGCAAAAATAATTTCGTTTACTCACATAGTAATATATGTTAGAAAACGAAATTATTTTTGCACCAATCTAATAGAAAGTAGGAAGCAGCGAGGAAATAGTTGCAGATTTTAGAGAAAACTAGAGCCAGCTCTGGAGCCCATTTCTTTAGGACGACGGCTGGGATCCCGTTATTTCCGCTTGTCTTATGGGAGTCTAATCTACAGATCATGTCCGAGACCAGTGACGAACTTATGCCAATATTACTCAGTGGAGCCTCTGTTCTACTGGGGAAATCATGTGTGCGTACTCCAAATAACTTGTCTATTAAGTTAGAAGAGATCTTTCGAGCAAAACATTCTACCTTACATGCTATATATGTCAGAACTTCAGATTGATTGAATAGGGGAAGGATTGAGGATTTGCTGTTGTTCAGTACACTCTAACAGAATGTAGTGAGCTTGTCCTTCATTAGGGTTGCTACAACTTTGTGCTCTCTTAACTACTTTTCTGTTTTAGCTGAGGTCAAAAGGAGAAACCGGAATTTAAGCACGAATTTCCTTAAATATTTTCTCCCGTTGCATCAATCAATCCATGATAATTTTTTCAAAGCTACTTATATTCAGTCATAAATAATTTAAAATATCAACTTTATTTACATTATTAAGACTAATTTCCTCATATTTGTCGTCGTGTTTATTACATTATTATTGTACACTCCGGGCTTCTTCAGGTGGTTGGAATGTCGAACTGAACCCTTTATTTCGCTCACTGGAGTACACTGTTCTAGTTCCACGTGCCATGTTTAATGGTCAGTTATCAGTCATCTCCTGTTAATCCCCCTCTCCAAGTTCTCCACTGCCTTAACCGGGTATTGAACTCACACTCTTTGGGTATTATAAACCTAATGTCTTCAGCAATCATTTTTTACCAGTGCTTATATTAGGTTTATAATACCCAGAAATTCACACACAGATGTCGTCAAGGAGACATGGCACAGTGGATAAAGGTGTTGGTTAAATCCAGTGACAGGACGTAAAGAGTGTGAGTTCAATACCCAGTTAAGGCCGTGGAGAAATTGGAGAGGGGAATTAACAGGAGATAACTGATAACTGACATCCATTAAACTGGGACTAGAAAAATCTACCTCAGTGAGCGAAATAAAGAGTTCAGTTCGACATTCTAACCACCTGAAGATGGCCGGAGTGTACAACGGCCGAAACGTTGTAATAAATATAGCAACAAAAATGAGTGCAATAGTCCGAAAACGTAAATAGTGTACATAACACATCCTCTCAGAAATATAGACACATAATCAACTTTATTCTTCAATGTTGATTGACTGACTTGTTCTTTTTATTACGACTTATCAACTTTTTGCAGGTTATTTAAAGCAATAAACTATTTTCTAGATTGAAATTTACCGATAATTAACCCATAGCTGGAGGAAAAAAGGTGGATCCATAACTGCTCCAAATATATTTTGGAATAATGAATAACGACTGGAATTAAAACTTTGCTCTCCGTTTTCCAGTTCCGTGCCATTATCCATTACCCCATCCAAACTTACCGTATCTGGCGTTCCCAAACGGTCACGCATCTAGTTACTGACAAGCTTCGACTTTGCTTAACTTCGATGATCGTACGAGAATTGATGTTTCAATGTGATATAGCCGTAAGCCCTTATTGTTTCAATAAATAACGCACAATTATATTCAATTATTGGCTGAATTTCTGGGATGAGGAATTATCATTCTTTACGATATTATTCAATTATATACTCGACATTCTTTGCGGTAACATGTTGCCATTTGCGAGGCAACTCTTCGGTATCTTTCGACTAAAATTCCACGCTTTGATGCGAGCATTTTTTTGAAGAATTCTCGAATCTGGTTTTTTATTAGCAAAAGTTTTTTTTCATCAAATCTTGCTGAAACTTTCAGAAAAATCACAATCGGCTTTTAAAAGGTCAGGTGTAGCGACAGATTTCCAATTTTTCTTTCGCGCGTTGTTTTCTTTATTCTATTGAGATGGATATTTTTATATAAAGACGTGCTGGGCTCTTTTTGACCAAATATTAGGTTGGTGGGGGGAAAAATGACGTAATAATATCGTTTTTTACGTATTTTAACGTCAAAAAACGACATTATTACGTCATTATTTTTGCACCAATCTAATATTTATGGACACGACGCAATTACCTGAATATTAGATGTTTAATAAATTGCATATTTTTATCTCCAAATCTATCATTTTATTGCTCAGATGGTCTGTCAATACTGATTAGGAGAGGAAAGTATTATTTCAGCGTCTTAAACTGCATATGTATACGTGTGCGCATTTGCTTGTGTGCCCACTAAATGTTTCATGCGCATGTAAACCAGTCAGTTATGTGCTACCAAATGTCTGCCTTGAGGAGTCAGATTTTTTTCCCGCAGTCGGTTGCCATTTCTTTCTGCAGTAGACCAATAGAACCCGGTTTGTCCTACTGTTTACCATAGCTTGTCTAGTAAAAGAGGAGGATTCATACGTTCCCAAGGTAAATGAATGGATTAGACTGGAATTCGAACTCGGCTTTCCGATTTCGATCCGCTATCCATTACACCGCCGTTCCTCCTCGTGTAAATCACTTATATATGCATATATGAGGAGTGTTCAAAAAATCATTTTATTTTATTCCCCCTGCGATTTCATGCACGTCTCCCACCGATTTTACCCTTGCTGGTAACCCCTCTAGAACATCGTCTCTGGAAAGCTATGGTGCTCAGTCGTTGATTTTCTCATAATTCCCTCATGCAACTCAAATCGCTTTCCATTCAGTGTGAGTTTAAGATTGAGAAAACAAGTCAAACAGTAACAAATCGGGAGACGACACAGCTTGTTCAAAAAGTGGTGTGTTGTTCTTGACCAGGAAAGCTTGTATTATATTGGGCGGTAGGACAATCCCCGCATGCACAAATCATCCATTAAAATGAGACGCACTGATCTTTCTCACTTCACAAACAATTTCCTCGATTGCTACACAACGGTTATTTGTGACTATTCACCGAATCTTCTCAATTTCGTTTCGGCTTGTGGATGGCCGGAGTTACAACCTGATCTGAAGCGGTTGTATCACTTCTTGATCTGAATTTTGCCGAAGCTCCATTGGCAAAAAACTACGGCTGGATTTTCTAGATGGTTTGAGCTTGCGTATGACCAAGCTTTTAGCAATATTCTATATATGTGTTCGACGCGTTCGGTCATTTTGCTTGCAAACAACAATCCGACGAGCGAGCACTACACTTATGTACTCTGGGCGGGACAGCTGGTAACTGACACTGCCCACCAATGTAAAACTTTCAAGCATGCACAAGAAGCTTGCCTTCAACTGACACCCCAAGGATTTCGCTCAGGCGACATTCGTTTTCGCGGGGAAAATATTAAGTTCGGTACTATTTGAACGCACCTCGTAAATTATTGACGAAGTGACAGAATAGAGTGTGTGAAAGATAGAGAATTCACTTTTTTTATAATATATATTTCGTTATTAATATATTTTTTATATATTTTAGTTTTATTGCTGTTCGCTTCACGGAGACAGCCGTAGTATTACTTGTCGGTGTGGGGAGGAGTGAGATGTCAATTACCTATTCATAATTATCCGGATTATTGACACTGTCCAAGTGGAAAATTGCAAATATTTATTCGCTATTGCTTTATTTTCCATTTCTTTTGTTACTATAAGCTGTAAACAGGCAAATTATCTGCATTAAAGTAGGCGCCTTCAACACTTAACAGACAACAGCTAGACCTTCTTTCTCCTTCCCAGTGGAGGCGCCGTTTTTCTGCACCCACTGATATGGAGAATTCCACAAATTAAATTTAGCATTGAATTATTAGCTGTAATTCGGAGACAAACAATTTACACAAAATCTGGGTTAGTAAATTAGACGTTGTGGAGAACCATGATCTCTCGTAAAGAGACGCGTTGCTGATTGTATAGCGTCTTATTAAAAAAAAAATGCTAATAATTCTAGTATTGTTTCCGTTTCGGTATTCTTCCTCGATATGACTATAAACTAAACCCGACAGCAAGGTCTTTGATTGAGGGGTTTTGAAGAGTCTGGAACTGCCTCTTAATTGCTGTTGTTTCCTTATTCACAGGTTAGGGACCAGCTATGGGCAAAAATGGAGCCCAACCCTGGGGTCAAAAAATTATGAAAGTATTAATAAAATACATATTTAGCAAAAAAAAATTACCAGCAATACATTGTTAGAAAAGAAAGAGGAAAATTACCAGCAACATGTTTGAAAAAAATTCCAAAGTTCTCAAGAAAATTAAATTTCGGCATTAAATGAGACATAAAGAGTTGATATGCTGTCAAACAAAGCAAACCAAACCTTTTCATTATACGTTTCGGACAAAACGAAACATCTAGCTGTTTAAATGATCCCCAACTAAAACTCGAAGTTGAACTATAGTAATCAAAATGTTCATACATATAAATATCCTATGTGATTAGCCAACCTGGTCATCCAGGGAACTTTTCTTAAATTCAGAGTTGTCGCCTTGTATAAAACACTATAAAAGGAAAAGAAAGTCTGTCTTTTTTAGATCTGTAATGGAAAAAAAGTTGGAAAATCTCATATTTGCAGGACTTAAGGAAGGCAGGAAGAGCAGAGGGAAACCGCGTGCAGTCGACCTAGCAAGTTTGTGTAGATGACTTGTAAGATGGATGAGAAAAACTGTAAAAGAATCAAATATTGCTAAAACCTACAAAAGCATATAGGAAGTTGTGGAGATCTACGAACGCATACATCCTGGACTAACGGGACATGTGAAAGAAGAATACTTACATGCAAAAAGACAGTGAATTTGATGATATACGAATGCAAAATCTGAAGACAACATCAATGAATTTCCTCGTTGTCTTTTGTACGTTAAGTTATATTAGATTTAGTAAGTTTGATAAAAGAAAACAATAATCGATACGAAGGACGGAATTTAATTTATTTACAATTTATTGATTTTTTAATCTAAAATTTATCAATATTTTTAATTATTTAAAAACATAAGAACTCAGAAAGAAGAACAATTTTGACTGAAATAAAAATCATTGTAAAAGAGTTTAGTGTTGATGAATAATACTTTATTTCCTACACTTGAAGATTTCGTCTTTAGCATCAAACAGAATATATTCATCGCCGGTTGGCCTCCAACTGAATATAATAAAAAGAATGATGCTTTTTTTCTTTGTCTCTCTAAATTCTCAAACCTGACTTTTGAACTCACGGAAAAAACAAACAAACACAAAAACAGTAACAAAATTATAACTTTTGAATTTTTTTTTTTCTCGGATATTTTATTCTTTTTTCAAAATATACAAATAACATATGAATCAGAAAAAAAAGGTAATAAATGTATTTTTCCCTACTTTGAAGATATTTAACTAAGGGAATTTGATAAAATATAGACATGTTTGTTAGGTGAAGTCAGTGCAAGAATGAAAATACTGACTACTTATTTATACTATACGTATGCACAAATTTATTCACTTTAAACATCCACTCTCTCTCCAAATGTATCATTTTATTACTCGGCCCAGGGGACGGGTTGCCCAGACTGATTGGGAAAGGGATGTATTATTCCAAAGCCTTATTTAAAACACACTCAATTTGAGTATGAATATACCTGCGCGTTTGCTTGTGTGTACACTAAATGTCTAATGTGTATGTAAATCACTCACGCCGAATACAAATATGCATATACGAAGTATGTTTAAAAAATATCCTATATTTGGACATGAAAAAAAATCAGTTTTACACTTTCACAAATTTTATTGAATCACCTTCAAAATACTCCCCCTGGAGAGTTTACACACTTCTCCCAGTAGTTCTGACACTTTTGGAACGTCTTTTCTGGAATTCCATGAATGCTCCGATATGGAGTTCCACGATCGCTTTTCTCGTAATTTCTTCCCGTGACTCATTTCGCTTCCCTTTCAGCGAGGTTTTCAGATTGGGCAGGAGCCAGAAGTCACACGGAGAGTAGGGAGCTTATCGAACAAGTAGTGCGTTGTTCTCGACCAGGAAAACTTATGTGTGCCGAATGAGAGGACGAATTCGGCGACACACTCTCCAAATGTATAAATCCTACGTTAAAATGGAATGCACTGATTCTCTGCTTGTTCCTACTTCGTCATTAATTTTCTGGATTGAATTGTAGTAAAAACATGGCCGCTTGCGCGTGTTTAGTTTATTGATTGTCGTATTTACCTGGACATTTTATTTATAATTTATTTTGTTATTGTCGTTTTTGCTACTATTGTTGTTTATAAACACGGAAAAAAGATATTAGAAGTGCTAGGAAAACAGAAAGACGGACTTTGGAAGCAAATTTGAAATTAGTGGTTTGTAAAAGAAGAAAATGTTTTTCTTACATTTTCTTTTTAGCTGTGGACCTGATTATCTTACCAATGTGCTTTCTTTTATTCGGAAGTGCTTCAGGTAACACGACCCTGTCATCCGAGAAAGTTTTATATTTCTTAAGAATGACCTGCTCGAGGTGACGTTGTAGATTCGTCCATATAATTAAAGAGCTTGGGTAAGAGCTTTTAATTAAGACAATTCTGCAAACATATGTAAAAACAGAAGGTTGTCCGATAATGTATTATCTGGTGAATATGTCTGGTGTGTGAATATTTAACAATTTTTGCCAAGTCCCCAAAGAAACATTTCAAAGAATATTGTGAACTTTATATTAGCTAATTTCGTACGATGGTTTTTCCTCGACAGATGTTTACAGTTGGTGTATCAGGAACGGCAATATATTACTTATTACATATATCACTTACCTTGCTGCAATGTGTGAACTGGAGCTGTACAATCCTCACTTTCCAGCCATAATAGTCTTTTACATGATCTTAAGTTCTTATTCAACACGTTGCAATTTCTTCATTACGAACGCAACGTCGCAAGCCTATCATATCTCTATCGCAATTTCTATTCATAATATGGAGATATGTTCCAATTTTAATTCAACATTTGCAGCTAGGACACATCTTGCTATGTTCACGGAGATGACTCATCCTCATTCCCTTCGTATCCCGAATGCAAATGAACATTCCAAATAGTCTTTTTTTCTAAGAAAATATACAAAAACCGTAAGTAGCCGTAAGTTCTGTGCTATTATACTCATCTTCTATAATTCTTGCTTTTAGAACCCTTCTTCAGCTTCTTGCTTCCCAAACAATTGTGATTTCCAATGATTTAAATGCATTTTCCATCGTTATCTTCAGTCTTCTTAATTCCTATTCTTTATATTGTCGTCTCTCCTGAATAGTTTTATTTTTATCATATCCTTTAACAGTAACCTCTTGCGTCTTAGTGGCTTCTTAGTGCTTTCCGGTGAAATGATTAAACAGATGTTAATAGTTTCGTAATGTTGATGTAAAAACAATGCTGCATACAACATCTTCATTTTTTTCTTACGAACACATCACGTTGAAACACTGGTCCCCGTGCAATCATCGAAGTTAATCAACGACAAAACGGTTCACTACCAAGACGTGGGTCCGCTTGGAAATTCCAAGTGCTATAAGCTCGAATCTGCACGTGGTATCTTCTTTGTAGATGTAGTCCTGATTATCTTACCACTGTCCAATCTTAGCTTCTGAAATGCTTCAGGCTACGCAACCCTGTCATCCGAGAATATTTTATATTTCTGGAGAATGTCCTCCTCAAGGTGACGTTTGGATTCTCTCTTAATTCTTAATTCAAATTTGTTTCCAACGTCCGTCTTTCTGTTTTTCTAGCACTTCTAATATCTGTTTTCCGTGATAATAAACAACAGTAATAACAACAACGACAATAATAAAATAACTTATGAATAAAATGTCCAGGTAAATACGACAATCAACGGCTCAGAATTTTAAATCAGAGTTCAATTACCGTTGGCTTCTTTATATTCACATGCACAAATACCCTTGGGAAAGGTATGGATCCAAATTTTCCGCCACCATATATGGGTTAATTAGTAAGAATTGTTTCCCTGTATCGTTATTATGTCCAAAATAAATTCTTATAATCTAATAATATGGTCTGATTTTAAATAATGTGCAAAGCGTTGATAAGCCGTTGAAAATGAAGGAATCAGTCAATCAACCTAAAATTCCGGGCGATAAGGGAACGAAGTAAGGGCAGATTACAATAAAAAAAAATGTAAGATAGATTACGCTAGACCACAAATTTGGAAGGGTTACGATTATAGCCATCCTCTTGGAAGGGTATTCCACAACCACAAAACAGCTGTTTACATTTTTTTTTTACACTAACAAGAATGTGACCTTTACACTTATGCCAAGGACAGCCACTGTTTTATTTTTCAACATTCTCAGGTCACAGTCACTTTTAAATTTAAATAAGTATAGAGATCCTCGACTTACGACACAGATTCATTCCTACGATATGTTGTAACGCGATTTTCCGTCGGAACGCACTAGCAATTTTCCGTCAGTATGTAATCGCGATTTTTCGTGAATATACACTTACGTCACTCAACTATGCTAACGCAAGAGCAAAGTAATAATGTAAGACATAACAACAATTTCTATGAAATGCGTTATATATATATATATATATATATATATATATATATATATATATATATGTATGTATACTTACATACAAGGCAGAAGGCATAATTCGAAACGTCGTAAACAAGAATCATCGTTGTTTGGTTAATTTTACTTAGTGGTATATCAACATCTATGGGTTATTTAATGCCGAAATGTAAGTAATTTGAACGTAATTGTCTGCCTTCAACAACAAATAAAATTATTGCTTGTCCTTTTATAATATAAAAGTAGACTGATGATTATTTTTTTACTCTAAAAATGTAATTTTATACTTCCATAATGTTTTTCGTTTTTGTGTTGGGGTTCACTATTTTACGATAGATGCCCCCACCCTAATAGATGCTACCATCCTGGGTCAGGGTGGATCTGTGAACAGCGGGAATAAAGAGGTGGTTCCATGCTCCTCAAAACCTCTAATCTCTCGAGCAGAGGCCTTGTTGCCGGATGTCGTTTATCGTCATACTTGTTATTCATAATGACGGTCGTCTTCGTGTATAGAATCCAGGGGTTAGCAGTGAATATTTCGAAGACAGTAGGAAAGCGTTGTTCAGGTTAGCAGTGGATATTTTGGTAAAAGTTAGCAGAGCATAGTTCGTCGTTCTGTTTCTCTTCGCCTGACAAGCTGGACTTGACATTCGGGTAGAGTGAACAAAATGGCCGCCTTTATACACGACGGATTGAATGTTCTACGTCTTCTGATTGGTTAACCTTCTATTGGTGGACTATAAAGTGAGTCAAGGCATTTTGACTGACTCACTAGTACATATATATATATATATATATATATATATATATATATATATATATATATATATAAAACTGCAACAATATTTAGGACTTGTTTTATTTGTAATGAAAAAAAATAATCATAAGGGAGTCATACCTACTTGTATAAAGAGACAGCCCAAAGTGTGACTCATGTATTAAGGATGTCAGAATCAAGAAGATAAAGAAATCCAACTATACATTGTAGTAACAGACGATGGAAAATCTATCATAGAAATCATCAGCCGTGAAGGAAGAGCGAAAGATGTCTTCCAGAAAATAAGCACAGATTTATGAAATCGAATATTTTAGGTACAAGCATGTAATAATAATGAATGAAGAATATAATTAAAATGTTGAATATTTTTTAATTGTTGTTTGGTTTTGCTTACCGGCATCTCAACTTCTATGTGTTATTTAATGACGAAATAATTTGAATTTAATTGCCTGCCTTCAACAACAGATAAAATTATTGCTGGTCCTTTTTAATATAAAAATGTATTGCTGGTATTTTTACTATAAAAATGTAATTTTATAATTCCATAGACTTTTGTTTTATTTATGGGTTCACTATTCACCCATAACACTGACCCTAAAAGGCGTTACCACTCAGGGTGTACATGGGAACAACAACAGTGGTTCCTCAAAACCTCCAATCCCCCGACGAAAGATTATAGGCCGTGACTGTAGTAACTTTGGAACATAATTATCTGTCGTTATGTTCAACTCCATGACTAGAAACGTAATATTTATATTCTAGGAAAATAAAAGATAGAAATGGAGTAGGTAGACATTGTTCTGTTTTTTTTTTCTTTTCTCAAATCTATCATTGCAAATTTGCTTCTTAACATTTCTCTGACGTGCTGATAGTGTTAGATTATCTTTCTATATTATTTCTCTGTTTCTGTGTTTGTATGCAGTCTTCAGTCTTTCTTTTTTTATTTCAATTCACTCAAAGAATAGTCTGTAACCCGCAGTAGCATATTGGCAAATTAAATATATTCAATGTTAACACCTGTTGACGTTTCATTCTTTGTCTAACTTTTTACGTTCTGCTTCTGTTTTTTTTCCTCTTTCGTTCGTTCTGCTCTTGGATTTCTTTGGCTAATTCATTTTTTTCGTGAGTCTTTCGAGTTAGTTTCTTTGATCTTTCAAACAACTCTTTGGTGTTTTAGTTTTAGGCTTTATTCTTTGCTTTCTGATTATTTCCTAGAATTTAGCCCTTCCATTTCTTATTTCAAGTTTTTGCTTGAATTTTTTACGCTTCTCTCAGTTATCCATGTCAACATTTCTTTCTGTCTTTCTTATTATTTTCTCCCTTTCGCTCGTTTGGGTTACTTTTTTTCTTCATCTTTTGTATTTGCATATCTTATTTTTTCCCATTATTGTTATCCATTTTCTACTTTAAATTTCTTTTTCTTTTGTTTTTCGTCACATTTTTCCTCATTTCTTACCTTTTTTTTCTGTCTTTCATTTGGTCTGTTACTCTCTTTTTAAGTTTTCAGTTCTTTTAATCGCCGTTCTTTCTTCCCTTATTCTCGTCCTGGGAATGTCGATAAACTACATTTGGCAGCAAAGACTCTGATTAGGAGGTTTTGAGGGGCGTGGAACCACCTCCTACTTGTTGTTGCTACCAGATCCACCCTGGTCTCAGCTGTGGTCAAATGTTGAACCCCCAAACTGAGGTCAAAATACATATTTCTTGCAAGAACCCGACAATATATTTCATAGTAAAAAAAAAAAATACCTGTAAAAACGTTATTGGAAAGGAAGTGATAAGTTATCAGCAGTAGATGTTTTTAAATTTACCAAAAATCCCCCAAAATAAAATTTCAGCATTAAATGACACTAGTAATTGATATGTCGTTAAACAAACTACACCAAACTTTCATTCATTTTTCTTTTGTTTGCTTTCTTGTTTTTCATATTTTTTTGTTTTTTATTCTTCATAGTTTAATTTATATTACATTTTGGAGTATAACGTTTTTGTTTTTTTTTTTCTCTATTAAGTGATAAAAAGAGAATGGTTGTGATTAGTTAATATTTCAAACGGAACAGGCTCGCTGACCTATCTACAAAAGGATAAATTATTTCTCGGTTCGGTAACGAGCAAATGTTATTGGCTGAAAATATATCCGTTTTTTTCTCTCTCTCAGAAAGCAACTCAAATTCTATAAATGTTCTTTCATTTTGTACTTACTTGACGTTTGTGTCATAATTTGTGCTCTCTCGGAAGACGGACAGCCTCATCAAATTGTTATTTATCTATCTTACTCTAGCCAATGGCAACATTGTCGCAAATATGAATAGGGGAATTGAGTTGTGACCAATATTCCAAGTTGAAGAATCTTGACTTGAAATTCAACGTTTAAAATAAAGATATTCTACATTTATACTATCTCTTCTAATAATAAGGAATATGCAACTATCTTGATTACGATACAGAACCAGGGAAAAATAATAAGTGCAAATGATGTATGATATCAGGAAATAAATAAAACCGTAGTAAGAATGAAGAATTAAAAAGAAAGAAAATGTTGAAATATTGAATAGATGAAAAAAAGAAAAAGACTAGAAGGTAAAACAACGAGTAGAAGAAAGAAAGAAAGAAAAAAGAAAGATAGAAAGAAAGAAAGAGGGGAGAAATGGAAAGAGAAGTAAATGTTCTTCCTTTCTTTTTATTTCCCAAAACCTTTCTTTCTTTCTTTTTATCAAGTCTTTTCTTTCTTTCTTTCTTTCTTTCTTTCTTTCTTTCTTTCTTCCGATTTCTTAAGTCTTTCTTTCTTTCTTCCGATTTCTTAAGTCTTTCTTTCTTTCACTCTATTTCTCAAGTCTTTTCTTTTTTCTACCGATTTCTTAAGTCTTTCTTTCTTTCTCTCTATTTCTCATGTCTTTTTCTTTCTTTCTTTCTTTCTTTCTTTCTTCCGATTTCTTAAGTCTTTCTTTCTTTCTCTCTATTTCTCAAGTCTTTTCTTTCTTTTTTTCCCTCCGATTCCTTAAGTCTTTCTTTCTTTCTTTCTTTCTTTCTTTCTTTCTTTCTTTCTTTCTTTCTTATTTCCCTCGTTTGTTTGTTTGTTTGTTTGTTTCTATTCCCCGCTTTCTTTCTTTCTTTCTTTCTTTCTTTCTTTCTTTCTTTCTTTCTTTCTTTCTAGTGAATATTTTTTCAATATTTTATTAAATATCATAAACATTTTTCTTTATTGTTCATAATATATTGAAAATATGCTTGGTCAAGCAAAATACGCTCTTCCATTTCTTTCTTTCACAAGAAAAATATTGCAATTTGCTTGAAGCTTTTGAAGAAAAATCATTGCCTCAGTCGATTAAAAGATTTCTCAGCATTTATTTCTATTTAGTACATTTCGCTTCATCGATGAGGATCCTTTGAGAAACTTTCATTTAATTCGTGCATATCACCCCGTTAACATATAATAGGTTATCAAAATCATACAGCAGAAAAGGTTTTACTTTATTTTTTTAATACCATCATACAGTGCAGTATTTTATTTTATTATGACAGTCAATGAAAGGGAAAAATTTTAATCAGAAATATTTTTCATATACTTTTATTTTTTACATTTATTTTTTTATAAGGACTTATTTTCATAGAGATACATTGAAAAAGTAAAAACAAATCGATAGATGGTTATAAATTAGTGGCGTTCGCGGATTAAGCAAAATTCTCTGCTTTATTTTCTATTCAATTTACAGTTCATTTGGAATTCGATGCTAAAAGTTTCTTTTCTTGGACTTATCGCTTGTGGAACTCCCTTCTGTCTCCAGGTTTCTCAACGAAATTTACTCTACAAAAATTTCAATCTAAATCTACTGCCCTCCTTATTACTCTTCTTTTGTTCTCGCTCCTTGAAATTTTCCTGTTTTCTAATTCGTTCAGACTTAGTTATCCCTTATGTCTCAGTGGCTTTACTGCCTTGGTTGGGGTGAACTCGACTAAAAAAGTCAACCATCCTTTTTACCATTTAGATTTAACCGTTTTTTTAAAGTTATTTTTTTTTAAATTCTTTAAAGGAGTGAACGCTCTTTCTTTCTCCTCTTTCTATTTATTAGGTTGGTGCAAAAATAATGACGTAATAATGTCGTTTTTTGACGTTAAAAAATAGGTCAAAAAACGCCATTATTACGTCATTATTTTTGCACCAACCTAATATTTATCCTCATTCTTTTTCTCTTTTATTCTCCCCTTTTTTATTCGTCTTTATTTTTCTCCACTTTCTTTCTCCTCTCTTTCTTTCTTTCTCCTCTCTTTCTTTCTCCTCTCTTTCTTTCTTTCTCCTCTCTTTCTTTCTCCTCTCTTTCTTTCTTTCTCCTCTCTTTCTTTCTCCTCTCTTTCTTTCTTTCTTTCTTTCTCCTCTCTTTCTTTGTCCTCTCTTTCTTTCTTTCTTTCTTTCTCCTCTCTTTCTTTCTTTGTCCTCTCTTTCTTTCTTTTTCGATTTCTTACTCCTCTTTCCTTTTCTTCCACGTCTTTCTTACTCCCCTTTTTCTTTCTCCTCTTTCATACGCCTCTTTCTATGTATTTCTCTTCTTTCTATTTCTTTCTCTTTCTTTTTCCTATTTCTTCGCCACTTTTCCCAATTTCTGTTGGTCTTTATTTTATTTTGTTTGGGTAAAGAAACGTTCTGATTCATTTAATCACGAGTTCTGATTTTCCTCCTCGATTTTCTTGTTAATGTTAATATGACTAAATATATCAATACATCCGAATTAGATCAAACCTTTGTCACTAAATTCGGATGCATATAACTGATACTTTGTAAATAACATGAAGCGCATATACATCAGTGAAAAATACAAAATAACTGATTCGTTTTAATGTAAAAACGTTAATATAACTGAACGTATTTTAAACGGAATTAGATCAAGAGAAATGACAAGTAATCAAATCTGACGCCACTAAGAAAAGGTCTAAGAACAAGATCTATATAGCCAATAATTCTTTATGATAATTCTTGCGTTTATCTACGTTTCTTGAAAGTGAAACGATGCTGAGTAATTAATAGCATTTTTACTCCTAAAATAATGTCACTGAAATTAAAATAAAAAATAAGAAATCATTATAAAAAATACGCAAAATAATAATAATTATAATAACAATAAGAAGAAGCAGGAAAAAGAAGAAACCTATAAATACCCAGGTGTCAACGAAGGAGATGTTGTACTCTTGTGGTAAACCCTCCTAGAGTAGAGTGAACTCTTCCTCCTCTCACAAATACAAACTGTGAGAGTCGGATAGGAGAGTGTGAAGTGGAGTGGAGTAGTAGACGCAGTGCTAATCTAATTCTTACTAACACTTTTGTTTTGTATATACCTTCAATATACTTTTTCAACCTACTTTCGTCTTCTGTGTCTTTCTTTCTGGTTCCTAAACAGGCCACAACATATACAGCATATCTAAATGAAGAAGGAATTAAGAAAGGAATACTACATGAATGTGCATCTTGTATTAAATACCGATTTGAATTCACAAAGCTGAAAATAAGTCATAAACGCTTTGGCCCTCCCTGTGATACAATCCAGTTTCAACATCCTTAATATTACCATAGCTGACATTAAGCGATTGAATGTCTAAACAAAAATCTTCTCACTTGCTATCGCATGGTTCATCCTAAGGCTAACGTTGATCGTCGGTATGTGTCCAGATCCCAAAGAGTCAGAGGAATTGTTCAACTAGAACTGTGCTACAAAACCGCAACAATCAGTCTCCAAAGATATCTGCAAACTACAAAAGACTAGATGACAATCTTTGTCAAAGAAAGACATAAGGAACTATATTAAAAAACAAATGAAGCCAACACATTTAAAATGGAGTTTGAGGGGGTGAAGATGTTCAAATAAAACATAATACACCTACTGCAGCAGCAGATAACCTAAGAAAAGAAAGCAAATGCAATATACGAAATGCAGAAACCATGGTAGGATAAGCATCCTCATAGTCAATATTCTCTCCGCACTAAACATTTTTGTGTTGGCATCAGCGGTTACATGGGGCAGGGTTGGAAGGCAAAACCGAAGATCTTATTCTTGCTGCACAGGATCAATGCATGCTAGAAATTACCAAGCTCACATATTAAAAAAATGTGTTAAGCCGAAATGCAGAATCTGTTATAATAATCCTGAAACAATTGGCCATCTTGTATCAGGTTGTATGCTGTTACCACCCACTGAATATAAATCATGCTAGAGAGAGCCAAAATCTGCACTGGAAAATCCGCAACGTTTACGGAAATGAAACTACGAAAAAATGGTAGAAACAACACCCAGACCCTGTTACAGAGATAAGTCCTGTAACAATATTTTTGAACTTTAAAATACACAGAGACCGATAAATGAAACCTAATCGCCTGGTCATGATCAAAGACCACACAACAGAATGTGTTTTCTTATTTATATGGCAGTCTCTGTAGATTGTAATGCATCGTTGAAAATGTTAAAAACTATCAAAACACAACAATCTTAATGTAAAATCTCAAACATATGGCACATGAAGACATCAGTAATTGCAGTTGTATATGGAACCTTCGGATTTATTCGAAAATGACCCGATAGACTCATTAAAGGGATTCCTGGAAGCCAATACCTTAAACACAGCTCACACATTACGAAGATCTTTACATATGTGAAATGTGTGTTATATTATGGTTGTTGTTTTTTTTTTTATTAAAACCGTCAATGGAAAAAGTTATGAATCCATTTCTGCCGTTTTCGCGACCGTTAGATCTTGAATTCCCAGATAAGAATGGTTCTAAAAAGGTTAGGCAGTTAAATCTGAATTTCTGTGATGAAGTGTAATTAATTAAATTATCTATCAAATAGGAATCATGTCCGATATTTATTGCTATTTGTCAGTTAATACCCAACAACAGGAGATCTCTCTAGACAGCGGAACGAGAACAATATATCTTGTAGATTGAATAAAGTGTTCAGTTCGAAATTGCCTGACCGTTACTAGGATCGACATAGAAATGTAAAAGCTCAAACAGCACAACCACTGAAATGTTGTGATAAGGCTAACAAATATCAGGACATTAGTCAAGCTCTAAATAATGTAAATAAATTCGATTTTGAATCTGAAACATAAAACCTTTGCCTATTTGTATTAAAAATTGTTCTTATGGCAAAACTTAATAGAGTAGGCGTTTTCTTACTCTAAACTATATACATATTTTGTGGAAATATCTGCCTAATATTGTATTTAGTATAAACAAATCGAATTCAGTCTTTACCGGTATAAGAACATTGGTATTATCGCTGCAGCTAAACTGGGCTTTCGTGAACGCTATATTATATAACATTAATACGATTAACCGCTTATATATATATGTGTTGATCTTTTGATTATACAATGACGTTGGAAGCGCCAGTTCTGTTTCCTCAATATCTAATGCTAATTTATTTTCAAGATGGTTTAAGACATTATTCTTTCCCAGATTCTCTTATCGAACTAAGACCCGATGTTCAAAAACATAACAACGAAACAAGCCTCCCCCCCCAAAAAAAAAAGTCAAAATAGTCGATCGATATATGAACAGATTTTAGACGCCATTTTCAAAATATGGTGGCTAGCATTTTGTTTTGCTTTTTGAAAGAGAAACTGATGTTTGAATTATTGATTCATTAACAAATCACCCATCAGCATGGCTGATGCTGGACTCCTGGAGAGCAACGCATTGCGTCTTCTTGGTCTCACGTTTTTAACTGACATCGAATCAATAGCTGCAGTTACTGCAAAGAAAGGGTTGGTCAGTGTGTCGTGACAGAAAATCTTTCTCGGCAGAGTCCATCTTGCACATTTAGAAATCTGCCATTCGTCTTTTCATTAAATACTCTTGCCATATCTGGTCTGGTGGTTCTGCTATTCATCTCGAGGTTCTTAACAAAATCCAAAGTAGGATCTGTAATGTAATCTATACCGATTGCCTTCTCGACTTCAGTCACTTTCTCACGGCACGTCGTGGCTTCACTCTGTCTATTTTACAAAATTTTTAATGGCAACTGCTCTGACAAGCTTTCTTCCCCGGTGCTTCAACTACATAAATTTAAACGCGTTACTAGATTAGCATCTTGGTCCCACCCTTTTACCGTTGTGACACTATTTAGGTTGCCAGAAAGAAAGAAAAAAAAGGCGAGAATTAAATTTAGGTGATAAGAAGCCATCACGAAAAGGACACTAAGCGGTGAAAGGAAAGTGGTAAATATTTTATTCTCATTAGCGAGGAAAGTAAGGTCGTGGATGTGTCGGATTTAATTTAATTTATGACGGTGCACCGAATAAGATATAGCCAATCTGCCCATGGCAATGATGAAGGTTTCAGGTTGGTCAAGTGACCTTCGAAACAGAAACTGAGAGATAAAAATTAATTAGGTCAAAGTCTGACCGAAAAACAAAAAAAAAAAAAAAAAATGTCGCTGGACCTCCCGCAGATTACCAGGAAGGAAAGATTAAGCCTTTGACTATCTGCAGAATGTCATTGAGAGGAGCATCTGTTTTGTGTCGAAGCTGGCCACGATAGGAAAATTATTTTATCAGAACGAATAATTAACGCTAGATGTGGATCTCGCCGGATGACCACCCACTTGTTTAGCGAAGGTCCCGGGTGATGAATTCCAGGTGACATTCAGGATAAGAATTGAGATTAAGAGAACGACGCCACGCGTTGTATTGGGTTGTTGTCGGGCAGAAGAAAAGAAAGAAAAGAAAGAAAAGAAAAAGTAAAAGAAAAAAAAGGAGATAATTTTTTTCTTCTTTGAGCAAGATTTTTTAAACCGAAGCCAGTCTGGCCACACCCACACTGCTGGGCGCCCATTGGCTGAAGGCTGGCGTGAGCGGCAGGCGAAGGTAATCATTTGAAGAAGGAGGGGAGGCCTGTTGACACCCCCTTGAAGGGATCGGTATGAGATGCCACTGAGAGAGAGAGGGGAAATCCGTTGACACCCTCTGAGGGTATGGGTGAGATACCAATATGAGAACAGAAGAAGGTGGGAAGACGAAAGACTTCCAAAAATGGAAATTAATAATTCTTCCTGACCCAAAACTAAGAAAACCTTTTTTTAGAATTGTCAAGGAACCTCAAACCCCGACAGGCCCACCGCGGTTTTGGTCGGCGTCCATATATGCAGAGTCGCAACGAGTAAGACAGCAGTTGGAGTTGCAGAGTTAGTAGCCTCGCAGGAAGCTGACTGAAAGATTCCACGCAATTCCGACCTCAACTTCTAACCAAGACCAATTTATTTTTGAAGAACGACTTAGACTCACACCACCAAAACAAGTTTTACGAATATCACCTGAAGATTCACCAAAACCCATCTTAAGATGTTAAGACTCGCCTAACAAACGCAAAGTGTCACGAATCCATATAAGCGGGTTGGGAGAAAGACGCAGTCCTGTATTCAGCAACCAGATATAAAATATAGTTATCCTTTTTTTAAACATATTTGAACTTTTCGAGTTATTATTTTATTTTCTTTTACATATACTTGTGTGGTATTACCCTTGTTCGAACTCAACTTGCATGACGGCCCGGCGACTGATTGATTTCGTCTACCTAAGATCAAATCACAACATGGGTAGTTTAGACTAGTAATCAAAACAGTTACTTCGGTAACCAGACGTTGGAGGCGAGTTGGGAACGACAAGGCTGATGCCGAATCTAGCCAGATTCCCATCTGGATCAGCAAAAGGTTAGAGCGTCACATTTGGTGCCGCGACCAATACCAAGCCAGTTGGCGTCACAGGACAGGATAGAACGGCGACGGCGCGGAGACAGACGGGGTGACGTCACAATTGGCTCCGCGATCAGGGCGAGCGCGGCCAGGCAGACGTCTCATTTGGAGCAGCGACATCGGGGGACGTCACACCGTTGAAATAGTTAAATGTAACCGCCATTTCTACTTCAACAGTTTCTTTTCTCACACTTCCCACCTGTGCAACTCCCTTTCGTTTACTTGCTTCTCTGACAACTAGAAACTTCAAAAATTTAAATGCGACGTCAATCGCCATTTTCTATCTTCTTGAAGCCTGTTCATCTTTTATCCTTTCGTCAATCATCCCTATACTCAGTCTTTTCTCTCGCTTTCTCTTTCTATATCCTCCTGCGTACTAGTGGCATTACCACCTTGTTTGGCATGAAATGATTAACAAAAAAATCTGAAATATTTGTCTAGCTGAAATCAGCAATACACATATTCATCTCCCGACAAAGCTAACGAGCAAATGCTGTCGGTGATTTTATTTTTCAACATGAATCAGCAATTTGAAAATAAATAAATAATCGAGAATATATAAAGAAATAAAAAATATTTCTGTTCTTTGAACGGAAATGAAATGAATATCTACATATAAAATTATGTCTTCCATTAGTCCGTCACACCCTCTAAAATAGCCAGACATTGACCGACAGAGACAAAATTTGGGGGAGAAGTGCAACAGGGAAGTGGGTACAAAGTAAAACTGGTTTTCTTATTGTGCGTAGCTTAGTACACTAAATTCTCATTATTGTTTTGGGAAAAATTAAAGTGTTATTATCTAGTTTAGAAAATACATCCACTTATTAAAAACAATTTAATGATTGAAATAACAAATACTTATTTAAAAAAAATGCAATATTGCTTTGGCATATATTTTCTGTAAGTTTATAAAAAAGAATCCGATTTTTTTTTACGATCTATTCAGCGAAAATCTGATTACTAGTCACGAAAGATGCGAATTTATTTTTTTAAATTGCTTTTTATGTTATATCACTGTTGTAATCATTATTAACCAATAATTAGTCATATCGGCAGTTTTGTTATGCAAACACTTTTAAGGGACTCGTAATTCCTAGATGCCAACTTATTTCTTTGCACCCTCTACTATTCTCCTGGCTCAGTGTAGAAAGCGGTGTGGCGCAGTTGTTGCTCAGTTGTCGTGGAAGACAGATGCCAGACAAAACATCGCATGGGTGTCAGGAAAATGAGGAACATTTCTGAGACGGAAATTGTTGTAAGACACCTCTGTCCAGTGTGAAAACGTGTTCCTCCCTTCAGAACAGGTCGGTCCCATTAACCATTTGAAGGCATCATTAACAAAAAAGAACAAAAGAAACACACACACACACACATATGTATATATATATATTTCATAGACAGAAGATGTTGATATATATATATATATATATATATATATATATATATATATATATATATGTGTGTGGGGGGGTGTTTGTGAGTGAGTGTGTGTGTGTGTGTGTGTGTGTTTGTGCGTCTGTATGTGATGGCAGTCTACATGACTTCGAGTATAACAGCTTTCTTAATTTAATCGTTTCCTCACTTTTACATGGATTCTCAAACAGGTTCCTTGATATGCATTTGTTTAGGTAACAAATAGGCCAATGCGAAATACAGATTCGGTATTATCCCTGGATGGAATGCTTCTGGCGTTATGATTTTTCATGCCGGCATATGATTTAGCATTAAATGTATACATAGCGTAGGTTTGTTGTTGCAACTATTTAATTTCAGCCAATCACATTTGACCATTCTGCTTATGTCGCTTCATAAGTCTAACGGGACCTATTCTGGACGGAAGAATCCGACTCCACACAGGACAGATGTGTCTGGAAACAAATTACGTGTCAGAAATGTCCCACATTTTTCGGACGCCCCTACTGATGTTTTTGGCGCCTTGTCCAAGAGATCTGAAAATGTTCAATTCCCTCATGAACAAGAAACTACCGCACTGATATATTTGAAACTAATTAACTTCATGTTATATTGTATGCAGTCGATATATCGATTTATTTGGTTCATTAGGCGAATGCTTAGCAAAGAGTTGCTCTCTATAGATTTAGAGGATAGTTTACTGTCATCCATTCTCACCAAATGCCTAGTCCAAACTAACTGAATGTTCTTTATGGTGGATTCACTCTTCGTTGATCAAGATATATTTGAAATTCTGGTGTCTGGAGTGGAGTGAATGAATCCCAGTTGATATTAAGTATTCTAAGTTTGGAGAGAAATATTTAAGATTTTTATCATATCGTCTATACGTAATTATTTTTTCCAGTGTAAAGTTAAGACACTTGTCCTGCATACTTTGACTGAAATGAAAAGTTGAATATAATAATCAGACAAAACTTGATTTTCAATCTTAGGAAAATCTACAGAAGCTTTACCTTTTGTCCAAACAGCCGTCTCTCATTAGAGAATCAGCAAGACATTTGAAAGAGCCAACAACTCCCAGGCTCTGTTTATTAAATATATATTTATTAATTTTATTAAACTAGATATTTGGTTCTTTTTTATACTGTGACCAATAGTTTACATGCGTTAGAATATATCCATAATTTTAGAATTGGTTTATATATATATATATATATATATATATATATATATATATATATATAAGCCGCGGCTTGCTGCGTGTCAGACACATTTTTGTAAGAAAATGATGATTGATTTTAAATCATTGTTAAAATTTGTGGAGAAAAATGATGTATTTCAATATTACTCAGTTCGCTGATCAAGATATATTTAAAACTCTTGTGTCTGGTGTGGAGTGAATGAATCCCAGTTGATATTAAATATGCTAAGTTTCAATGTTCACTATATATATATATATATATATATATATATATATATATATATATATATATACGTGTGTGTGTTTTCGCGCACGCGCAGAAGTTAAAACTGAGTGATGAAAACTAATAATGAAACAAGGGATACTCCTGTTCAAAAGACGATCGAGGAGTGTGAACCGGATGATGGACGAACTTTTCAACTCCTATCGAAAAAAAAAAGAAACAAATACTAAATAAAATATCAGAGTTTAGGCGGAGGCGTTAGAAGGATTAAGATGAAGTATAATTTAGAAGGAGCCGGAATCACTATCCTAAACAGGAAACAAGTGACAAACCTCTACTCGTGTTCAAAATACTAGGTAGGATTTGTAACCTTACGATAGACAAGCCTATATATTCCTATTAAGAAAAAAGAAACAAATAAATAGTAAATAAATTTCAGACATTACACATCAGAAATATCGAGTTGAAGTGCAATTTAGAAGGAACCAGGCACACAATCCTAAATAAGAAACCAGGGATAAACCTCTACTTCTATTCAAAAGAACGTAGACCCTTGTGAGTCGGGCGATAGGCGAACTTATCTACTCCCATTGAATTAAATTTCAGACATCACACATCAGAAGTATCGAGTTGAAGTGCAATTTAGAAGGAACCAGACACACAATCCTAAATAGGAAACCAGGGATAAACCTCTACTTCTATTCAAAAGACAGTAGACGCGCGTGAGTCGGGCGATAGGCGAACTTATCTACTCCTTAAAATAAATAAATAAATAAATAGTAAAACAATTGTCATAATTTAGGCGGAGACGTTAGAAGTCCAGATATGAAGTCGACTTTAGAAGAAACCAGAAACGCAATCCCCTAACAGGAAACAAGGGATAAACCTCTATTTCTTTTCAAAAGATCGCGGAGAATTGTAAACCGGACGATAGGCGACCTACCTTGAAAAGACATAGAAAAGACTTAGTGTATTTGTATTTGTTACATTTAAAAGTGGTAAATACGTTAAATTGAGCTCACTGAACACGATCTTTAATGCCTACAAGTGGGCCCAGTGATTATTTACGGAAACTGGTTGCTTTTCTGAGTGGTTAAGGAAATACTCTGAGGGAAACAAATATTCGTACACATAAAATGTTTTAATTTATTGTATTTCCAACTGATGAATAAACTTACCTAGCATATAATTAACTGTACACAGATGCATAATAAAAAAATATGCACAATAAACAGAAAAAAATGAATAGAAATAAATCCCATTTATCCATTATAATGCATGGAAAAAAAACATTCGTACTGGAATATTCTGATTGAGATTTTCCTATAACTTTTACCATCTTTCTAGAGCTCAACAAACGTTTCTTTCTGAGAATTTGTCAATTCTTTAGCTCTTTCCATGATAATAACCTTCTTGCTAAAAAGCATACATAATTTTCATTTAATACTTTCTGGAGCAGCCATTATTCACTTCTACAGCAATCAACCGCGTCTTGTATTAGGTTGGTTCAAAAATAATGACGTAATAATATCGTTTTTTGACGTATTTTTTAACGTCAAAAAACGACATTATTACGTCATTATTTTTGCACCAACCTAATAGTTCTCAATTAATGATTTGCAAATTTTTTGTCGGTATTCTGTACCATTGTTCTTTGAATATGGTCTTCAGATCCGGGATGTTTGTTAGAGCTCTCTATTAGATTTGAATTTTCAAAGAACTCCACAGTTTAAATCTGGGGAGAGAGTTTATCATTTCAAGATATTTACATTATTCCCAGCAAGCCAGATTTTGCGCTAAGGATCATTACCTTTCTGGAAGATCCAATCAGGAGGAAGTTCAAGCTTTCCAACCGAAATCCTTAAATTTGATTTAAATATTTTGGTATGCTGGTATATTTCAACCTAGCACCTCTATGTCTTTTCAATAGCAGTGGAGTTTTCTGAGAGGAGTGTGAATTTAGATTGTTCCTATGGATTTCATTACTTATACGTTTAGTGACACAGATTCATGATGAAAGTAAATCCTCCTGCAACACTTGACGAGTAACTATTGGATTTTGTTTAATTTGACGCATCAATTTTCTCGAAGATCGTGAAGAAAAATTCTGTGGAGCACCAGTTCTTCTTTGACTTTCAGTTTTTATAGATTGCAATATATGAACTAATGGTAGTAATTGGAATATTCGGATTGTCTGAAATTTTCCTGTAACTTTTACCCTCTTTCTAGAGCTCAACAAACGTTTCTTTCTGAAAATTTGTCAATTCTTTAGCTCTCTCTATGATAATAAGTATCTTGCAAAAATATAAATTATAGAATGTTCTGTTTGTATTTTTAGTATAAAAATAAACACTGAAATCATTACTGGAACATTCTAGAATATTCCACTTGAATAATGTAGAGTATTAAAGCAATTTAAATATTTGAAATTCTGATATTTGCATTGTAGGAATACTTTTTCCACCCATTAAAATGGATAAATAGGATTTATTTCTATTAAATCAAATTTGTTTCTGTTTTATATGCATATTTAATTATTATGCATCTGTGTACATTTAATTATAGGAAAAGTATTATTCGTTAGTTGAAAATGCAGTGAATTAAAAAATTGTATGCGTACGAATATTTGTTTCAACCAACTGTATCTGTATACCATTGTGACGTGATAACTACTATTAACGTATTAAAAGAGACAGAAGGACTTATCTCATAGTTAAGAACATTCTTTCTTTCTTTCTTTCTTTCTTTCTTTCTTTCTTTCTTTCTTCATTCTGACTAGTTTACTTCGTGTATATATGCAGGCGAATGGTGACAGTGAGGATATGTATTTCTCTACAACATTAACGGCATCGGGGAACGAACTCTTGACCCGTGTTATCGTACATGTCAACCCTGTGACGGATCACGTGACCACTAAGAGAAGCCGAGGCGCCAAATTTCAAGAATTGACAATTGCAAGATAACGTCCGAACGAGACGGACGTCAACTTCTGCGTAGCAATGAAATTTTGGATTTAAGCAGTTTTACCGTATCCATGAATTATGGATATATCTCGCTCACCAACTTCGTTGACTATATTATTTTAGGTACCTCCACTTTTTCGCGGGAAAAAAGCATAGCGTAATAAAATAATGCCACAAACTTAACGAAAATAAAGTTTTATCGTCAAAACGCTTATGTTACTATTAAGAGTAAAGAACAAAGTAATTTTTAATTATTTTTTAAAAATTTTCTGTCTTTATTACAACATTCTAACTTTCCATTGAAAAACTTGTTTCTCGTCATCACCGGAAGTTCCGTAAAAATAACATTGCGAATTTTTTAGTCATTTTTTTTCTTATGGCACACATTAATTTTGAAAATCTTGCAAAAATAGAAATAATTGTCAGATTTTAATGAAACTTCTAGAAACTATTCAGGAATGATGGAAATTGTTACAAATATGTTATTTTTTTTAAAAGTCATTATAAAAATATATTTTTTTATATATATATATTACACCCCCATAAATAAATTAATAAAAAACTATAAAAGTTTATGGACGAAGCACGCAGGTCATTATAGTTACAAACACAAGGCTTTGAGGAAAGTAAATCATGTTTTATTTTTTTTTTAAATCCGACCTCGTAAACCTAAATTCAGCTCTGAATTGTAACATACAAAACCCAATAAAACAAAGATACTATTTAATTTTAAATGCTTTTAGTTGCTTTTATTTGTTTTTATCAATATGCATAATATTGTCTGAAGGCAAAAAACTTTTTCGATGAAAAATGAATTTTTAAATGAATTAATTGTTATTTAATAAATTATTTTATTATTTTTACATAAAGTTACTAAAAGTTGTTGAATATTCTAAAATTAATTGTACCGTTGAATCCTGTATATAATGCTTTTTTTAGGGGCCTGTATCTGTCCAGATTATAAATAGCACAAGGGTTTTACAGTCGACAAAACACCATTGAGAGTAATCTTACTGTTCTTTACCCTATGTGAGGGAGAAAAAAAAGGTTAAATCAAATGTACGGGGGCCCGGAAGAAACATGATACAATAAAAACATCACGTGACTTGATTTGTACGGCAGTGTTATCGGCCTTTGCTAACGAGGTAAATAAGTTGTTAACGTAAAGATAAATTGTCACTTATGACCTTCTGTACTATAAATTTCCGCACGTAATATGTCAGTGCGTGATGACAGGCACTTGTCATTTGTCACTCAACACCGCAGTTCAGACCGGCTATCTCCCATTTGAAAAAACATGTTTTCATCACAGAAAATAAGCAATCTTTGTTTTAAAATATATTAAATAAACTTTATAATTTCTAATTTTTTTAAAATTATTTAAAAAAACATCATAATTGATTTTTTAAATAAATTTTAAACGGCAACATTCACTTTTGTAAACAAAAGTTAAAAAAACGGGAGATTATCGATTTTCTGTCAATTTTTCCAATTCAAAAAAATTGAAGATTTTTAACGAAAATTTTGGACGTGCTAGAATTATTAAAAAATCTAAAAAAATATTTAAAAAATACTTTGATCATTCCTCTTGATAATAACATTAACATTTAGACGATAAAAAAATTATTTTAATCAAGTTTAAGGCTTTTTTTATGCATGGTATGCTATTTTTTTAGCGATCTCATGAACATAACTATATTATTTACTTAACGGATAATGATCACTGGGATTATCCATAAATCCGGACATTCTGTTATTGTGAACTCATCACTTAGATTTTGTCTTTACAAGAACATTCGATACGTTGATTCTAAGGCACATATAAATAATACTTGAATTCTATTGACACGATTAAAATCTCTGTATTACGTGACCCATTCACCGCATGTCATCGAAACAGACTATTTATTTTTACCTTCTCTTTCTCTACTCATGTTTTCATATTATTAAACTGTTTATATTAAATTGATTCAACGTGTTCGATGTCGTTCTTTCACTGATTATTGTATATTGCGTACCCTGTTCTCGTTCTGAAGATGTCCATTGCTTATAGGAATCCAGGACATCATGCCATGAATCAAACCTCACATTCGGGATTAAATATCAATTTAATTTGTGTCCGATACTTAGGCCGTGACATAATTTGTCATCGTACGTGACACCATACGTTGCCCTCCAAATTCGAATAAGCTTAACTGCACATGCTAACCGAATAAGCATGTTGTCATTGCTTTTTGGGAGCAATACGCTTATTAGTTATTGTTTCAATTTCAAGCAATGATATTCTATCTATCTATCTATCTATCTATCTATGTCTCTGCTTGTCTGGCTGTCTATCTATCTATCTATCTATCTATCTATCTATCTATCTATCTGTCTGTCTGTTTGTCTGTCTGTCTATCTATCTATCTATCTATCTATGTCTCTGCTTGTCTGGCTGTCTATTTATCTATCTATCTCTCTGTCTGTCTGTCTGTCTGTCTGTCTATCTATCTCTCTGTTTGTCTGTCTGTCTATCTATCTATCTATCTATCTCTCTGTTTTTCTGTCTGTCTATCTTTCTCTCTGTCTATCTATCTATCTATCTATCTGTCTGTCTATCTATCTATCTATCTGTTTGTCTGTATATCTATCTATCTATCTATCTATCTGTTTTTCTGTCTGTCTATCTATCTCTCTGTTTGTCTGTCTGTCTATCTATCTATCTATCTATCTATCTATCTGTTTGTCTGTATGTATATCTATCTGTATCTCTGTTTTTCTGTCTGTCTATCTCTCTGTTTGTCTGTCTGTCTAACTATCTATCTATCTCTCTATCTGTCTGTCTATCTATCTCTATGTTTTTCTGTCTATCTCTCTGTCTGTCTGTCTGTCTATCTATCTATCTATCTATCTATCTATCTGTTTGTCTGTCTGTATATCTATATATCTATCTAATTCGTTTTTAGTGATTGATTTCCTTACGTTTTTACGGCTTATTAACCGTTCGTGGGTTAGTTAAACCCGAAACATATTTGAGGTTTTAAAAATAATTATTTTTCTTGCGATTGAATATTGCGTTAACCATTGTTTGAAAAGAACATTTCCCCGAAACAAGACGAACTGTTTAATCCATAACTGGGGATTAGATGATTCATACCTTTACCAAGGATATTTCCGTGTAAGCGAATGTAACGGGGCTGATATATGTAAATTTTATTTCTCTTACCATCTTCTCTTACCAAACATTGTATGGATATTTCTATACACCCACTACACGCGAACATTTATATCCAGTGTCGATTAGCATAGATATATGCCCACTCATTAACGCCTTTGCCTATATTGTAAACTTTATAGACTGGGAAATACACCGACATAGCTGTACTGAAAATGAACAAAACCTTCGGAAAAGTAGAGTTGCATAACTCAAATAAGACTGTGAAATAAGAAACACGAATTGAAAACGATGCCTTAAATATAAAGAATATAAAAGTATGAAAAAGGACGAATTGGAAAAAATACAGATATATATGCATGCTAAAACCAAATATGTTTGAAGGTAAGAATATATAAAGAGAACTATACGAAGAAAAAGAATTTGAAATGATAACAAATAAAAGGTAAAAAATGATAAAGAAATAAAGAAAAGTTGATTGGTTGTCTCGTTAAAAAGGATTCGGTTCTCAGCGCATCCATCATATCTTCAAAGAAGGTATCGATATGGCTTTTTGCTAAAAGCCTAGGAAACAAAAATCATAAATTTATGTCCAGACACAATAGAATGTGTCCGAACGTCCTCGATTGAAATAGTGTGTATTATGCATTGTGGAACTTCCTCGTGAAAGTTGCAATCTATGTAGAGTGAAACGTTCTAAAAATCAATAGGCAACTTTCGTATTCAGAACGTGAAATGAAATAAATGACAACAACACGACTCCAGCTAGGTATTATACTTTTTTTACAATAAGATGGGTAATTAAATAGAAAAATGTCTAATTAATTTTCCCTATACTTTTGTCTGCAGAGATGCATAAATATTTCGCTAGAATCAAGGAAAATTTGGTGGCTGGAATAGTAGGATGCGTTTTCAGTGTCTCTTTCCGGCGATTTTGTCCAAATATGGAACATGGATATATTTTAAAACAACTAAATTTTAAACTGGCTTTTTTCTAGCCCCGCTTATTTAAAAATATTTCGCAAAACATTGCAAGCAACGAGATTCCAGATTTAGTGAAGCGGGGCTTTCAAATATTGTTCAATATCGCCATTCTTTGTCAGAGGATAATCCAGCCTGGACACAAAGTTATAAGATAAAAAGCAAAAGAAAAACTAAACAAAAAAAAACAAAAAAATACAAAAAAAAAAACAAACATAATTTTGTCTTTTCTGTTGCATTAAACATATACCTAGGATCTTGCAAACTTTTTCTTTATATAGCTGAGGTATTGTAAGTAGCACAATGTATCCGTTCTTTATTTATGTCTCTTTCTTTCTTTCTTTCTTTCTTTCTATCTATCTATCTATCTATATATCTATCTATCTATCTATCTCAGTCTGTTCACATCTATCTATCTATATATCTATCTCAGTCTGTTCACATCTATCTATCTATCTATCTATCTATCTATCTATCTATCTATTTAACTCAGTCTGTTCACATCTATCTATCTATGTATCTATCTATCTATCTATCTATCTATCATCCGCTCTCTTTCATCTATTAGGTTGGTGCAAAAATAATGACGTAATAATGTCGCTTTTTGACGTTAAAAATACGTCAAAAAACGACATTATTACGTCATTATTTTTGCGCCAACTTAATATATATCTTCATGTGTACTTATATCAATGGATCTTTATGCGATAGTCTTTCTGTATTATTATATCTTTTTTAATAATATCACTACAAGCAAGACAATAAAGCCACTAAGACGGAAGGCATTACTGAGTGTTAGAGAGCATAAAAAAAAAATAAATATATACTATTAAAGAGAGAGAATAATAAAAAACAAAAATTAAAAAGACAATAGATAATGATTTACATGATATTTAAAATTTGAAGAACAAACCTGTCTAGCTAGAAGCCGAAAGAAAGGTCAACAGTACTGAAGTGCGATGGAATTAACAGTTAGCATAAAACTTACAGTTTCATCTATCGAATTCAACTCTAGAATTATGAGACATTAGCTCCAATCTACTACTGCGTTTAAATTCATAAAGTCAAGAGGAAAATTCATCAGAACAATTACTATGAAATCATTTATAGAAAACGCACATGGAAGCTACGTTACGACAGTAGGAAAGTAACAGAAGCCGAGATGCCAGATCAGGAGCAGAAATGTTGCGAATTCTTTTTTGAATTTTATCAAAAATCTCTAAATATATAGCACGAGCCCCCGATCGGATGTGGCAGTAATATGCAAAGCGAGGACAAATGATAGACTTATAAATATTCAAGATAGATTCTGTGGAGAAACATTGTCAATCACGACATAGTGAACTAAATTTCTTCGCTGCAAACTTAGCAATCGATTCAATATACAGTTTCAACTACATGTCAGGTGAAAACGTTAGACCGAGAAGGCTCAGTGAGTCACTCTCCTGGAGGTTACCATCATTCTATTATATCCTTCAGTAAATAAATGGACGTCTCCACTAGCATTACAGTACGCTATGAATATCAATATTTCAATTATGCAATTATGGTCGGTTTTACATCAGCACCTGATGATTCCATCGTGCATGAAACTCAGAGTTGTGTTATATATAAGGAAAAAAAATTATTATTAATATAAATTATGGCTTTTTATTATACATTGAGCGTTATTTTATTAGCACCAGCACTCTCTCTCTCTCTCTCTCTCTCTCTCTCTACATATATATATATATATATATATATATATATATATATATATATATATATATATATATATATATATACAGATAGATAGATAGATAGATAGATGTGTGTGCGTGAGAGAGAGAGAGAGAAAGAAAGAGATAAAATATAGTTTTAATGTATGGTATATTTATGGATTAAAGTGCTCAATATCAGGGATAAAGCTTATGCTAATATTAAAAAAAAGTAGACTTTGGATTAACATCCAGGGGCAACCGCTTGTTTCGTGCTTGAACACATTCAGGTCGTGTTTGTTGTGCCTCTGCTCGAATATATATATATATATATATATATATATATATTTATGTGTGTGTGTATATATATATATATATATATATATATATATATATATATATATATATATATATATATATATATATGTCAGTCATGCACTTGAAGTAGTCTATTGTATTGTTCTAATGGCTATTTTAGTGGGTGGGATTTAGGTTATGTTTCAAATTTTTCTGGCGGTGGGGGCATTGAGTGGAAATAATTGTGGAACCCGATGTTATGTTTTGGCTATTTATCGTGCTGTTTATTTAATTTATTATGGATTATTTTATTGGTTGTTGTAATCCTTACATTTACTTGTGTTTCTGTTTGCTTGATATGTACCTTTTCTTGTGAGTATAAAATTCTCCAGCCTCTCTTTCCTCATTTTGTGCCCATTAGATTTTTCTTAATATTTGATGAGATTGTCCAGCTATCTCTGCTATGTATGACTGATATTACGTAATAGTAGTGTTCTCTTTCTTTCTAAAAAAAATGTCTATTAATGCTTTGCTCTGCTTTTGGAAATAATTACATTTCGCTATCCGAATGGTCGTTGGACCATTCCAATCTCTGAGTGGCTTTTTCCGTTCTCTGTTTAAACATTTGTAAGATATTTAAATTGTTTTACTTGCTGGATTTTCTTATCTTCAATTTGAAATTTGCATGTTGTCCTCTCGTTTTTTTTTTGTTTTTTTTTTACTGCCAATCATCTATTATATTTTCTTACGATTGCTTTTTAATCCTTCCTTCTCGCTTTTCTTTAATAACTTCTCTAGGTGTTTTGTTGTTGTTTTTTTTTGTGTTTGCTACCAACACTGTACCATTATCATATCTGATATTTTTAAGATCGTGTCAGCCAAGAATGAATTTTAAAAAAAGTACCAGAAATATATTTGAAAAAAAAAAAAATACCAGAGATAAAGATGTTGTCGGCTTTAAATATCCCACAGGTCGATAAGCCGTAAATAAACAAACCACCCCGAAACTAGAACAACAAACTGTTTCATTCCAAAGAATATATAATCTCTTCATTCGAATCTATTGTAAAAATCTTGTCGGCATTAAATAATCCATTGAAGTTGACATGCCGTAAAAAAGAAACCCCACCAGATTAATCAATCTTAACCAACTGAAATATCGTTGTGACTAAGAAGCTTAATGTTGTTGAATTAATGTTTGTCAGACATTTGCAAAAAATAGGAAAATTAAAATAAAAAATAAACAACAACAAAAAAAAACCAGCTAAATTGATTCCTCTGGAAGTTTACCAGCGAAACAATTGACTATGTCTAACCATCGATATTTTATTTATTGTTAGATAAAAAAAATAGTTTACGACTGGTCTGCTATGCCTTTATTTTTCTATCAGTCTTAATTTAGGTGACCACTGATCAGATACCATAATACTTTAACCATATTGAATAGGAGAAGCAACTAAGTAATATTACAGTTTTATTCCTCAATAAAATAATGAGAAAATTTCACATATTCTTTTAACTATGGGGACAATAATAATATGTAGATTGCATCTTATGCAAAAGTGTAAGAAACCCTAAAAAGATCCGGGTGAATGCTTGTAAATTCAAATATAAACCCATACTATAAGTCAGTCAGTTATGTGCCATGCGTGATACACGCTTAGGTGATCCTGTATCTTTCAATACATGACTAACGGGGCAAATTGTTTTTCCCGAAGTAGGTTGTCATTTCTTTCTGCAATAGACCAGTTGCCATCTAAATCTATAGAACCTGTTCTGTTATGCTAAGACAAGAAGAGGGTGCATACCTTTTCCAAGTTATTAGCATGTAAGTGAATGCAGTGGATTCGACTGGAATTCGAACTCGGCTCTCTGATTCTTCAATCCAAGCTGTTATTTATTACTCCACCATACCTCCTCCTTAAGTATAGTAACGAAAACTGTTTTCATGCTGACTTAATATAAATGGAATCAATATTTATCTATAGACTCAAGTGCAAAAAAAACTGATAGCCTCAAGTATAAACTGAACGAATATTTCTAGAGTTAAGCATGAATTCAACCAATCTTTCTCTACAGGCTCCAGTATAATCTGAATCAGTCATGGGAGTAAAGAGCAATTGATTCGTGTATAAACTAATGAAATGATTACTTAGGGAAGAGAGTATAATATAAATACAAATGCACGAAATGTTTTCCTGTAATTAGTAGTATATGTCCAGCACATATTTTCACTTGTAAAGTCAATTATGAATATTACTAATATTTATCAGAAGATTAAAAGTGCATACCCAATCAGTGTTTAAATTATAATAAAAAATACAAACCCTACTTCAGCGTAGGATAGATACGGATATGCAATGTGGTTGCTCCTGATCTGTCACCCCGTCCGCAGTAGCTATCTCACAGACGTGCTGTGGATTACCTCTCTCCTACAAGTACTTTCATGACAACTGCTCCGACGAGCTACTTTCACTGGTTCCCAAACTGCATGAATTTAAGCGTGCCACGAGGTTGGCATCTCCGTCCCACCCTTTCACTGTCGAAACGATTAAATGTAGCCATCACTTCTACTCCAACCGCTTCTTATATCGCACCTCGCGTCAGTGGAACTCCCTTCATATCACTTGCTTCCTTGATAGCTATAATCTTCAAATATTCAAATGTAATGCTAATCGATATTTTCTGATGCGTTGACCTTGACCCCTATCCTTCTCTTTATCCTTCTCCCAAAACCTCCTCTTTGCTCTTACTCACACTCTGTAACACCTTGCGTGCTAGCGTCACTCCCGCCTTGCTTAAAAATATGTGGGAAAGTTTCGGCCATCCAGCTCCACCCAACCGAAAGATTTTCTTCATTGCTTGCGTTTTAGGTTGGTGCTTTATGAATCATTTGCGATAATGTCTCCCGCTTCTGTATCAGAAGTAAGAAGTTTTTTCAATTCTTCAACAATAGTCTTCAGTGTAGCTATCGGCACCTAGTTACATTGTGTTTACTTTTACAAGGAGATGTAACACTGTTTCCGTAACTCAAATTACCAAATTACATTTCCGTAACAGCATAGACCATAATTTCAAAATTTGTGCCCATCTCATTCTTGATATTAACATATAAGACATTCCCCAGCATTTTCTACTTATTTCTTGTTATATATCAATATTCTGATCGGATCTACATGAAATTTGTTGCTGGTGATCGAATAAAAATAAAAGTCTCTCAAATTAACCATTCGCTTTCTCAGCCCTTTTGTCGATTTTAACATTTCTTTTGTCCACATTATCTCAATCTTTCTTGGGATCTCGAATTTCAGCACAGCTGCTCGCTGTATATCAGATATTATGAACACAATTTTCGTTCCATATGTTCTTCCGTTAATGAAAATCTCCCTCTCTTTCTCTCCCCTCTCTCTCTCTCTCTCTCTCTCTCTCTCTCTATATATATATATATATATATATATATATATATATGTGTGTGTGTATGTGTGTGTATGTATGTATGCGTGTATATATATATACATATATATATATATATGTATGTATATATATATATATATATATTATATATATATATATATATATATATATATGTATGTATGTATATATACATATACACACACACACACACACACATATATATATATATATATATATATATATATATATATATATATATATATATATATATATAAATTGTAAGTTTTTATTTAACTAGTCTTATCGGAGTAGAATGTATTAAGAAACTCGCGAAATATTAAAAACAAATAAAAACATTGCTAGGCTTCTATGTGATATCAAACGTTTTATATTGCGGGGTATACTGGAAAGTATTCTCACAGTTCAAGTGAAGACTTCAGGCAACTGAGATGTAGAAATACGGAAGGATGCTGAGAATACAGGGTTCCTGAACTCAGCACTTTGAGCACATTTCCGTGATTTTTGTTAAAAGCACATAGGTTATAAAAGAAGTGCTTTACTTTAGAAAAGATTGGTATTGGAAATATTGAACGCATCTTCTAAACGCATCTCCTTAAGGAATGAATTGTTCGCATCGCCGGCTTCGTCAATACGAGACCTCTGATACGTTGACATCACCGAATCAGATTATCTTTATCTGTTTTGG
>OZ010577.1:38532445-38542445 GCA_963932145.1 Acanthosepion lycidas | reverse complement strand
ATTCGCTGCTGTATAAGTTTTAGTGAATTGACTATTTTACTATCGTCCTGCATGTTAAGACTCTGACTGTACACAGAGGGCTGCAAATGTAGATATACAGTAAGTATTATACAGTTATTACCAATCTTATAATAGTGGTTCTAGGATTCATTTAATACTAGAATTCATTTTATTCATTAAAATAAGGTTTAATATTTTTATTTTCATAATTTCTATTATAATACATTTATTGTCTTTTTTATTTCTTACTAAATAATATTAATACATATTTTTCAAGTAAAGAAGAGTGTGTGATGGCGGGGTTAAACAGTTTGATCATGTGAGGGATCGATATGTGTATTATTGATATGTTTATTATTGATATGTTTATTGTTGATATGCTTATTTTTTGTGATCAAGTAATTGGTTAAGAAATAAAAAAAACAAGAAGTTGCAGATAAATAATGTATTGAACAGTAAATACAATAGAAGTGTGTTACACCACTTGGGAGTGTGTATCGGTTGACCAGCGTTAAGTCTATTACTGTTATATTTAACAGATCCCCCTCACGAGGGTCATATCTGGCACAAGGCCGAGTTTAACGCGGGTCATCCGAGCCCGTAGGCTCGGCCAAAAAATCCCCGTAGAACCCCCGTTAACGAGTTCAGGGTCTGTCTACCTTCCCGGACGAAACTCTACCCTTCGGCACAGCCTCGTACGAGTTCCTCTCTGCCCAAAGCAGAAAGTTTGACAGAAGCTGCGAACAGTCACACCATCGGTAGAACACTGTTCCCCACAATAGCCTCATTAAAGTGAGGACGCCACAACATTATTATTGATATCTTTGTATAATCAATTCAGTAACTTTCGTGCTCACGTTTTTGTTTTTTCATTACTGTATACCTGCTTTTGCATCCCCCTTGTATGAAGCCTTGCACCAAACCAATCTAATGTTGTCCTGTGGTATCAAACTTTACCTTCTTCTTACATCTTCTAGAAATTTCAACTCTCTCTTCATAATGTTAAGTATAAGTGTCCTTTTTGCTTCTATTCTCTCTTAGACTTTATCGTTGCTCACATGTTCGGTCCATGGTATTCTCAGCATCCTTCTGTGGTATCACACTTTCATTGTTACAAATCTCTACTTGATCTTTGAAGAGAGTATTCAGTATTCACTGCCATATAGGAGAACTGGTATTATTGATTCAACATTATCTATTTTTCTCTATTTCAAACGAAATGTTTTTTTCTGTTTCATAATAATTTGCTTAGTTTTTGGAAGACATATTTTTCTCACCCGATGTTATATTGGCCCTCATCTGTGAAAACACATCCCAGGAATAAAATATTTATTTCAAATGTAATGTTGTCTCTAATAATCTTTTATCTATCACCGGCATGTATGCCTTGATTCTGGAGCGATATTAAATTCTAGGTCTGTTCTAATGAAATGATAAGTAGCAACCTTAAAGCTAATGTTGTTCCATCATATCTGCTGATTAATATTCTTCTATCGCTGCTGCTGTTACAACCGGTTCTCCTTCTTCTTTATGCACCCATCAAGACATAGGCGATTATGGCTACCCGTAATTTTCTGACACTTGCAGCTTTTAAATCTTGTCTTTCTTAAACCGCCATCCATTTGCTCAAGCTTAATAAGTATGTTATGTATTTTCTTCTGTCTTTCTTGCCTTCATCTTGAACTGTGAGTATCAGAGTTTCCAAACCCTGTTTCCTCATCCTGTGCCATAAAACCACAACTGCCTCTTCCTGATGTTGAGTATAAGTTTCCTATTAGTTTCATTTTCTCTAAAACTTCGTTGTTACATGTTTGGTTCATGGTATCCTCGGCATTCTTCTGTAGAACCACATTTCTAGACTCTTTATCAGTGAGGAGATTTTCCATCCCTCACTGTCATACAGGAGAACGAATATCACGTAATAGTTTAGCACGGTTTTCCTTGTTTCTAACGTGTTTTTTTTTCTTTTTCGATTTCTTAATATTCTTCTTAGCTTTTCGAAAGCAACTGTGGTTATCTTAACACTCATTAGGAATTCACTGTCACACTTAACATTCTCTGTTAAAACACTTCCCAGATATTAAATGTTTGCCCTTTTTTTACTTTGGTATCTCCAATTTGTAATTCGGACTCTGAGCCCAACCTTTTTGCTAACAGCCATGCATTCTGTCTTCTTGTAGTTGATGTTTAGTTTGCCTATCCTTTTTCCTTACCATTAAACCAAAGAAAAATCTCTACAAATATGTTCTTTTTTTTCCAGAAGGAAAGTTTTACCGTTCTTAAGGTTGTTCAGATGACTATTAAGATATGAACAAAATCAAAAACATTTTTTTTTTTGATTATCGATCATCAGGAATTAAATACCGAAGTTTATGTTTTCCAAGATTACTTTTATCTTTCACGTGTTAAAAATATCAGGGATTTGAAATAGCTTCTGTATCAGAGGTCATTTTTCTTTCGTCTAAAGCGAGAAATCCGGCGTGAATACTGAGTATGAATAAAATCTGGCAAAGTTTTCACTTTATTGACATTGTCTCTGTCGATCGTTGTGAGGAAAAATGTTGTTTCCTTCATAGACATTAAGTGTTATCTTTCATTAGGTTCTTCATATTTATTCCGAAAATCAATATTAATCGCATTATTGATCACTTATAAAAAAAATAGTATCAGAGATAAGGAAAACGAACAAAGCTGCGGTAGTGATACATTCGCCCAACGCCGAAAACTGCAACAAAACCAAACATTAACCCAAAAGTTGAGTCATTTTTTTTTAAATAGACTCATCAGATCGTGATTTTCATACGGCTATATCTCATAGCGCCCAAATAGTTCAGAAATATCCCAACTGTCAATTGTGTACTACCGCTTTCTCCTATCTTTTATTAAAAATACCTACGAGCGAATTAAGCGTGTAGCTTTTAGTGAGAAACATTCTTCTTTGAACCGCGTGGGCTGGCTCTACATAATAAAAACTAACTCTATCAAATAACAAAAACCACATCACTTGAATACTCACCATCATAATCGTCATGATCATTCGACCTTCCTATATTTGGTCGGAACTCCAACGACAATCCCTTACCACTCGGCTCGGTCCTGCATTGCTATCCACAGATCCCCAATGTCCAATCCTTAGCCTCGAGCCATGGGGTCTGGGAAAGTCATTTTTCCTGAGAAGACACTTCCAGAAGGATGCCATAGGAGGAAGGGTCAGACGATTTCCCTGTCAGCTCGGTGGCAGTGGCCGGTTAAACTGTAATCGTTATTGTTTGAGATTAAGAGATATTAGTCTCAGTTCTCCGTAAATTGCGTTGCGTTGCATGGGATATCCTCGATGTTCTAGATTTTTCTAAGTAGATTTGTAAATGCTCCATCCAATTGTCTTTCAAGACCCACAGATAACGCCCAGTTTTAGGATGCATACTGTAGGACTGGTTCAATCAATGTTCGAAATGTTTGGACTTGTAAGGAGGATGGAAGGTTCGAGCGCCAAAACTTGTGAAATTTGTTACACGCATCCCATTCAAAAGCTTTGCGGATGTTGAAGCAATCGCAATAGCAGCAACTTCAAAAATGGATATCGGATGAAACTTGAAATGTAACTTTCCCAACTACTTCAAACAAAAGGTTAGGAAGGAAACTTCATCAGTACAATACTGGACGGGGCACTAACAGTTAGGGCACTTGAAAAACCTATTTTCGTGAAAAAAACAAAAAACAAAAACTGTATCACGAGAAAGATTTTATAAATCTTAACTCTCTGTAGCACTGACTGCTCGGTCAATGAATGTCGAATGCTTCCTTATAAGGAATTTAGAAATAGTATGATTATCATTTATCACACATGTGTTACAGAAATATCGCATAAAATTAATAATGATCCTTATAAGTGTGAGCCATAGTCAAAATCGTCATGGAAAAACCGAAATAAATCGTCCTGAGTATTCTAGTTATAGAACAGTGAAATTGTGACATAACTATAAACGCATAGAGGACTATTTTCTTTGATATACGGGAAAAGAGTTGCCATTTTATGCTACCATAGAAATACCAAAATAACTAAATTTTTAATTTCACTATTTACGATATATTCACATGCTGTAAATTTGGCTAACGTTAGATATTAATGACAAGAACATCACTAAAAATTTAGTAGGCCTTAGCTCTTCACCTCAGTAAATGTAATCCAATCATACAACTGTTAAATGAGACACTGGATCAGTGAAATCAGCTGAGCAGCGATATCTCTCCCTAACAATTACTGAAAGAAGTGTCTTCCTAGTAATGTTTTCATACCAGTTGATCGAAAACAAAACAACACAAAAATGGACACATATTAATGTGTTATCATCCCATTCAGACAAAATCATGATTTTCATATCAAAACATCAAAAATGGTTAATTTGTTTATCATCAAGCATATAAAAGATTTATTTAACCAGCAATAATACCAGGATTCTATTCATTTTGGAGTTCTGAAATTCAATATGCGTTGTGTGTTGTGAAGGTCAGAGACACACTGAAATCCGTTTAAATACTTGATAGATTCGGTCTTAATGAACTAAAAGAGCAAAGTGATTCAAGTATTCTATTTACAGGTGATTTATATCCAACATCACATATTTCTGAAATCCGAAGGAAGGCTAATTAAAAATAGGTATGATTACTCTCCGAATCTTATTCACAAAGTCATAAAAACCCCTTTGCACTGAATTTATTCATCCAGTACTCGAATATGTGTCAGTTATCTGGTGCCCAAACTACAAAAAAGACACCAACTTATTGTAATCTGCTCGGAACTGGTGTCAGCCAAGCTACAAGCAAAATCAAGGTACCATCTCTACAGTCAAGATACCAGTTCACCAATCAGAGAGAGGTATAATAAATCACTGGAGATGTATACTAAAATGGATGTGAACAATTTCTTCATTCTCTAAAACGAGTTATGCGTGGTCATTCATAAAAATAACTGACGAAAACCTATTGAAAACGGTTGTAACATCGAATTTCTTTACCCTGGGGATGATAGGTGGAACACTTTAACTCTATTTTAAACGGACCAATGTTGGCTATTTTCAAGACGAAACACAGGATCATGTTCAAATGAGCTGCAGAGCTATTGACTATTTCGAATTCAAATTCGATTAATCCATTTTTTGTTTTACATATCACATTTTTCTGGCTAAGATAATACTTAAAGGAAATAATTTTAAAATAGATACTGGTTAATCCGTTTAACAATGTTATTAAAATTTGATTTTAATTTAAACTTTTATAATCAAAACCACGCTATTTTTGTTCTCTAAGGGAACACTAATCTTCATTATATTTATATAAGTAAAAAAAAGTTGTATTATACTTGTGTATACAGTTAAACAAGGATCTGGTTTATACGCAAGCCTTTTGGTCAACTTTGGCCATGTTGTATGTCAATATACATAACAAAAAACAATCTGACGTGTTTATACTAGAGTCTATAGCATTGGCTATTCAGCTTCTGAAATCGTAAGAGTTCACTCAGTTCTTTTTCAAGGCGGGTATTTTCCCATATGCAGGAGGCTCCATCAAAAGGATACTGTTGAGAAAGTATTTACCGCAAAGAACCTTCCCTGCCTCCCATCAGAATGCCTGATACCCAACTCCAGAAGAGCGTCTCTCTGCGCCTGCTTAGTCTCACGCTGTTCGCAGATTGAGATGAAACAAATACATTGAATCAATAGCTTGATCTACCGCATGGAAAGTTGGTTCTCTGTGTTGTGCCAGAAAGTTTGTTTTTTTCTCGTCTGAGATCATACTTCAAATCTATAAATCAACCATCCGTCCTTGCAAGGAATACTGCTGTCATATATTGTCAGGTGCCCCCGCTGTACCTCTCGAGGGGGATATGCAATGCGATAGATCCTGATCCGGCATCTCGTCTACAGTCACTTTCTCACATACGTGCCGTGGCTTTCATCTGTCTCCTCTACAAGTATTTTCAGGCAATTGTTCCGACGAGCTGTTTTCGATGGTTCTCAGATTGCATGAATTTAAGCGTTTTACTAGGGTGGCATCTCATCCTCCGACTTACACTGTCGAAACATTTAAATGTAACTGTCACTTCTACTCAGACCGCTTCTCATCTCGCACCTCACGTCTGTAGAACACCCTTTCTCTTCATTGCTTCCCTGATAACTATAATCTTCAATTATTCAAGTGTAATGTCAATCGACATCTTCTGATGCCTGGATCTTGTTCCCTGTCCTCTCTTTTCAAACTTCTGTGGCCCCTAGCCTGGGGGTGAAATGCTTTTAAAAAATACCAATTACTACTAAAATTAATAATAATAACTTGAAAGACCCGTGAAATTTTGACGACTTTTCTCTTTAAATTTTCTGCTGAATTATACAGGGTGACCCCAAAAAATGGGAACTTTTTAACAATCCAATAAAACCAAGAATTATGGAAGAAAAATATTTTATTCATAGCAATTTAAACCTTACCACATGCCATTTAAGGAACAATGATGGAATTTTCATTTTTTTTAAATTACGTCCTGTAGATGGCGTCCTTCTGTACGAATGCATTCTTGATATATGCTGTTGAGATTCCTCATTGACTACTGCAAGATCTCAGCTGGGATACTGTGAATTTCATCTTGAATTCTAAATGGCGAAATGTTTCCTTGCTCAAGGTCCCTATCTTGCAGTGTTGCCACTTGCTCATGTCTGGCAATACGCACTTCAAAAATTTAAATTTTTTTGGGTCACCCTGTATTAATTCTTCAATTAATGAATGAATAAGCTTATAGCGAGTTCTTCGACAATAAAATATCCGTAGAAATTCCCCTCTGAAATACTTAAATATTTGAGTCTAACAACTTTAACAAAATATTGCAATAACAATCATGAATCTGAATCCTGGACGATATTTAAAGAAGTGGTTATGAAGAAAATATTTGAAACTGAAAACGTTTTCAATTATAACGAAAGAACGTTTAAACCCTTCTATATTCCCTTCTTTCTTTTATTCATTTTCTCACTGAAACCAAGTAGCGCATGTCTTGTTTTTCTACGCAATCAAAACATTATTTATGAAGTTAAACCCTTCTACTTTCCCTTCATTCATTCTTTCTTTCTTTCTTTCTTTCTTTCTAAAATTGCTTACGAACATTTCCCCTGATAATAGTAATTTCAAAATAATTCAGTAGAAGATGACATTTTATTTATGGTAATTGGATTTTTGGCGATTACTTTAATCGGTTTCCGTCGTTCGATTCTGCTTGTCTTAAAAAATAACGCTTTTATCGCAGTCGCCACGTTCTATGTTCAACTATGTTCAAAGTGTAGTATCTGTTCGTATTCGCTTAATCTGAATCTCTCTCTCTCTCTCTCTATTGCTTTCACTTTACTTTTATCTTCCTTCTTTTCCTTTTTCCTTTTCTCACTGAAATGGTGATGATGATGAAGTGGTGGAGGAGGAGGAAAACAAATGGGTATATAGAAGAAAATAATTTGTATAGTGCGTAAAGCAAGTAAATCAATGTTTTATTTTATTATTGCAGATTGCCCAAAGTTTTAATTTACAAAAGAATTCCCTACACAAGCAATGGTCTGGCTGAAGAACCAGCTGAGGGTGGGGGGGGAAGAAAAACTAATATTTCACATATGTGTCTATTTAAAATTTTACATCTAACAATTTGTATCAGATCTAAGCATGTGTTTGTGAGTATGTCTGTATATGTGTGCATTTATGTGTGTGGGTATTTCTGTATGTGTCTGTGTATGTGTGCTCGCACGCATTTATGTGCAAGAGTATGTGTGTACGAGTAAGGAAATTATAATGTTTAAAAAATTCTTAAATTACACATGACAGACAATAATTTTCTAATGTAAAACATCTTGTATCCTTAGACATCTTTCCAGGGTCTACAATTAAGTTAATCTACCAACATCGTAAATGACGTAATCAATCAAAAGCAGTTGGTATTCGATAATCTAAGAATAATCACGAAAAAAAGATATTGTAGGAGTGGCTCGAACTTTGATTCATTGCTACATTAAAAACAAACAATGAAAGATCACGCAACCGAACACGTACGCAGATCCGCGCAGATCCGCGCAGACGGGAGCACGCACGTGAACTGACATCCGCAAAGACAGGCGCATGGCCACACGCACGCAACCGCACACATGAACAAAGACAATACAGAAAAAAATTCACCAATGACGTACATATATATATATATATATATATATATATATATATATATATAAGCAGTAAAATGCTACTACCCACGGAAGAGTGGACGGAGAGGTCCGCCTTCGAAAGTGAGAAGTCGGAATGCTGAAGATAATATCAATCAGTTGAATGACAAAATTGTACTTTATATATATATATATATATATATATATATATATATATATATATATATATATATATATACATATATATATATATTTATATATATATATATATATATGTATCTGCAAACACACAAACGCACACACACACACATACATATATATATATATATACATATATATATATATATATATATATATATATATATATATATATGCCATTTATACCATTTCTCTGATATCTGTTCTTCGTAAATTGACTGGTTTTGCACAAGCTCTTTCCAGTGTAACCAAAATTATTATTGTTAGGTAGTCTAATGATTAAACCCCCCACATATATATATATATATATATATATATATATATATATATATATATATATATATATATATATATATATATATATATATACCTGATAGAGCACCAAAATTATCTAAATTGAGTAAAAGCAAAATTGTCTATTTGTTAGGTTTAGATTTGAAACGTTGTACATTAGAAATGATTAAATATATATAAATTTTTCAAGGTTTTTATAACACTATTGGATTCTATATTCCTTAAAAAGTATGTATAGCTACTCTCCAAGCTCGACATAAAAATCGTTATGAAGCCAATCATAAACAAAAATGACATGTTCATCACTAATTAATCATTACTAAGGAACAGAAGCACATGAATGAATGAAATCAAGTTCATAGATAGATAGATAGATAGATAGATAGATTCCAGGATCATTTTCCAACTTATTCAGGGTGATCTTCGCCCACTCTTACCTTCTAACTTTCAGCCCTGGAGTAACTCAGTGGTTTCCCGTAACATTTCATTTTCAATCTCTGTTCACTGTTCTTTGGACACTCATAGCTGAACGTAATATCTCACGTGCCAAACGCCTCATGGATTGAGCTGGGTTTTTTCTAGTTGATAAGTCGAAGTGTTTTTCAGAGATTCTTACGACAAGTCAGGATAATGTCAAGGTGGCTAAACGTCTGAACTGAAAACCAGGAAAAATAATTCAATTATTTTAGGGATTTTGGATATTAAACATTTTGAGTGATGGACAATTATACCGTAACACGATTTGGACAAATTTTGCTGCTACACCAGGTAAACATTATATAAGGCAATAAAAATAATAAATTTTATATTGTAGGCCATGATAGTTTTAAAACAAAAACACACACCAGTCGACCGGTTTCGTCTCCTCTCATCAGACTGTTAACGGGGAACTAAAATTATGAGGAAAAGAAAAAGAAAAAGTCTGTTATGGATGACATGAATGAATGGACAGGGAGAAATAAATTATTACAAAAATTATACCAACAATGATGCTAGAAACGCAGCACAGCAAGTATAAGGAAACAATGTCGTTAAAATATGTTAACCTGTCTGGTGTCATCGCACACTATTCCTTTTATATATATATATATATATATATATATATATATATATATATATATATATATATATATATATATATTATTTCTACATTACTCCCTAATATCTCTATAGATACACATACCTCTTTCTCCCCCTTTCTCATTCTCTCTTTTTTCTTTCCGCTATAGTGAATCCTTATTTTAAAGCATATTTTATTTTTAAATATTTCGTTATTTGCCTGTGCCTGGAAAAAAAAAATTAATGCATTTATTATTGAAACC
>OZ010577.1:38472445-38527445 GCA_963932145.1 Acanthosepion lycidas | reverse complement strand
GCTAAATTTGACGGAGGCTAATATTTTTATTTTTACTGATGGATTTGATTTCTGTAAAAACACCATTCTTAAAATTAATAAAACATAAAATAAAACTTGAAAATTAAAAAAAAACAATACCAATATGTTAAAAATAAAATGTAAAGTTTTAATGTTAATTTTTAATTAATTTCTAATTGTTATTTATAATACTAATTAAGGTCTATTTTTAATATATTACTATTAAATCTCTGTTCATGTTTTAATAAGTACAAGTAATCTCCCTTTAATTATATAAATTTAAAAAAAATTAAATATGAATATTTCCAACACAGATATGGAATTTTTTAAATTTTCTTTTTGCATGCATATATTAAGCAAGCTTATTTTAATTTCCTAATTTTCAAATTTTAAAGTGAAAAAAAAATTGCAATCCCAGCATAATATATAACTATACCAACATTATGATAACCAGATATATAAATCAAAATTGTGTAACGGTCAGTTTATACTCGACACCTAAAGTTTGAGTCGTGCAAGAGGTGATGATAATATGCATATTTATTAATATATACTTAATAGCTCTGTTATAATATATTGAGCACTGTTTTATTAACACCAGCCCTCAATGTACGATATATTATTATTGTGTGTGTGTGTGTACATATATATATATATATATATATATATATATATATATATATATATATATATATATATATATATGTGTGTGTGTGTGTGTGTGTGTGTGTGTGTGTGTGTGTGTGTGAAGTTTTAAGGTGTGCTATATTTATGGAATAAAGTGCTCAATATCAGATATACAGAGTGTGTAAATATAAAAGTGAACTGAATTCAACACTCAGAGGGAACAGGCTGTTTCATGTGACGATTGCGTCTAGCATGAAACAGCCTGTCGCCTCTCAGTGTTGACTTCAATGTTCACACACACACACTCATATATATATATATATATATATATATATATATATATATTAATCAATATATATATATAGATATGTATCTATTAAGCTATATATACATATGTGTAAAGCAATATATATATTAAAATATATATGTATACACACACAGACACACACAAACACACGCACACATATATATATATATTGATGCATGTTTCATTAAATAATATAGACAAGTTTTGTCTATTTTATGCAAATTTATTTCATATCATCTGATAAGCTTAATAACATTATCAGTGAATGACGAAAGAAAATCACCATATTGATACATGTTTTTTTTTTAATCCTTTCTAAGCTTTCGGCTTACATAAGCTATCATCATAGATGACAATTACATTACAATATATTAAACGATACATGGACTTAGCAATAATGATAGTCTGTTTTAGTTTTCATTGAATATTTCCAAACAACGACAAATCGTGCATACGAGACGCAGGAATCGAAAATCGCACCGCGTCTCATAACATCATGACCACTTGAAAGTGAAAACGAAAAGTTTGGGAAGCCGTTTGTATAAACTATATATATATATATATATATATATATATATATATATATATATATATATATATATATATATATACGTAAATGTCCCTTCTGAACTCTGATGTACGTTATAATGATGTGTGTGCGCCCTGGTTGTGCGTTTTTTATTAAGTGTGAGTTTATTTGATGTTTCTTGTTTCCTTACGAGTTTTCTTTTTTGGGACGATAGATCATTTGGAGAAAATACTCACAGTGATATTTTTTCAACCAATTCTTCCGACATTACGAAAGGAGGATTATTAATATATTTCTGTTTTGCCTGATATACATGGTTGTGAGAATATATCCAGGTTATCAGCTGTTGGGAGGTAATTTTCTAGAACATTTACCAGTTTTATTTTTCGTTAGAGACAATGAAAATGTACTGAACAGTTACATAATATTATTCCTCCTACATAGCAGTGAATGTTGGACAATCTTATCACAGCCAAAGAATCAACACAAAATGGTTCTACAGAAGGCTGATGAGGATACTATGGGGCGAAGATTTAAACAACGGCGAAGTTTTAGAAAATCTGGAAACCAAAAGGAAACTTATACGTAACAGGAAGAGACAGTTGAAATTTATAAGTCATATAAAGAAAAAGAAGACTTGGAAAATCTGATACCCACAGGAAATATTGAATGCAAGTGGAACAGAGGAAAACAACGCATAAACTACTCTGTGAGTTTGAGGATACGTTTGGTTGGTTGGTTGGTTGGTTGGTTGGTTGGTTGGTTAGGTTTTATGGCATATCAACCACTATAGGTCATTTAATACCAAATTTAGTTTTATATATATATATATATATATATATATATATATATATATATATATATATATATATATAGTACTATTAAACGTTTATCTAGCAACATTATTTTTTCAAAAACGTATAGCTGGCAACATTACCTTTTCAAAAACATAATATCAGAGGCCTTGCTGTTGGACGTAGTTTATCGTCATACCCAGGACGCGGATGTACTTTATCGTCATACCCAGGATGCGGATGTAGTTTATCGTCATACCCAGGATGCGGATGTAGTTTATCGTCATACCCAGGACGTGATATGTTTGGTGGTACAAATGTTTAAACAGATGACAATAAGACAAATTTATTAAGATATAAGGAAAATAGGAAATTGTGGAGAGCCATGATCTCCTGCGTAGTGAATGGACACGAAACAGAAGAAGTAGAATGAAGGAATTGAAATCCATCTCTTCTGTGCTATTCTTTTTAGGATTTTTGATTATTTATAGTCGTAAGTTTCAAAAATTTATTTTACTTTTATTTAATAGATTAACTTATATATTTAATTTACTTATTTGTGTTATTTGATTTTTTAAAATATTTTTCGTGCAGTTTTCTCGGGTTGTAAAATTTTTGCGTTTATATGTGAAATAAAATTTATTAGATTTAGGTTAGGAAAATTTATTTAGCCTAATTTTTTTCATGTCTCTAAATGATTGATCACTGATGTAAAGCTGCTGTAACCTAGGGAAGGTTACGGAATAGAATAATCAAACGAAGATTGGTAATGAACGATAATACGTAGGACAAGAACAGCACATATATCATTCGCCAGCGGCGCGTAGAAGAAGTAGTCAACTGCTAGAAGTGAGTCAAGTGAATTCTACAATGAATCTCCAACTGATGGATATCTGCCAATCGCCCCACGCGGTCAGATGTGGCACAATGTCTAATTTAATTTTTGGCATCTGAGCCTGTAGGCTCGGCCAAAAATTCCCCGTAGACACCGTATAAAACGGGGTTGGGTAGTTGTGCCCTTCGACATATCCCCGTTTGGGGATCCTCACTGCCCGAATGCAGAGAGTTTGACGAGCACAGCTGGAGACGAATCTCCGACTGCAGAATGTATATGAATAGCAACATACCCATTATCGTGCATAGGTATGCTACAAGAAAAACACATTTTCCTCATAAATATATCAAATTTGAAATCACGAACGCACGCACACGCACGCGCGCGCACACACTCACACACACATGCATATAGATGAAAACTATATTATTAGCCGGCGCGTTTTCTATTGTCTTTTACCTTTATACATATTGTCTTTTTCGACAGGTTAACTCTAATAAATATTTCATATACATACATACATACGTACATACACACACACATATATATATATATATATATATATATATATATATATATATATATATATTGTGTGTGTGCATGTATTTATATATGTATGTATTCATGTGTCCATATCTTCCATTTGACCATATGTATGTAAAGAGTTCTTTGATATTGACTGTTCTTGGGTCTCAAATGAAATTACCTCCTTAAAAGCAACAATGATCAAAGAGGCAACATCAAGCATCTCACCCCTTCACCAAGTGCGACAGTTGATCTAGCCAAAGTGGCCAGTGAAATTGAACTTCGTTGGTATGTCAGAAGCCGGAAGTCTCTTTCAATCGTATATTCTTGCGTTATATTAGCTGACCGCATTGTCGTTCAGCGGGAAACTTTTCACAAATATATTCTAGCTGTTCCGGGGATAACAAGGTGAAATATTTAAAAGCAGTATCATGCGTATTGGTCTTATAGCTCCGGAAATATATGCCATTATTTTTCTTGGATTACATATTGGAGATATCAGATTCTTCAAATCTCAACTGTACATATAGCCCTGTTAAATGGCAGGATTAGTGTAAGTTTTCAGGACCTCATTCACAATGTCGCCAAAAAACCTTTTGTGAAGAAGTAAATGGTTAAAGAAATAACAAAACAAGTTTTACAGATATGTCATATATTAAACTATAAGTACAACAGCAGAGTATTACACGACTAGTGAGTGTGTGTCGGATGACTCCGCGTTCAATCTATTCGACTGATCTATTTACCAGCCTACCCACGAGGTAGGATATGGCACAAGACCGAGTTAAATGTGGGGCAATCTGAGATCGTAGGCTCGGCCAAAAATGCCCCATAGGCTCCGTATAAAAGGGGGTTGGGTAGCTGTTTCCCAAGACGAGAATCTGTCCTTCAACATAGCCTCATCTGGGGATCCTCTCTGTCCCGTGTCAGAGAGTGACCAGCACAGCTGGAACAAATCTATTAGACTGTTCCTAAAAGGTCTTCTCTCCTACTAATCTTATAGTAGGCAGAAGAGTCCAACATAGACTATTTAGAGGGAGGGCACCACAACAGAACCTTAAGACACGACGTTCAGTTAAAAAAAATAATAATTTCAACATAAGCAACGCAATAAAGCGACTAAGAAACAACGTATTACTGAGGAGAAACGAGAAATGATTTAAAAAAACTGGGAATGCATTACCGAGGAGAAAGGCAATAAAAAGAATTCGATTCAACGCGAGAAATGGTGATGATTGATATTGCATTTAAATTTTTGAACATTGTAGTTGACAGGAAAACAAGGAGTTTGTTAGGGGACCTTACCTATAATAACATAATAGACTAATCCATACGTAATAAATACTGCGCCTCAAGAGGAAGCAGGGAATTCAGTCCGATGTCTGGCGACCGGCTGATCGGTTGAACTCTCTGCCTTCGGGGGGTGGGAGGAACACGAACGAGGCTACGCCGAAGGGCGGAGTCTCTTTCGAGGAGGTAAACCGACCCTGAACACGTTTATACGGGTTCAAAGGGCATATTTTTGGCCGAGCCCACGGGCTCGGAGATCCCACGTTAAACCGGCCTTGTGCCACATGATGCCCTCGTGGGGGTGGGGGTGAGTAAATACTGTTCAGCATGAAGTCGGGCGACCGGCTGATCTGTTGAACTCTCTGCCTTCGGGCGGGGAGTAACCCGAACGCGGCTACGCCGAAGGGCGGAGTCTCTTTCGGGGAGGTAAACCGAGATCCCACGTTAAACCGGCCTTGTGCCACATGATGCCCTCGTGGGGTGGGTGACTAAATACTGTTCAATCTGAAGTCTCGAGTGAGGTCCGTCAGGAGTCTGTCAGTCAGTCAGAGCGAGCAAGTCAGTCAGTCCAGTCAGGGCAGTCCGAAACAGAGTCGCGTTCAGACAATTACTACAAGACATTAGAATAGTGATACTAGTCGAGACTACATTATTCTCTATACTAAACCTGATTGTTCGTACTAACACTTTCTACTTCTCTGTATATATTCCTGTTTGTAATATATCTGTGTTATTACATACCTGTGTTCGACTTCTTCTTTATTGGTTCTACCTTGGGCTATCACCGTGGTACAAGCAACCGGACCATAACAAAGGTGGAAGAGAAGTTCATAAGCTAGCAGTGTGAGAAGGGAAATTAACAGAACTTTCGGTTTCATGAAGTCTAACTATCAAAGAGGAAAACTTGTCAGAATACAACCTGCATATCAGTTATGTGCTATGCGTGATACACGCTTAGGCGATCATTTCTTTCTGCGGTAGACCACTTGCCATCCAAAGATATAGAACCCGGTCTGTACTGCTATTTACCCATAGCTTGTGAGGAGAAGAAGAGGATCCATACCTTTCACAAGGGTATTAGTACGTAAGTGAATGTCATGGATTCGCCTGGAATTCGAACTCGGCTCTCTGATTCTTCAATCCGAGCCGTGCCTCCTTGCATATAATCTGTAGTAATATCTAACAAATTAATACGCAATACCAGATCTCAAGAAATCAAAAAGAAAATCTCTCTCAGAGTGCATGTTCGGTTAGTAATTGAGAGTATGTTTTTAATGACTGAGACACACATGCGGTGTGAACTGGTAACAGAGTGTTAAGTTAACAGAAATTATTATACCCGACGATATCACTATATATATATATATATATATATATATATATATATATATATATATATATATATATGTGTGTGTGTGTGTGTAATGAAAAACAAACCACTTTAAGGTACCATTACGATAATTTATTTCACCTAAATCCTTTTTTAAGGATTCAGGATCATCAGGTAAAACTTTAAATTAATTTTAAATATTAAAATAGATGTTATTGTTACTGTCTTTTTCTTTGTATATTGTGGAAATACAATTAGTCGGGTGAATAAACTATTAAAATTTGAAATATTTCTTTATGTCCTAGATAAATATGTTTATTACAATAATAGTTATATTTAGTCCCGAAACTATTTACTTAAAAAATTAAAGATTAAGTTAATTACAAAATTTTTTCACACATCGAATTTTCTATCAAACATTGTAAACTATCTTTTACATAATTTTGTTAAAACAAAATTATGACAACTCCATCTCTCTTTACCCCCCCTATCTCTCTCTTTACCATAAGACTCACTTGTATACATTTTCTACATTTCATTTCCGTTTTGTTAACCATCTAAACAGGTCAAGGTTCTGTCACTCCTCCTACTCCAATATAAAACATACTTAAGAGAGATACAAAATTAACCCCTCCCTATACTTTATATTGTCTGTTTAACTGCCACTCTCAACCCCCTCTATTAAATTACAAAAATTACACTACCCACCAATTTCTAATCCCATTTTTCCTCTCAATTCGTTGTTGGAAGTTTTACCTGATGATCCTGAATCCTTAAAAAAGGATTTAGGTGAAATAAATTATCGTAATGGTACCTTAAAGTGGTTTGTTTTTCATTACATATTAGTTCTGTCCTCACATTGAGTGTACTTTTGGGGCTGAATCATTTCTGAACAATTTCTTAGCTAATCGACTATATCTCACTATTTTCTCTCTACATCTCTAACAAAAATCACGTCACTGATTTTGAAGATGCATATATATGTGTGTTTGTGTGTGTGTGTATGTATGTATGTATGTATGTATGTATCTTCAAAATGAGTGACGTGATTTGTTTTATTTATATATTTTAATGTTATACATGACAATTGTCACCCAGAGTGGACTTTTAGGGCTGAAACATTTCTGAAAAATTCCTTAGAAAATCGACTATATCTCTTTGTTTTTGTTTATATATCTAACAATGATTACGTCACTCATTTTGAAGATACATACACAGGCAGACACACACGCACACACACACACACACACATATATATATATATATATATATATATATATCTGCAATAAAAATCACATCAATCATTTTGATGATATGTACATACACACACACACATATATACACACACACACATATTTATGTATGTATGTATGTATCTTCAAAATGAGTGACGTGATCTTTGTTCGATATATAAACACACATTTTAAAGAGGTATAGTTGATTATCTAAGGAATTGTTTAGAAATGTTTCAGCCCCAAAAGTGCACTATTGGCGACAATTTTCATGCTTAACATCAAAATACATAAATAAAACAAATCATCCGGATGCTGCGCAAGTATTCATAGGTGTATCTAAAAACTGTTTATCATATCAATGTCGACTGGAATCGAGATCATTGTAAACTCCACGATCAGTCCATTATCTACTTAGTATCCAATTCCGCATGACTATAAACAGCTTTAATTCAGCGCTGCCTTTCTCATAAACTTGTCATGCTAGATTGAAGTACCCAGTTTGCCCTTCTATTTAATCCACTGCTTGGGGGATTTCATTTATTCATACCTTTCCAAAAGATTTTTGTGCGAATGTCAATGTAACGGAACTCGAACAATCTCGCGTCCCGAACTATTATTTATTAAACCAACTGCACATATACAAACAAAAATGTTAAGCAGTAGTTAAAAAATAACTATCAAACAGTTAGAAACAATATATAAAGTAGAAATAATATAGAGAGCATGACGCGATCTATGAATATATCAAAATCAAGTTATTGCTTTTATTTAAATACAAATGGGAATTATTTCAAATATGAAATTGCACTGGAATAGTGAAAGATCCCTTAGAAAAGCAAATCAAAGTATTAAGAAACAAAAAAAAATTCGATTATAAACAAATAAAATATTGCTAAAATGCTCTGTAATATCGATTCTCATATATGGCAATGAATAATGGTAAATTTACCCAAAGATAAAGAAGAAAGCTTGATGAAATAGAAATATGGTTTTACAGAAGAATGCTGACAATACCATCAACTGAATATGTAAGCAACGAGGAATTTGAAAGAAAAATAGAAACAGATAGCACAATTATACTCAGAATCAAACAAAGTTGAAATTTCTAGGAAAAATAATGAGGAAAGTGATATCGGCGAATTTAGCACTCACAGGGCATACTGAAAGTAAGTAGAGAATAGAGAAAGTAAATAAACTTCAAAGCGCGATTGTGTAAATGGATGACATAACAGCAATTTGAATAGTAAGAAGATACATTGTTCAGAGCTACGAAATGTAACGATTTGTTATAGAGATGAAGTCGCCCACGTCTTGAAGTAACACTAGACATATAGAAAACTTTATAGAGCAGATGATATGCAACCAATCCCAACCAAGTACGATCTATTCAGATGCATGTTAATTATTTGATACACCAATGCTCACAAGCCTAAGATATATTTAAATATGTTGCACAAAACTGCTACAACGTAACCAAGAAAAAGCATCTATCATAATTACTTAGTTACGGCATATCAAATCAATACTAGACGACCCATCAAAAGCTTAACTCCTAATCACCACATCTCGCCGACGGTAGGCAAAAGTTTGCAATTAGAACTAAAATAAATAGATATGGTATATCAAACCGTTTCTATACAACCATAATAATTTTAATTAAAGACTACGTAAATACAGCCAATCAAACCGGTGTTACGCAATGTTTGAAAAGAATAACTATAAATAGTTAAATATGGTAGATTAAGTCGCAATCGATTAAATGTATAATTAAAAAACAAAAAAAACTATTTAGACAAAGCACACCGTGCCAATAATATACGACCGTTCAAATTCAAAACGTCAAAGGGTTTGCTTAGAGCAAGTGTGACATTGAAGGAGTCGACCGAAGTTAGGATCATCGAAGTAATGCGAACGATATTTTCCTTAGCTGCATAATATGTGCTTCACCAGGGCTATGCACAGTTTTGATTTCAGAATTTTCCTTCTAAGACCAGTTGCCACCGAAGGTTATAGAACCCAGCCAGGCTACAGAACCCAGTCTTTCCTAATCTTTACCCATAGTTTGGCTGGTAGAGGAGAGGAAAATTGGAGCCACATGTTTCCCAAGTGTATTAGCACGTAAGTAAACGTAATGAACTCGACCGGAATTCGAAACCGCTATTGCCAATTCCTCAAGCCGACCTGCAATCTATTACTCTACCGTGCGACGTCATCATTCAAAAACATGTGTACGAACGTTGATGCTACGTAAAAGTTCAAATTCAATTAACCGAAAAAATTACAGAATATTTAAATGCGAAACATCTAGCCGCTGCTACGCTCCGTTCACAAGGATAAATAAAAAGGTCTTTTGATAAAGCACGCCAAGCAGATCCTACCTAACCATGCACAAGTTTAACTATTATTTTGAGTCTTGTGTAATCTCTATGTTGGTGAACGAGTTGCAATGGCAAATATATTTCAATTCGTTCACCAACAAAGAGATTGCACAAGACTCAAACTAATAGTTAAACTCTGTCTTTAGCGCAACAAAAGAACTCAAAGTAGAAGAATTCTGTCGCGTTTGGTCGTTCTGTTATTGCAATATGTCCGGAAATCCTATGTAAGTTGATGTATTTTTAGAATACCTGTGAATGTGTGCGTAAAATTGGTTGTTTGTGCTGCTATGAATATTTTATTGCTTGCATTTATGCAAAAACTAATGTATGTTAATGAAATTGATTCTTAACTGTCCTGCTTTTGTGATTGGTGAAATGCTTTCTACGTTAGAACCCTTTTCGCTCAGACAAATCCTTGTTAATCTCCCGCTATTTTGCCGTTAATTTCACGGCAGATATCCGGACGAACCACTTTCCCAGTCAGGATCAGCCAGGCCACGTATATAAAGTTAATTCAATCTCGTTTCGTATTTAATTGGTAAGGACGAATTGTCATCGAGAAAGCGTATACATCAGAACTGTTACGTTATGGAAGGGACTGCTACGATGTTGATTCTGCGATCACTACAATAGCTTCTTTATGGAGACTCAACAGTTATCTATCCTACATTCCCTCATAATATACACCTCTTGCTCCTCACCGTTGTACGCCTACAACAAACTCATTTAGTAACCCTCTACATTGAGTGGTTCTTGGGCCTTGTAATGGGAGAAGCATATTAAAAATTGATTCAATGAAGAGAACACTCAATATACATTTTTTTTTCAAAAAGGAGGTTTAATAGGGTATAGTTTTAAGGTAACAATATAAATTATAGGAGATCTAGCTATTAACTCATGATTTATGACGTTCTATTAAATACTGATTCAGTCACGTAGTGATTTGCTGTCCTAGGTATGACGATAAACTACATTCAGCAGCAAAGCCTCTAATCGTTAGATTGGAGGTTTTGAGGAGTGTGGAACTACTTATAACTGTCATTTTTCTCAGATCAACCTTAACCCTGGGTGGTAGCATTAGTTAAGGGCCCATATGTGGGAAATTAGTAACCCCCCCCCCAAAAAAAAAAAAACATCAACAGTACATTTTTATATTAAAATTACCAACAAAATATTTTTGCTGGTAATTTTTTTTTCAATAAATCCTCATTATACAAACTCACTATTATGCATTATACACATTTCAATATAATCTTCATATCATTCTAAGAGTTACTTTCAAGCATGACACATGCCGTCTCTTCATGTTGACCTCAATGTCCACACATACACACACGCTTACATATGTCACCTCAATGTCCACTTATATATATATATATATATATATATATATTATATATACATATATATATTTACGCACACATACACACATATATAAAAGGAATTCTATATATTTGTCTATATGTTTGCCAAGAATCCGTCCTGCGTATGACGACAAACTACACCCAGCAACAAGGCTTCTGATCGGGAAGTTTTGAGGAGCATGAAACAACCTCTCAATTAATGTTGTTCCTAGGTCCATCCTTGCCTGGATTGCTAGCACATGTTAAGGTCCCAGTTATAGCCAAATAGTTAACCACAAATCTGGGTTCAGAACAGTATGAAAGTGTAAAAATACAATTTTATAATGAAAATACCAGCAATACATTTTCATATTAAAAAAAAAAAAAAATTAACAATATATCCCCCTAAAAAAAATATTATCAGCAATATATTAGGTTGGTGCAAAAATAATGACGTATTAATGTCGTTTTTTGAGGTTAAAAAAATACGCCAAAAAACGACATTATTACGTCATTATTTTTGCACCGACCTAACAGTTTTGTAAAAAATATATTAATAGCAATACGTTTTAGGAAAAAAAGCAAAATTACCAGCAATACATTTTTTGAAAAACGAAGCAATATTAACACCATTACATTTAAAAAAAAAAAAAAAAAATATTACCAACTATACAAAAGGAAAAAAAAAAAAATTACCTGGGATATATTTTCGTAAATAAACAAAAATATTACCAGCGGTAGATTTTGTAAAAGGAATTACTAATGCTTCCAAGAAAATCAAATTTCGGTATTAAATGACACATAATAAGTTGATATGCCGCTAAGCAAGCATACAAACTAACAATTGATAGCAGTCATTAACATAAGAAATAATTAGGTGAAAGGTCTCAAAATTCCTGACAAATTTGTAACGCTATAATTATTAATATTTCATTATTTTATTTTGCTGAAAATAAAAAAAAAAGATACTAAAAATGTTTTGGCTATGTTATTGATTTATATAATTAATTAAAACAACAGAGAAAACCACGCCAAGTGAAATTAAATATTGAAAATATAGTCTGCATTACATTTTTTTTTTTTTTGAAAGAACTGAAATCAAGTAACGGTTTCTTCATAACGAACATTATGATAAACGAACAAGCTGGGTGGGATTAATTAACTAGATCGACAGTACAGGTAAAAAATATATATACTACCACTAATTGTTTTACGGAATTAGTAAAAAATAACCACTTAAATACATTATTAATTCTCCAGTGGCCAGTAACTATAGGACCATTGCTGTACCTGTGAGATTCAGTAATACTATTAATATCACTTTACTATTTAGATGGGTGTGTCATTTATTTTACTCGCTACTACAGTTGATTATTTATTTTGTAATATAGCAAAAGAAGTGGCCAGGAGTGTCTATACATTTTTTGAAAAAAAATATTATTAGCAATATATATTGAAAAGAAAAATATTACCAGAAATATATATTCGAAAAAAAAAAAAAATACTACCAGCAATACATTTTTCAAAAAGAAAATGGCGAGCAATACGTTTGACTCTCGACAAACAACCCTCTTTAAAAAAAAAATACGTCAATGAAAATTACAAAGGATACATATTTTATTCACAAGAACCTATCTAAAAAATCTTGTCGGCATTAAATAACCCATTGTTAATATAGTGTAACCCGGATATAAGAGAGTTGCCGGGACCGGAGAATAAGTCTCTTATATCCGGGTTTTCGCTTATATCCGGGTTTGGTCTATTTTGTTTAGGTAAGTATGGCTCTAATTTGGGAATAGTTAAATCTATCTTATATCCGGGTTTCTCTTATATACGGGTCTCTCATATCCGGGTTACACTGTATGCCGTAAAACAAATAAAATGAAACCAAAGAAGAATCTTTGAAATATTCTATATGAATTCGTTTCGATTCTACCTTTTTTATTTCTTGTGAAGACGTTTTCTGAAGCAGATTGGACCCAGAGCTTTTCGACAGTAAAAATTCTTCAGTTATTTGCCGTTCTTACGAATGCTGATCAGATAACATCGATATTCATAAACGCTACAAAAATAAAATAATTACTACTCTTGTACAAGAATAGCAGGCTATGGAATAGATGTTCTTTAAAAAAAAAAAAAAAAAAAAAGTATATACGACTCGTTAGTTACAAGTGAATCTGTTAGCAGAATATGTATCTCTGTTATTTGGGTTTCAAGAAAAGTATCACTTTGCCTACTCAATTTTTATTTCTTTTTCATTTTTTTCTTTGCTTTTCCTTATTTTTTCGGAACCGCAGCCCATATGGAATAAGCGGCTTGTGTCAATCGATTTCTGGCTCAAGAATGCCTTTTGTATTGATCCGAAAAAGAACACCACAGCCTGTCGAACTCGATGGTGAGACTGAAGTCTTCTCTCGGAATACGGACGTATTTTCTCCCCTGATACCTGCACGGACTGACAAGCCGAGTTAAAGGAGAGAACATCTGACCTAAAGTAGCGTACCTAAGCCGCTTAACTTATATTTGCTTCTTGTTTTTGATCGCAATGATCGACTCAGAAACATGAATATCAAATATTGGCCATTACGTTGTCCACAGCCAACTTTCGGGAAATGAAATCCAGGCTGGTAAAGAATAGATTTAAAAAAGAAATGGAATATGTGGAAATATTTGATATACTAAAAACTTATGCAAACATTCCCTTCAAAATACATCAAGATTTGTAACGAGTCATTATGTGAGAGAGCTTAAATGCGTTCATATAACAAATTCGCCGGCATATAAATTCATTATTTAAACAGATAGAACTCTTTCGGAAAGAAAGGAAAAAAAAAACTATTGTGCACACTTAGGAAGAAAAGTATAACGACGAAACACCTGGAAGTTACAAGTATTAGAAAAAGAAAAACATGTTTCGATTCTTTCATTTCTGCTGTTCATATACTAATGTAATATATAACTCATAACTAATTATATTTTATAACATAAATTCTTCTAGGGACCGGTTCCCATCAGGATGTTGGCAATCATGGTTCTCCGCAATTTCCTCTCGTTTGTAGCTATTAATATATATATATATATATATATATATATATATATATATATATATATATATATTGTTATTTATCCTAAAACTTGTTCTGCCATCCATTTACTCAAGGTATGTTATACGTTGTTTTCTTTCATCCGTCTTTCTTCAATTTATCCTGTGAGTATCAAAATTTCCATGCCCTCTTTCCTCATTATGTACCTTAGAAACTTCATCTGACTCTTTCTCTTAAGTATAAGTGTCGGTGCTCAACTGTTCGGTTAATAGTATTCTCAGCATCCTTCTGTACAACCACATTTCTGTTGCTTCAAGTCCTTTTTCTGTGAGGAAGTTGTTCAGCAGTCATCGCCATATAGGAGGACTGATGATACATAAGAGTTCAGTACTCTTTTCTTTTGTTTTAAAATAATATTTTCCGTTTCTTAATACTTTGCTTAGCTTTTGAAAACTTCGGATTTCAGCGTCGCACTTGTCGTCCTCTGTTAAAACACTTTCTGGATATTTATATTTGTGTACTTGATTGATTTTAGTGTCCCCAATTTGTGATTTCTCTGTTGGTATGTCCCTTTTACTAACAACCATACATCCTCTGTTCTTGTAGTTGATATTTCTTATTTTCTTCTCGCTTTCTTTTACTACCTTCTGCAGACGCGAGTATAGTTTCCTTTCTGTGTCTCCTTTCAACTCTGCCATATTGTTAAGAGTGTGGTTGGTGTTAATGAATCCTGATAGGATTTGTAATTCTCACAGAATCCCCTCACTGTAATGGCTGAAAAATCCCGTGAGAAGACTCATCCTTGTCATACACTTTTTTCTATTTTTATATATTTACTGAATTCATTTTCTACTTGTATCCAGAGAGGTCAGATTCTATAGTAGAGAATCTCTACGGACATTTTCCTTATCTGCCATGTCCATTGAAGAGACATTGCGTCTGCGGTCTCGGTTACAGAAATCCGAACTAGGGCCAGCTACATTGAGCTCTCTAACCTTGATTAGCTGCAGTTCTATGAGAAAAACAAAAACAAAAAACAACTTGGAATCCAAAAGTCTGCTGCTCGTAAAGCTATCAACGTTCCACTGTGAAAAACTAATTGTTATAGACACTAGAGCAGAAGATCCTATGTTTGAACGTCTGTAACATTATGCTTCACAGGGATGTCTACAGGATCTACATACACATATATATATACATTATGGAAATTATAAAACAGAAGCCTGATATACTTCTAACCCTTGAATCATATTCGGTGCAACCAAATTCAGACGCCATTTTTACTTCGACCGGAAATAATGAGCTACAGAAAGGTTGACGATCAAAACGTGGTTTCGAAGAAGTTCTACTTGGACAGATTTTTCAGCCACCTAACAAATATATTTATATATATATATATATAACACCCCTCTTTTTCGTACGTAAAACCTAATTACAGCTTCTTTCTCTTTACTTCCCCCTTATTTCTTTTTTCTTTTTCTTTTATCTCTTCTCCACCCCCTTTTCAATATATCATTTCCATTAAGTTAACCAATTAAATAGGACATGGTGTGGTCGCTCATCCCCCAATATTAAGTACGATTGAAAGAAATATTGAAATAAACCCTCTCTAAACTCGACCATGTCTCTCCCACCACTCCTCCCTACCATCTCTGTTAAATTACATAAACTTAATACTACCCGTCAACAGTGTGAATTTTTATTTCATCTTTCGTTTCATTTTTTGGAAGTGTTATCTGATGATCCAGCGTCCTTTAAAAGGGCTCTGGTGAAATAAATTATTATAATGGAACCTTAAAGTGGTCAGTTTTTGTCTAATATATATAAGCATTTTACACTAAGCAAGATGTGAGTGTAACTAGCGCGCAAGAGTGAGAGCAAGAGTAACGAGGTGTATTTGAAGAAAGAGAGGGAAGGGGAACAAGATTAAGGCTACCGTGTCTAAAAGTACTCGGTGTCGGTATCTGAGGAAAATAGCAACAACACTCAAACCTTTATCGAAGCCTCCGTTGACGAGAAATCACATTCAAAATTGATTGAAATGGCCCGAGGACAATATGAAGATTGACTTCTCTAAGGTTTTGTTCACAGATGAAACTCGAGCAACACTTGATGAGCCAGATAGATGGTTCAAAACCTGGGTAATGAACGGAGAGAATCGCCATCTGCGTTTGAGACGCCAACAAGGCGGTGGAGGCATAATGATCTGGGATGGTATTATTGGAAAACATTAGTGGGCCCATGGAGAGTATCAGATGGCGTCAAAATGACTGCTGATGCATACATAGCGTTTATGAAGGAGCATCTTTAACCGTGGTTGAAAAATCAAAGGTTGCCCTCAGAAGGGCCATTGTTTTTATGCAAGATAATACTCCCTCACATGCTGCTCACAAGGCTACTGAATATTTGAAAGAGTTAGGCCTCGATGGACCTCGAAAAATGAAGTGGCCAGCTCCGGATTTGAACCCAATCGAAAACATTTGGAGCATCATGAAGCGAAGACTGTACGCCAACGGACAACAATTCAGGAGCAACTCTGAGTTGTACATAATCGCAATTATGTTTCGACACAATAAATCTGTCTCCACGGGCAATGTTAGACTACTGGCGAGTGAAAGTTTAATTTAATTTCAAAAGTAGAATACTTTAAAAAAACTTGGCTTGTGGGATTTGCTGTGACTAACCAATCGAATGTGATCTACACTAAATTCAAAGTCACCTGAAGTTGCCTTCCTTATGGGCAGATATATTTTACTACATAATTTCGTATCAACGCATCTCATCAGGTGATTGTAAAGTATTGGCGAATGAACGATTTATTCAGATTGAAAAGTGAAATGCAGCATCTTTTTACGAAAAATAAATGAGGTGTGTCGTTGTAAGGTTTTTGGTCTTTACTGAGATCAACCAATCAAAAATGACCTACTTTAATTTTAAACTAAGGTAAGAGGCAAAATTAAGGAATTATTTCCGATAAATGGGTCATGACACGTAGATCTGAAATCAATGGCAGCAAGAAAAGTTAAACTGGACCGAATGAAAATGGATACATATTGTACATTAGACAAAATGATATAAAAGTTATATGCTTTGTGAATTTCTTACATATTTTTTTTTATAAATAGCTTCTTTAAGAAGCCCCAAAATAATTTAAACGTACAGACATATTAGATAAATCATTATGCAACTGTTAACTAAAGATTCTTTATATAAGGTGTTCATAACATTAAATAATCAATGCAAAATATTGAAATACCAACTAATGTGTAATATCCTAAAATAAAGAATATTTCTATACTTGGTAAGTAGCTCACTTAAATTATTAGGTTGGTGCCAAAATAATGTCTGTTTTTAACTTATTTTTTAACGTAAAAAACCGACATTTTGCACCAACATAATATATGTTACAGACGTTGAAATTGTACTTTGTCCGTTCTCATATTACCTGGACACACACACACACACACATATATATATATATATATATATATATATATATATATATATATATATATATATATATATATATATATATATATGTGTGGGGGGGATGTGTGTTGTTACGGTTAATTATGACAGCATAAAGTTTATCCAAATTATTACCATAGTTCCTTAACTTTTAACAAGTAGCTTATTTTCTTTGTTCCATTTAAAATAAAAAAAAAACAAACTATTATGTAAATTTTTGTAACTTTGTATGATATTTATGCATTACACGCTAATCTTTATTCGGTAAAAAATTAATTGCTAATCATGCATTACGTTTTAAGTAATACATATATTTATGCCTTTGTTGTTTCCTTTTCTTATATTATGGCCGCTACTATATATATATATATATATATATATATATATATATATATATATATATATATATATATATATATTTCTAAATTCAGTCTTTGGCAAAAAAATGATAATCGCCAAAATATATATATATATACATATATATATATATATATATATATATATATATAAAATGTATCCTTTCTTTTGTAAATAAATCAACTAATTTGATGCCACGGAAAACGCCCTGACCAAAAATCTTATGTAGAATATGTTATACTTGAAGAAAATGAATATGATTTTCTCGGAGAGGAAATCAAAACGCCATGATCCATGAGTCCGCTTCGGCTAATATAAACGACAGGCCTTTTTCACTTTATCCATTTTCGTCTTAACAAGAATCTGGGATAAATAAACCTTAAAATAAATATTTGTTTAAATAAACGTTTTAAGAGGAAACTCTTAAACAGTAATATCGAACTAGTCTGTCCCACAAGACAAAATTAGCAACTCCCCACCCTCATGTTAAAAATCCTTTTAAAAAAAAAACAAAAAACCCATCTTATTGCAAAATACATTTAAATATAATTTAATATATAATTATAAAGCAGTATAGGCCTACGCTCAACATTATTTGCTTTGAAACTAGTCATAAAGCATTAGTTTTTGAAGTCGCCTCACTATAGAGTTATTACTAGTTTTCTAGGACACAGCTTAGAATATACATGCTAGAATATACTCAGCGCTAACCTCTTGGTAAATAGCGAATGAATTAGGCTGAAGCGTTTAGGACAATAATCAGTACGGATAGTTTTACACATTCTTAATCCACAGAACGGAACAACGTAATGATACTAGAAAAGATGAATAAAAATTCCTTGTCTATCATATTCAATGAAACACGTATAAATGTAGTATTGCTGCCCAAATATTCAATAAATGAATATGTAAATAAATAATAAAAACTAAGTTGAATTTAGTTATATTCAAGATTCTTTCGCGATAGTGTTAAAGTAATAATGAAGCGTTCACACTTCACGTGAATCATTTTTAGCGCTAATGTAGATTTTGGTGTAAAAATTTGTTTCTCGTTACGTCGTTTCTTAGAGGAAACAGATTAAAATAGAAGTTTTTTTTCAATTTTTTTTTTATATATGTTTACTATTCCATCGTATTTTCATCTAATATTTACTCACACTTTCACACATATTACAGAGTGCGATGAATAAATTGTCCTCGAAATTACGCAAAAATAAAAATAACACTGACATCTCATTGACTAACCATAATTATACTAACCATAATTATACTAACCATAATTACACAAAATATCTTGAAATACTACAGAGTAAACTTATCCAATAAAATCCCCATTGGTTTCAACCACAACCTTCAGATGACTTCTGAATGTCCTGAAATTCTTCTGGGCGGCCTGCTTAAGTTGGCAAATGCTGCCATAATCCTCGCCTTCTGGTCGTCATTGTTATAATGAGTTTTGTTGATCTCTCGCTCAACGAAGCCCCACACTTAATAATCAAGGGGGTTGCGGTCTGGGGAGTTAGATGGCCAGATATAAGGTGTGATGTACTTGCAGAAATTGTCTGACAGCCATGACGGGATTTCCCTGCTTGTCCGGCGTGATGTAAAGTCTTACTGCCTGGCAAAAGGTCTGCCAACAGCCACCCTATTGAATCAGGACATCACTACCACACTAGAGCACATGATGTAGACCTCAGTGTTGAGTCTGAGGCTTTCACCAACAAATTCGAGAGTTATTTCCTCAGAGCAGTCAGTGAGGTTTCAGAAGGAAAATATCTTCGTAATCCCCATTAGACTCATCAAACTCTTCTGCACTGTCCTCAGATTGATACTCAAACACTCTGAAATGTTCGTATTGGAGCTCCTGTTGCGAATACCAAGCCGTACATCATGCCATTTCCAAATTTTTGGCGGAGTATTTGCGCCATGGTGCTCTTTTTCTCACAGACGGTGCCAAACTGACCCTACTATATTGTGCAAAATCAAAAACAAACCAGGCGCATGCGCGAAATTAAAAATATAAAATAACGACAATTTACCACGCGCACCTTGAAAATTCGAGTCATGTGCTTCAATAATCTCGTTAGAAAGAGACTTTGATATGCATGTCATGCATATCACCAAACATGTTCATATCTAAACTGTCTGCTAACCACATTCTTAGATCAATGAAAAAATTTGGTTTGAGCCAGTGGAGTCTGTTGGTTTTGGCGAAGTCAATCTTTCTTCGAATCTTGCAGATTGGTGCTATAGAATCATAAACAATGAACTGTATCAAGTAACAGAAGCCACATCAGTTGCGGACTTTCAACAACAAAAACGGATAGCACATGTACCTCGAAATTAAAATGATAAAATAACCAAGGCACTGATGTTCCACACTAAATCAAGCGAAAGCTTAGCAAGGAAACCCTAATCAATACCGAAAATTTCAAGAGAAAGGTTTTATAAATTTAGACCGACAATATTACTGGCGACTCGGTCAATGAATGTCAACTATTTCCTCACAAGGAAATGGCTAATATTAGCATGTCCATAATATATTATTATTATTATTATTATTATTATTATTATTATTAATATCTTTGATTTCTGGCGTGTACACATTTCTTTCCGGGTCCCGCCCAGAGACCTAGGTTTAGAAATGGCATCATGACACTTTCTACTGACAAATATATATATATATATATGTGTGTGTGTGTGTGTGTGTGTGTGTAGGGGGGTGTTACAAAAAAAAATAAAGCCGTTCGTAAATTGTGGGCTGTACTTGTTATAACATTTTTTGCATTTCTTTGAGGCATGGACTTCAAGTAATCCCTTCAATTAGTCTACTGGAATCTTTTCCAACCAATCATAGGGCTCCAACTACAACAGGGATTGTTGATGTTCCCATGTGTCACATTTTCGAGATTTCGATTTCTTCTTCTTCATATTATTATTATTATTATTATTATTATTATTATTGTCCAAACACTAAGAATTAAGTCCACCGAAAGAGAAAGAGGCGTTTAACATGGGTGACTTTCCTAACCTGCATAGTGTGATGAGAGGACCTACCACTATGGATTATTGACGGATGCCAATGTCAGTCTCAGTCTCAGAAGAAAACTGCGGAACAAAATAGTCGATGAAAGAAACAAAGAAAGAAAGGAATGACCATTGATTAAAGGAAACAAAATATATATTGGTGAGCAAATGGGGCGTCTCAAATTAAAAAAAAAAAAAAAAAAGTGTCTAGTGGGGACGTCAAGATTAAGCATGTGCAGATTCTACCGGGGCAGTACAATAGCAGTGATAGAAAATGTGACAAAGAAATTCGAAAGAGCAAAGTAAGAGCGAAAGAAACATTTCATAAACAGAATAAGTTATTAAGGGATTAAATAATTATATTAAAAATTAAGGGAAAAAATACCGGTCTTCAGTATATGATATGTGCAAGAAGCTCGTGGACCACGACCCCAATGTATGATAAGGGGTTCCCGGTGTCAATAATACGTCCTGCACTCAACTACATGTCAATTTTCATGAGGTAATATTCATATAAAATACAAATGTTATTGTAACCTAATTATGTACAATGATAGATCATATTAAAGTCAGATAGATAGATAGATAGATAGATAGATAGATAGATGTACTAATTGCAAAGGGAAAAGCGTGATTGTAGTTAAAATCTAATCTAATGGTTACTTGTTTTGAATTCTCATTCGAAATCATGACATTGTGCCTTACTTGAATTTAAACTGGAGTTCTTCGAAATGTGATTGCTGCTACATCGGCCACTTTGCCTGTCCAAAAGAGAAATATATTACTCGGCCTCTGACTGTGTAATCATAAACGTTCTAACCAACAAACACACACACACACACACAGATATATATATATATATATATATATATATAGAGAGAGAGAGAGAGAAAGAGAGAGAAAGAGAGAGAGAGAAAGAAAAGGTTATAATTGTTCCAACTAGAGAAAAATGTATATTTATAAACAAGATAGAAATGTTTTTGGTTATAATATGGATTTGTTTTAGTGGATATATTATATTTTAATCTTCATATTTTTCCGGTCTCGTGACATTTTTCCGGCAAATTAAAGGAATCAGTTTCTTAATTTTAATTGCAGTAAAAATTGATTCATTTAATTTGTCTGAAGTAGGTCAGAAGACCGGAAAAACGTGTAGCAAAAATATGAAGAATAAAATATCATATATCCACTAAGACAAATCAACATTATAACCAAAAACGATTGTTTCTCTCTATTTTTAATATATATATATATATATATATATATATATATATATATATATATATATATATATATATATATGTCTGTGTGTGTGTGTGTGTTTGTGTATAGATATTTGGTTGGATAGATGTGAGTTTGTGACACTTTTCACACACACACACACACATATATATATACAGACACACACATATATATGTGTGTGTGCGCGCGTGTTTGTGTCTGTGTGTGTAAGCGTGTGTGTGAGAGTGAGTGTTCGTGCGTGTGTGTTTGTGTGTGTGCGTGTATTAACAACATTTAACAAAAAAAAAAACCTTGAAAATGGCTAAAATATGACCGAAAGCGCTTGAGACAATAGACGCAGAGGACAGATTTTACTCCCCTGTACTTCCACCAAACGTAAAGTTGTAGGAATATTAGAAAAACTGAATATAAATATTCATCAAATTTTTGCAACGAAACGTGTTTAAAAGAAGGGTTGCTACCCAGATATACATACATTTACTTATAATAACAATTAAGACAAAGCAATTGATCAAATGCCCAGAAATTTATTATTACAATGGTTCTGGTTAATTCTATTAATTAACAATCTATTGAAATGGTAAACAATAGTAAATTAATTACCGATACTGTTCGAACTGCAAGCCACCTGCTTCAGTTTTTTTTGTTTTTTTTCATTATAAGTAGCTGTATGGTGACTTTATTGCCACCCTGTACATATATATATATATATATATATATATATATATATATATATATATATATATAGGGAGAGAGCGTGTGAGAAAGACGCTGAATGAGATTTAGGTTTGCTCGAAATACTTAGTATCTAATATAGGGCCCCCTTAAGAAATACTACACCTAAAATGTGATAGATAGCGGGCCTTATTGGATTCTGACTCCGTAGGCTACCTATGTATTTGAGTGGTGATACAAGAACAGTAAGCCATCATGAATAAGCAGAGAAAGCGCATTCAGTGCCCTCTCGTGTCTCGTCTTTGCTACATCCTCTCTTCTTTCTTCTCTTCATTGCCTGATAATCAAAAGAAATAATGGTCTGCACTTAGTCCACTTGTTCGCCTCTTGAACCGAGCTTGCCCTCAAGCATTTGCCAAGTCGGTCGACTAGGTTAAAAAAAAAAGAAGAAAACAAATAAAAACTCAGGCCGGGACAGGGAAGGCACGAGTCTCTTCCTGTCTACACCATAGCCCATGGAAGGCGAAGGAAGATAACTAGAACAAGAAGGAATATAGACTTGCTTTTAGATGTCTAGTATTGGGCATTATTTTGTGGGACAAGACCTAGGTCACGGCTTATATTTCTTCTTGCTTTAATTTGAAGTAAAACTTGAGTAATTCCAGTCGAATCTCCTCTGTGTCCCCTTCTTGTACACTTGCTTCTTCTCAGTCTTTAAGTTTCTTCCTGTCGAGAGAGCACAAACAAGTCGGAACGGTCCTTCGCGAGAAGACTGATGTACAAGACGAAAAAAAAAAAGAGTTAGAAATACTCACAAAATAAAAATTTAAAAAAGAAATGGAAAGAAAAATGATCTTAAAAATAAACAAAACAACATAAAAGAATCTTTCTCGCGTGTGCGAGCAGACCCACTCAGTGAGAGAGACAGATTCACTTTTGTTTACTTGGGTTTATATATAAAAAAAAATAACGTATCCTTCGACAGCAACTTTTCCTTTATGCTCGTATTCTTAAATCTAACAAAGAATGGCTGGTACGTCTTTTCTTTATCAACTTTTTTGAGTTTCCAACCACACGCTTTACTTTAGACGAAAATCCGCTAATGAATAGTTCATAGTTGAATTGGGAGAAATGGTGGGACCTAGTACATTCGACCCTTTCCATCGACCATCATCAGATATAGTAAGATGTAAGTTACTGATTTCTGTTTTAGGCCATTGAAAAAATAAATAAAAAGACAGACTGAAATTTCAAATAGGAATCGATTAATTTCATAAAATATATATATATATTTTTTTTTTACAGTAATTTTATATTTTATTTTTTTACAGAATTTTTATTTTTTATTTTTTTCAAGAATTTTTTCACCTAACGAGGAGGTATTGTGGAGTAATGGATAGCAGATCGGATTGAGAAATCGGAAAGCCGAATCGGAATTCCACTCGAATCCATTACATTCACTTAACCTAAGGGAAAGATATGGGTAAATAGCAGGCACACCGAGTTCTACAGAAAACAGACCTTGGATGGCAACTGGTCTACCGCAGAAAGAAATGGCAACCTACTGCAGGAAAATATCTGCCTCGGCTCTCATGTATCGAAAGATACATGATCGCATAAGGTGGCCACTCATGGTAAAGGGTTAAGAAGATAACATTTAATCCTAGACTAGAATATTTAAAGACTGTAGTGATCGAGAAAACATCCTCTTGGGAGCAGTGGTTCGCTGAAATATTCTGATCGAGTGGTACTTATTTCTCACCAACGGAATGCAGAGTGAATGTGGGTAGTTTGCTAAAATGCAGCTGGTTTGATGGATCCTAGCCGTGAAGGTGAAATCGAGGAATATTGTTCGTCCGAGCATTTTCCACGTAAAAAAAAAAAATGTAAAAATGAATATCAGAATGGGGTCTCTGCACAACATAATAAATAAAATAATTACGTGTTCAATAAAATATTAAATTTAACATTTATTCCTACGCTGTTTTTAATCTTCCTTAACGACCTTCCCGAATACATCAGCTCTCAACCTGGCATCTATGCTGACGGCGCTACGATTTACTCCTGCTTCTATAGTAATGCTGACCAGTACGACAAGATCAAAATGGCAGCTGATGTCCAAAACGACCTCAAAACCTTCATTAACTTGGACAAAAGATGGCTTGTCAATTTTAACATCTCCTAAGCTAAACTTCTGTCCGCTGATAATCTGAGAGACCCCTCTCTGCCTTCCATCAGCATGGTCGATGCTAACCATCAGGGAAGTGTCTTGTTACTTCTTCTCGGACTAACTTTCTCATCTGACATGAAGTGGAAAGACTATATTGAATTCATTGCTAGATTAGGTACTAAGAAAGTCGGTTCATTGTGCCAGGCGAGATCATTTATTTTCTCCGGAATCTATCTTGAATATGTATAAGTCTATCATTTGTTTATGCTTAGAATTTTTCTGCCATATATTGTCCGGTGCCCCAGTTATTTACCTAGAGTTCCTTGATAAAATCCAAAGAAGAATCGGCAATATTACTGGTCTTGAACTGGCTGCTCGGCTTCAGCCACTTTTCAACTGCTGTAAGGTCGCCTCTCTGTGTCTTTTTAATAAATATTTTCAAGGTAATTTTTCAGATGAGCTCATTGCTATGGTATCTAGACTGTATTAATTTATACCCAATTCTTGACGGGCTAAGAGATCTCGTCATTTTACAGTTTAGTGAGATAAATGTAGCCGTGACTTCTATGCTGACAGTTTCTTTTCTTGCACTCCACGTTTGTGAAACTCCCTTCCGGGTCCGCACTCATTCCAGATAACTTTAATCTGCAAAAATTTAAATGCAATGTCAATCGCTCTCTACTGTCCTCCTGACTGCTCGTTTTTCTTCCTACTCATTATTAATGTTTCTGTTCCTAATTCCTCCACACCTTGTAATGCCTCGCGTGTTAGTAGCTGTATTGCCTTGCTTGAGGTGATATCGATTAAAAAATACCCCCGAAAAATATGATATGTGAAAAGGACAATTTTTCCCTTTACCCCACCATAACTTCATACTCCTTCGGAAATGCTTATTGTTTTGAATGGTTGCATTTAGACATACGTGTTAACAAAAGAATTAAACACAATTCATTTAATTAGATTATTTATATACAATATTCATTTTATATTTACGAGCTTATAAACATACGTAAAACAATTACAATGTAATAGTTCTCATTTACGATATTATACAAATAATTATGAAAACCAATTTTATTATACATAAATTTATTAAAAAAATATCTGTGTACGAGACAAGAAGATAATTTAAATAAACAAACAGCGACGAGTAACTTTAATTATAAAATTTGAAAAATGCATTTTCCTGGAATTTCTATAATTCGCTCTCGTGACATATCCTGAAATGGTTAGCGAATATCTGGATTTATACAATTTTCCTCAAGAATTGAAAATAAAATCTTTAATACCTATGTATTCAAGAGACTGTTAATTTGCAAAAATATTGTTTAATACTTTTGTGGCCAATTCTCAAGAAAAAAAAAGAGAATGCCTACATCATGTTTCATATGTTTGGGTTTTATTAAAATTTAAAATATATATTTTTTTTTTAATTTACAATTGAGTTAACTAGATGTAACCTTAAATTATGTGCTAACAGTTTCTTTTCTCGCACTTCTCACTTGTGGGACTCACTTCCGGCTCCATGCATTCCAGATAACTTTAATCTTCAAAAATTTAAATGCAATCTCAGTCGCTATCTATTATCTCCTTTATTACTCTTTCCTCTTCCCGCTCATTTTTAATTTCTAATTTTTCTACACTCTGTAACCTCTTATGTCTTAATAGCATTACTACATTGCATTGGGATGATGAAAAAAGAAAAAAAAAAACTTTTAAAACAAGAAAATTGCCGTAGGAGTACGCAATAATAAAGGTGTCGCAAAAATAAAAAAAAACGTCGAGTTGATGCTAAAAAAATTGCTGCAAAAGATTATTGATTTATTTAAGCTGGAATGATCTGTTGTGATATGGTTCTAATTAGTATTTGCATATAGTGTATTTATTTTCAATTTTTCTAGTTCAATTGTTCGCCTATATTGCACAGGATCCATTATTGTACATAATTAGGTTACAAGAAAATTTGTAATTTATATGAATACTACTTTTAAAAAAATTGAGATGTACTAGCGTGGGTGACCTATATTACAAATTAGGGGGAGCACAAGATACTTGCACCGACTCTGAATGGTTGAAATTAACATGACCTGCCGTAGGATGAAAGCAACCCCAAAGGAGAGATATCCTTCTATTTTGGTTACTAAATTCTGAAGGAAAATCGATTAATAGGGAGTTAATCCTTTTAGTTTAATTAAGCTGATTGACACGCCATCTCGTGGGATATCCTGGTAGACAAGGGGAGTTTAATCCCCACAAACCTAGACGGTTCATGCATCTAATCTACAAGTGAGCTGCTTGCCGAAATATTGCTGTACGGAAGCAAATCATTTTTATTGGTACATAGTGAGGAAAGATTACACAAGGGTGGCTTTGACATATTAGTTCACTGAAGTTTCATTAACTGAAAGACAGTTGGGCCTCAAACTCACACATGAGCTGAAGTGGATTACTTAATTACGCTCTATTGCTAAAGATGCAGGTAAAATAGTCGGCTCTCTTTACCGATCCAGTAAGTACCTGACACCCCCTGCTCTGCTCTACCTTTACAAGAGTTCGATCAAGCCAAAATTGAAGTACTGTTGTCATATTTCGACGCGAGTGGCCCAAACCTCACTCTCACTGATAGAGTTCAAAAGCGTCTGTGAGCCCTTGTGGATGACGAATTATAATCCACCCTTCAACATTTCTTCCAAGGCGGAATGTGTCAAGCCTCTCGCTGCTTTACCCTACTTCCACGGAAAGTGCTCGAACGAACTGCATTCCCTGGTCCCGCCAAGACAAACATTCATGGCAAGAACACGCCACGCCACATACATAGTAGCAAACAACCCACATTTCCCCCCCGTCTTCCATCGGGGGCGAGAAGCTTCTTCCGCGAACTACTCTCCTCTGGAACCGACTCCCAACAAGATGTTTCTCCTATCAATCTTAACCTGTTCAAGGCTAGAGTTAGCCGTTATCTTCCACTACTCTGCACAGAAATGGCCTCGAAACGTAAAACTATACCTCAAGAGGCGCTCGGGCCCAGTAAAGGGTGAACTTTACTGATACAAAATATAGAACGTCCATGAAAATCTGTGAATCGAAGACATTAGCAGGCATTCAGTGATTTACGAGAGATTAGACTTGCATAAAATTACATGTATTGAATAACCAATGATGATCGAACCCCTTACTTAGTTGTGATTGATCTAGCGGGACAAACGTCGATGTGCCCCTTGAATTATTTTTTTTTTATCTCATTTCTCTCCAAGCAAGGCAATACAGCAATAAAGACGCAACTGAGTTACTGAATGCGAGAGAATATGAGAAAAAAAATCATTATTAAGGCGAAAGAACAATAAAATAACAGGAATTAAGAAGACAGAATATAACGATTGACATTATATTCGAATTTTTGATGATCAAACTAGACTGGAAAGCAAGAAACGTAAAGAGAGTTTCACATGCAAAAAGTGTTACGGAATAAACTATTAGGAAATAACTTGCGGTTATATCAAGACATTTCAACTGTAAAATGATGTAACCTTGCCGCGTATTTAGGACAAAGTGTAGCTTAGATTTCGAGCAAGGCAGGAAATAAGGAAGATCAAGTGAAGATCAACCTCACTTAATCGATCTAATGAGGAAAATAACTAGCAGACTACGTCGAAATGGTTATGAGATGAGTGTTAAAATTAATATTATATTTAAAAGAAAAAAATCTTACATGTGTTTAAGACGTTAAATATTTCCGTATATCATGTAAGAAAAACTGAAAATGAAAACTGAAAACAAAATGGATTAAACATATGGTGATGCAGAGGGCGATTATACCCAACGTAATAAAATTAATTCACGCGTTTATGTGACGTGCAGTGAGTGACATCAGCTCGTGGGATTACGAGACGGCTAGGATAGATAGACACCATATGCCCACGGCGATAGTGCAAACAAAAGAAGCTACATGGTCCAATCAAGGTACACAGAGGCCCAACATTGGCCTGCCTCTTTCCACTCTGGGAAATATTACAAGTAATCCCCTCTCACTTTTCGCCCGTTCATACTACAGGTTTTATTCGTATGTGACGGTTAGATATATATTTGTTTATAATATCTTGTATGACAACAGATGTAAAATATCTTTGAGAATAATGTATGTTTGGAATTTCTTTATTCTAACAATCCGGGTCATCCCTTCTCTTGTGTTAATGTGATAGTATGCCAGGAATATACTAACGCCTATAATCGAGAACACTGCAATTTGAACATATTCTCTTTTGCCTAGTTACCCTATTAATATAAAACAAAGTATTTTTGTTTTTTTGATTGTGTCATCAGTTCACCTTCAAGCAAGACGATAATGACATTAAAGCGCAAGGGTTTACTGAGGGTGAAGGAAAATGAGAAAACCTTATGAAAAGACACGGCAAATATTAGGATTAAGGAAGCTATGGTGATTCATGTTGCGCATAAAATTTTGAAGATCGTAGGTGACAAAGAAGCGATAAGCGTGATTTTTTTGTGTTTTGTTAAAGTAAGGTTCACCCTATACACTGAAGGTGGAACGTTTGAGGCCAACCTCAGAATTATCATGGGATGAACTTGATAGAAAAGTAAAAACAAATTAAAAAGAGCTCTCCGAGTCATTAAAAAAGAATGGAATCAAACGAATGTCAAAAATTTGTGCTGCTGTAATGGAGGCTAAAGGGGGATATTTTGACGAGAACAAAATTTAATAATTTTTTTTTTCTCATAATAAAAATTCTAACAAAAAATGTTTCTCACATTTTTTTTAATGGTGTATAATATTTTTTCTTATATTTAAAGTACAAAACAACTACATTTTGGGCCAAGTTTCAAAAAATTACCAGATAAAACCTCAAACTTCAGAATTGTAGTGTACAATTCCCTGGATCCACTCGGGGTGGAGGAATAAATGAAGAAGCAGTTTATACGGATAGAGGGGAGAGATAATGGTTAACCCTAGATTTAAGGCGTTTAGATTAAAGTGATCAGGAAATCATCCTTTGGGAGTCGTTTCCACAGAGGAATAGTTTGAGGGAAGAAGCTTTTTGTGATCAAATTACTTCTCATCGATGGAATAGAGATAAGAATGTGGGTGCCGTGAAGTTTAGAACTGGCGGATTCAACGAATTTAATCCGTCTAAGCACATTCCTTGGAACTGGCGATAGAAGTGTGTGAGGCTTGGTACGTCCCGCCTGTGAGAGGGAGGTTGGAGGGTGGATATACGTTGTCACCCACATGTGACTCGGTGAAGTTTGCAAGACTAAACTGAGGGCTGGGCAGCTCCCACCCATATATGACAATGGTATTCGAGAAAAGTGACGATTAAATTTGAACACCTGCGGTTGCATCTATTTCAACAGTAAAGCGATTAGACCGTTTTGCCAATCCGCTTAAATTAATCCGATCGAGATACCAAAAAAGGAAAGCTCATAAAAAATTGCCATTTATAGAAAAGGTACAGAGAAACCACATAGCATAGGTAGTGGATATATGACTGAAGTCAAAATGCCAGGCAAACAGATCCTTCTTTAGATTGTGTTAAGAATCCCGAGATCTATATCAGGAGCATCAGAACTGATATGAAAGCGATATTCAATGCATGATCGAATGGTAGATGTTATATAGGAATAACATAATAATAATAATAATAATATATATATATATATATATATATGGTAATTAGCGTGGCTTCTAATAGATCACTATTTCTATTCTATCTTCTATGACTATATGGATCAACTGATATGAGAGCGATATTCAATGCATGATCGAATGGTAGATGGCATATAGGAATAACGTGTCGCTGTCAGCACTGTAGTTTGAACATAGATCACACAGAAACACAGGTAATTCCATTTCAAATAAGTAGATCCCATGATCGCAGGATATATATATATATCCTGCGATCATGGGATCTACTTATGAGTCCCAAATTTAGGACGAAACGGCCGTCCAGTGCTTTCTGAATTCTGTTGAGGTTTCTATCAGACTCGATGAATCAATTAATATAATTATCAAATCCTCCTAATTACCATATATATATATATATATATATATATATATATATATATATATATATATATATATATATATGGGAATTAGCGTGGCGTCTAATAGATCACTATTTCTATTCTATCCTCTATTACTATACAGATCACTCTTTCTACACTGTACTCGACCTCTATGCCATTCACTATTTCTCTATACTGATTACTATTAGGTGGTTGCTTTTCCAGCGAGTGATATTAATGTTAGTTGAAGGCGTCTCACACCAGTATTGTTCAACGGCATTAAGCATTTCGAATGTAACAACGAGTGTTCGCTGACATCACAAAAGTGTCAACGAGTGTTAGTTGACATCACAAAATGGCAACGAGTATTCGTTTACATCGCAAAAGTATCAACTAGTATTCGTTGACATCACAGAAGTGTCAAAGAATATTTGTTGACATCACAAAAGTGACAGCGAGTGTTTCTTGACATCATAAATGTGTCAACGAGTGTTTGTTGACATCACAAAAGTATCAACGGGGGAGTGTTCTTTGATATCACATAAATGGCAAAGAGTGTTCGTTGACATCACGAAATTGTCACCGAGTATTTGTTGACATCACCTAATTGGCAACGAGTGTTCATTGACATCATAAAAGTAGATTTATAAATGCTCAAGATTCTGGTAAATTATCCGATACGACGCAGTGAATGAACTTTACTAGCATCATAAGTATCAGTTGATTCAATATAAACATTTCACGACATGTCAGTAGAAATGATGAGAATGGAGATTAGCATTAGCCATGATGATGAGAGACAAAGAAAAAATGAATAAACTGTCTAAGAATTCCCAACTTTTCTTCTGACGTTCTCATTTTGGATTACCAGAAGTACACGAATATAAATATTTCACAAAAAGTATTAAATATCTAAGTAATAAGTTCCGCTTCTTAATGAAACTATTAGGTTGGTGCAAAAATAATGACGTAATAATGTCGTTTTTTGACGTTAAAAAATACGTCAAAAAACGACATTATTACGTCATTATTTTCGCACCAACCTAACAGTTAAAATACATCTGCATTGAAGCAAAACATTCAATGCACAAGTGAATTTTCCGAAAAAAGCTTTTTGTAAAAAATGTTCTAAATTTATTAGCGGACAAAATAACAAAAGCAAGAAAAACCTTAACATTAGTAATTTCTGCAATGAGCGGTGTTATTTACTTCTAGTCCTGCCACAAGTTCTTAAAGCGAAACTCAGGGCTCGTTGCCAACATTTCTCGCCAATAACCTTGCCATACTTTCCGTTACCAATCTAGGACGACCAGTGCTTTTTAGGGACGAATGGAATGAGGCGTCTTCACAGATATCTGTAACTTTCATTATAAAATGGAAAATACACAGTCTTTTACAAATATCGTCATTCCTCGTATAAATATGGTGCCATTGTCATCAGATTGGGACGCACAAAATAATGTATTCAAATTCCTTGATCTTTTATCAACTGTAGAGAACAAATAGGGTACAGAATTTATTGCCGATGAGAAATTGATTAATAATTAATTTGTGATTTACAATATTATAGCATTATTGTAGGTGATTTAAAAGACATTATATAAAAGTGCATCTGATCTATGAAGCGTAGGTATCCATCTACACATAAACTGTTTGGTGCGTGGGTAACTATATAGTTAGATAGGGATTTCGCATACAATTAATATATTGGTCACACACATACATGTACATATATATATATATATATATATATATATATATATATATATATATATATATATATATATATATATATATTAGGTTGGTGCAAAAATAATGTCGTTTTCTCACATATGTTACCAGGTGAGAAAACGACATTATTTTTTCACCAACCTTATATATGTATGTGCGTGTGTGTGTACACATACACCTATGTATGCATACGAGATGAGAAGCATTCAGTAAAATAATAGTAACGGTAGCATCAAACGTTTCCTTATAAGGAAACATTTGGAATTCATTGTCCGAGCAGCCAGTAGTATCGCCTGTTGAAATTTATAAAAAACCTTTTGCCGAAACAATTTTATAGGAAAATACATTCAGCAACTATTATCGCTCTTTCCAATGTTGATAGGAGTTTCCTTCCTAACCTTTTGTTTGTACACGTGTGGAAGGACGGCATCTTGATTATGTTATTATTTTCTCGTCTACGAGATACATGTACTGTCCATATTAGTTGTTGATAATTCAACTATCATGGCTTGTCTATTTAAATTTTCGTTGTACTTTTTTTCCAATTTTCGAATAAGTTTTTACATATGCGGGGCGAAATTTGTGTTCCGGATTTCCCGACCGTCTCATACCCAGCATTTACTGTGGTCAGTATCATAGACAAAAAAAATTTTTTTTTTTCGAACGGTGTAATCAAGATTTGACTACACCATTGTCGTATACGTAATATTATGCGTAGAAATATTTGACATAAGTTAAGATCACAGGTTGGCCACCATTTTTTACAAGTTTTCAATATGGTATGCCAATTCTAAATATTTTATACGTATTTAAAACGCTCTCTGCTGTAGTGAATTTAATTTCTTTTTATTTAATGCGGCTATTTTATAACTACTTTGAATATTTTTAATCGGTATCAGCCTATGTAAGGCAGTAAAACCAGAAAGTTACATGGGGTTATTGGATATGGAAGAAGTGCGAACAGAGATATTAATAATGAGCGGGAAGAAAAAAAAAAGACTAATTAGAAGGACAGTAGATAGCGATTGACATTGCACTGATATATTTGGAGATTAAAGTTGGCTGGAAAGCATGGAGACGAAAGGGAGTTCCACAAGCGAGTAGTGCGAGAAAATTATTTATTAGCATATTGTATACGATTACATCTAGTCAGCTCAACTGTAAATTGATGAGATCTTGACGCAGGTCAAATATTGCGCTTAAATTCTTAAAGTCTACGCATCATAGCGAAGAGCTCATCCGAACAATTACCTTGAAAGTGTTTATAGAAAAGACACAGGGAGGTAAATTTAGAGCGATGGGAAAGATACTGAAACCGAGCCGCCAGATCAAGACTGATAATATTGCTGATTCTTCTTTGGGTTTTATCAAGGAGCTCAAAGTAAATAGCAGGGGCACCGGACCATATGTGACAGCAATATTCTAAGTATTGACGAATGTTAAATTTAAAGGTATATATGATAGATACTGGAGAGATAAATTATCTCGCACGAGACAATAAACTATCTTTAAATCTTTCGTTGCCATTAGAGACATAAAATATATTTAAGGTCATTTAAAGCCGAAAATAATGGTTTTCTGATTCAATTCCTACTATTTAACCCATAGCTGGGAAGAGAAGTGCTGGGTTCATATTTTTCCAAAAAAGCTATTTGTACGTAAATGAATGTAACGAACCCGACTGGAATTCGAACTTTCTGATTTTTAATTCTTAACCATTATCCATTACAAAAACAACAGATCTAAGCTTACAGCACCTTCTATTCCCGAGTTGTCACCGATCTACCCACAGATCCGTCACAACGTCACTTAAATTTGATATCGGGCGGGAACCGGTGTTTCAACGTGATATGGCCGAGAGACAAGTCTGTGTGTTTGCAACTGTTGGAAGTCATCTATTGATTTTAATTACAAATGCAGATAATATTATAACCATATGTTTTTCTACTCTATTTCTTTGGAATATCGATTTGTAAAGAAGAGAACAAAAATGCAATTCCAAAATGAAACAATCTCTTTTTAGCACGAATGAGCTTCATAAGATTAAAACGAATAGAACATCCGATGTTACAATAGGATATATGACCCAGATTATTATTCAGTTGTAATTGTAACACTAAATAGGGTCCAGGTTATTAAAGCAACGATTAGCAAATAATCAAGCCGGAAAGAAAGGTCTGAAAAGATGAAAAAAAAAAAATCAGTATTTGCTCACAAAGCGAAAGCTATAAATAATTCAAAACTTATCTCGCTTCGCAAATGCCCTGGGGGTGAAAAGATCAGTTGAATTTGCGTTGACGACCCAAATTTCAAATATAACGGGTCAGCCTCTAAATAAATTATTTTTTAATTTCATTCGTTTCTTTTCTTTTCTTTTCAAGTATGGAGTAAAGGAAACTAACAATTTGCCTTCTGATTAAAAATTCTAAAATAAAAGAAATGAAATTGATTTTTTCACCCTTGAATAGATGAAAAGAATAGAAATGTTCATTTGCTTTATAATTATTTCATTAAATTTGATAAATTCCCCGTGAGCTTAGAGTTTATAGGTCAATAGGATAGAGAGAACATATATCGGCATTTAATCAGTTTTATGAAGACACGCAGCACACTTCAGTATAAGAAGTTGCGGATTCAAATCTCATCGGGTCAAAAGTTTATACGGTAAAAGATTACAATTGCGAGGAAATAAGGTTGAAAAATTTCAAAATACATTAAGATGAATTAACTCACACATGTATTTTATTCACATTTATATACAGATCTAAGTGAAATGGAGCTCAAAAAACTGCAGAAAAAGTTCTTGCAGAAATTACTATACCGCATCAATGAAGGATAAAATGAATGACTGAAATTTTGTTTCTTTAAAATATTTTTTTATGCTATTTAGTTACCAGTTTGTTACAGAAGTCATAAGTTTATATCAGCTATGTTGAACTGAGGTGAGAATATATATATATATATATATATATATATATATATATATATATATATATATATATATATATATATATATATATATATATATATATATATATATGTGTGTGTGTGTGTGTGAGTGTATATTATATATATACATGTGCGCGCGTGTGTGTGCATATATATATATATATATATATATATATATATATATATATATATATATATAATATATGGATAGCACAATTTTCAAACAAATTGGCATCCGCGGCAAAGATTTGGAAAAAAAAAAAAAGAAGAATCAGAAACCTCCGAACAGGGCGAAAGAAATCGTCCAGTACCTTAAATTCCTGGTACAAAAATAAAAAAACAGCAAATAATGTTAAAACAAAGAGTGCTCAATACACTAAATAGAGGAAAGGTAAAATTAATACATCCTAATGGCTCAATCATTAGACTACCTAACAATAATAATCCAACGACACAGCCTCGATATATATATATATATATATATATATATATATATATATATATATATATATATATATATATATATATACACACACACACACACACACACACACACACACACACAGACACACACACACACACACACACACGCTCTGTTTATAATAAGCAGTATTAAAAACATTTACCCGCCTGAACATCCGAGAAATTTTTATAGAGAACATACGCCCTCCGGCAAGAATCGAACCTGTATTCGACCCAGCTTGACTTCATACCAGTTTAGCTACAGAAGAGCGCCTGGCTTGCTGCTTTCAAACTATAATTTTCCATGATTTCCCTCGAACTTTGTTTGTGACGTCAGTTGTTTACGTTTAGATACGCTCCGAGCAGATATGAATGTTCGGGGTAAATCATGGAAAATTGTAGTTTAAAATTGTAGTTTAAATGAATTTGTTAAATTAAATTTTATATTTAATCTATTTTTTTTTTTTTAGCTTTAATTACAAATTAATAGATTTAATATAGCATTTACGATAAGAAAAAGTAAAAAAAATGCTTTGTTTATTTCAAACCGAATTTAAATTGATTGAAATTATTTGTGGGGAACAGCTAGAATTGTCTATATTGAGAAATCTGTCAACCCACCATAAATCTCTTTAGTAAAAAATATAAAATATACTTTATAATTATTTCATTAATTTGATAAATTCACGGAGACCTTCGGTTTTATAGGTCATAGATTAAGGATCAAATAAATCAGCATTTAGTCAGTTTTACGAACAAACACGCAGCACGCTTATTTGACGAAGATTTAAAGTATAAGTAATCTGAATTAAAAACAAATATTACTTACATTTATTTTAATCTAGACCCAGTTTAACTACCCAGTAATCTTTAAATAAATAAATATTTTAAGCATACTAATATATTATTAAATTTTATAGTCTTACAAAGACGCTTGTTGAGTAAATGTTAGAAAATTACCAATAAATTTATTGTCATTACAACTGTTATTTTCTGATAATGTCGTGTTTGGAAGTTCGTGTTCACAAAATTCGAATCTTATGCCTACACACACACACGCACGCACACACACACACACGCACGCACACACACACACACGCACACACACACACACACACACACAAAAACAAAAAAAAAACAATTCAAAATTCTTTTAAAAATACAGTGGTTCGATGAAATGTAGTAAGCTTTTACATTCATGATTACTAAGTAAATTTTCTATTTAATAAGCATATCACTTGAACGGAACAAATTAATGCTGAATTTTAAGTTTTAAATCTTTATAAATTGTTCTAATCTAAACTTGTAAAATTTTAATTATTCATATTTTTTATTTTTCTTAAGATCAATAATCGTTTTTATTCATAAAAGTAATTAAAACCATTTCTAAGTACAGTGTAACCCGGATATAAGAGACCCGTATATAAGAGAAACCCGGATATAAGATAGATTTTATCTGGTTCCAAATTAGAGCCTTTGTTAATGTATATAAATTAGACAAAACCCGGATATAAGAGAAACACGGATATAAGCGACTTATTCTCCGGTCCCCACAACTCTCTTATATCCGGGTTACACTGTAGTAACATTTACCACTTACCACCGAACAAAAATTCGAAGTGAAAATAAGCCATGCTCTTTTTGTATTTTCCAACTATATTATCTGGACACTCGTTATACACATATATTGAAAATATTTACCTGAAAGACTATATACACTTTACTTATTCTTTACTTATTCTGATTCTGATCGGTATTCATCTACATATTACCTTAAACTCTCAATTTTACTCAGTATTACTGTCTACCGTATCTCAAAAACCACATAACAACCAGTTAATATATAATACTTTTTTTTTCTTTCCACGTTTAGCTGTTTCATATTTTTACGTCTATTTTGTATATATAAATGTTAGGGGGTATATAATTATTTACCTAAAGTTATAACTCCCCTAAACCTTTCTACACAATGTAATTATCTTTATTAAAAAATATTTAAAAAAATAAAATGTACTTTTCTGAAACTTTATTTGACGTAGATTAGCTGATTTAAAGTTTAATTGATCTGATTTGAAACGAACATTGCGTCTAGTTTAAAATAACGCATAAAAAGCATTTCTAACAACGGAGATTTAGCAGCATTTTTAAATTTTAAAAATAATTTTTTGGTCATTTATGTTGGATATATAATTCGGGGAATCAAATTAAATCTTTATGCATACCAATGTATTTATCTTGACCCAGATGTATATAACTACTGTTTATACTCATTCATTTTTAAATAGAGAAAGAAGAGCCCTATTTCATAAAATAATCGAATATACACATAGGCATACGTATGTGTTTTAAGTTCCAGTACCAAAATAAGTCTATGTTTCTCTCTCAGAATGGTTTATCACTTTTTTTTTCTTATTTGAAAAACTAGACTCTTTTAAGTGCAATATATTATCGCGGCTGATTCGGACTTAAACGAAGCATGACACTGATTCATATCGAATCAGACAAGGTAAAGAGACGCTTTAATAGAACTCGATCGGCCTCGATTTTGCTAAGAGTTCTTGAGAACGCCAATCTAATGAAGAAAGAGAATGCGTTAATGGGTAAATGAATCGGGTATAATGACTCTGTATTTTCTGGGCAGTCAGTCGAACTACAGTTATCTTCGTTCATTTATCTGCCAATCCGACCGAAAGTTATAAGACGTCGCTAAGTGTAAAGAAGTGGCGGAAAGCAATAGAGGACATAGGATGCTGTTTTGGGTCGAATAAGGACGTGTAAAGATGGAGGCAAAAAAAAAATCTATAAATAAATGAGCAATAAAAATGAGAAGGGAAGAAAATGGAAAGGGGGAAGAGCTGAAGAGTTGTGAACAATAAAGGTGCATTGTGAGTGAGGACAAAATCTGAAAAAAGAATGAACGAAAATGTAAAAAAATAAATAAAGAGGCTAAAACTTATAAATGAAAGTCAATATAACGAGTGACAAAAAAAAATGAATGAATGAAAAACAATAACACAAACGTTGTTTTAAAAAGTACACATGACCGGGTTAAAACGGCTAAATCTCAAACGAGTGAGATTTAACTAAGCTAGTTGTTATTAACACTTTCCTCGCTCACTACCCCTTTTCAGATATTTGCATGAGGTGGCGCCATCTATATTATTGCTGCTATATCTGGTCTGGTGCTCCTGTTATATATTTAAAGATTCTTGAAAAAATACAAAAAAGAATTTGCAATTTTATCAGTTCTGATCTGGCATCTCATCTTCAGTCACTTTTCCACTAATGTAACATAGTTTTCCTTTACTTCTATATATACTCTGGAGTTACGCCAACTTACTATCCTAAAAAAAAAAAATAAACGTCACTAGAGGACGCTCCTTCAGTCTATAAATAAGGAATAACATTCTCTGTCATCCTCTTTTTCCTATTTTACACAAGGACAGTAAGATGTAGGTCGCACGTATATAACAACGCTGCCGCTGAAATGCGTACGCGCCCCTTGGTCCTCTGGTAACATTTGGACTCTCAAACACATGTATATATATGCACATGTGTCTATCAAACAGGCTTATTATACTTACTTCTACACAAACACCTTCACTAGTTTAAATATTTCCTTCATTCATATTCATTGTTTTTTAATACGCAACAATATTCTATTATCTATGTATACCATTGTTCTGTTATTACGTACTTATCGTTTGTTTATATATATATATATATATATATATATATATATATATATATATATATATATATATATATATATATATATATATATATAGTTAAGTTATGAAGAACTTGGTAATCCGTATGGGTAATCTCATGGAGGATGAAATCCTGAGAGCTCAATGTAAATCCAGAGCTAATATTTAAAAGAAAAACAGACCACTTTAATGTACCATTATAATAATTTATTTCACCAGAGCCCTTTTAAAGGACGCCGGATCATCAGATAGCACATCCAGAAATAATATATATTTATATATATATATATATAAACAAATGATAAGTATGTATTAAGAGAACAGAGGTATAATAACTTAATTATGATATATATATATATATATATATATATATATATATATATATATATATATATATATATATATATATATATGTATATATATCATGATAAAGTAATTTATCGAGTCTAGAAAAATCCTCGACAGAATGCAGTTCTAGATTGCCGACAATATTTCATCATTTGACAGTTGAATTAATTAGATTTAGCCGTAAGTTCTATGCTAACAGTTTCTTCTGTCGTACCTCTCGCTTGTGGAAATCTATTATTAATTCCAAATCTACTTTGATCATCAAAACATTAAATGCAATACAATGTCAATCGTTATTTTCTGTCTTCTTAATTCTACTTCTTTTATTGTTCTCTCTTGTTAATATTGTTTTTCTCAAGTTCTCTAACACTCAGTAATCTCTTACATCTTAGCAGTTTTATCGCTTTGTCTAGTGTGAAGATGATAACAAAATGCACTCGTAAATATCGCAAGAACAGCCGGGTAGTTATCGCCAGTTGGAATCGAGATCAAATGTAAGAATCCTTTGCTAAATGTTAAAGAATAAAGTAGACTGCGCTCTTAATTCTAGACTCTCCAGACTCTAGGCCGTCACATGATCTCGGTTATCCGATTTCACTTAGAGTGCCACTAATAATTATACTACATTAACTGTTACTACTGATTTTAGAACTAATAACACTAATATTACTACTAATAAAGAAGAAGAGAAAGAAGAACAACAACTACAACAAAAGCAACATAAAATAAAACAACAAGTCAATGTACTGCTCTGCCACTGGAGTCTTTGATGACAATTTGAACTAGAAAGTGAATACAATTTAATCAAAAATGTCAGGATCTATATGTCTCCTATAAATAATATATTCTTGAAAAAGGAAAAAAAAATGTGCTTCTTTTTCTGTAAATTATTAAAACAATGTACGATACTTAGCAGGTTCACTGTGAGAGGTCAGTTACGGAAGCTGACATAAACTTTATAAATAAACATGGGCAATAAAAAAATTAGTCGATTCATGTGCTATATTTTCAACTAGCGGGGATACCCGGCATTGTTCGAAAGATCTCGGAATAATAGTTTATTATTGACAATTTATTTATATTTTTCAGCGATCTTATGGAAAATAATTGTTTATTCAATTTTTAAAAATAAACTTCATTTTTTTTTTTTGTTACAAAATAACTAAATTTATGAAAATACCACACTACCAATACCAAGATCGGTTGGAGGCTTAGCATCATCATATTTTTATTTTATTCAAAAAGACACTTCGACTTAAATGAAATATAGTTAAATTCGTAAAACAAATATTCAACACGACTAATGATGACCGTAACTCGTGTCTGTCTCTCCTAATTTTTATTTAATTAATTTTTTTTTCTTTTCAAATACAAATATAACTTGGAGTATAAATATAATCGATTTTCAAAACTAAATTCTCAATGTCGCTTGCTTCTACTCTCTTTCAAAATTGTAATTAAATTCATTTACGGGGAATGTTGCTTCTTTAATGTACTGCTTAAAAATAAAACTTTATTTACTTAAATTAAATCTAAATTCCCCTCCAAAATAAATAGTAAATTATTATTTTTCGAATAAGTAATGCTAGCTTTAGTCTTTGCTTTAAAATGATTAAATTAAATATGCTTAAATATATCTTAATTTAAGTTTATTTATTTCATTTAGATATTTTGGTGGGGGATGTTTTCATGGATGTATGAATTCTATATTATGAAGATATGCATGATTGAGAGCATTTGACGCTGCACTTCAATCAGTTAATATTATAGTAATCGGGAAAACATAATTTCAAGACTTAGGTAAATCGTTCCTTACGCTTAACATGTCTAAGTCTTTGAATGAGCCAGGAATCATTAAAATCGAACCAGTTGGAGCAGAGAAATTGCTTGAACACACACACACGCACAAACACACACACATACACTGAACTTTATATATAAGATTAATATTTGGCGTGTATATAAACCTGCCGAAAACTCTTTAATCGAGATTGGTTGTATTATAAATTGAGATCAACACTGTTGTTTGCAAAGATAACCATTTCTTGAGATTCGTTTCTTTTGCTTTTTTCAACTGACCACGACCTCGAGGACGTCAAACGAGAAAACAAAAATAAAGGATAATGCCACATTATCGACGTGGCCGTTCGTGGTGACGTTTGTGGTGTCCTCCCTCTAATGAGTATATTGTGGACTCTTCCACTTACTATAAAGTTAGTAGGAGAGTAAGCCTCGGGGGTAACAGTGACATACACTGTTCTTTACTGTCGAACTTGGACAGAGAAGAACCCGGACGAGGCTTTCCCGAAAGGCAAATTTTCGTCCGGGGAGGTAGACAGTCCCTGAACCCGTTTATGCGGCTTCTAAGGGAATAATTTTGGTCGTGCCTACGGGCTCGGGGAACCCACGGTAAATTCGGCCTTGTGCCACATATATCCCTCGTGGGGTGCTGTTAAATATTAACAGTGATATAGACTGAACGCTGGCCATCCGACACACACTCCCAAGTCGTGTAATACTCTTCTGTTGTATTTACTGTTCAATACACGATTTATCTGCAACCTTTTGTTATTTCTTAACCAATTACTTGGTTGCAACAGTGACGAAATACACAGACCTCCTGATTGAAGTTGTTGTATTTGCAGACTATGTGGGACGATAAGGCCACTATTATCCCAGTTATCATTAGGTCATCGGGGTCTATACGACGGAAATTGAGAAAATAGGAAGAAATCCTAGTATCGAATTTCTTCAGAAGTTTGCGTTTCTTGAAACTGCAAATATTTAGCGATAATGACTTGGATATGTAAGAATTGATAGAGAACATCAGTAATGCAATATATCCGGTGTAAAACAAAAATATGCGGATGAAGTGAGTATATATCTGACTACTGATATGAAAATGAAAACTGTACAAAATTGTAAAGTACACAGCGGTGTGAATATAAGGCTTGGGCGAAATCGGTTTGATTGCAATCGTATATAACACAAAGGAGAGTTACGGAGTATTCAGTTTTCTTGCCGTCACTTGGTCTCCAACAAAATACCCTACATACTCTTCTTTTTTTCTTCTTTGGCTCTCCACAATTTCATAGCCTTTATAGTTATTAGTAAAATATCGTGGACCGAGCGTGTGAGCAAGGATGACATCATAGAGAGGTTGCGATCTCTTATAATTAATATCAGAAAGAGGCAGCTGATATTTCTGGGACTCATAATGAGGAAGTAGGTCCTGGAGAATCTGATACCCACGGATCGAATAGAGAGAAAGAGAGACAAGAGAATACAACACGTGACATATCTGGTGCATTTAAGCAAGGGGATGACAAAAAGTGGTTTGGGTGGGGGGAAGCAGAGAGAAGGAAATTGAGAGCTGCAAGGGATAGAAAGAGGTGGAGAGCCATGATCGTCTACGCCCTGAAAGAACATAGCACATAAAAAGAAAAGAAGTTTTGTCTTTTGCTTATCTTTTCCGATCGTTGGTCTGTCATACATTGACACAAAGCCATTTTAGAGCTACTCGCTCATTTCCTCTGTATTTATTGCCTTCAGCGTGTCCTGTGAGTATTAGATTCCTCAGACCCTCTTTTCCTATGTGTCCTAGAAATTCCAACTATTTATTTCAGATTTTAAGTATATACTCCTTCTGCTACCTAACCCTCTACCTTTACAAGAGCCAGATCTGACCGATCATGGATTACTGGTGCTATATATCGGCTGGAGCTGCCCAGTTTTAAATTTCCGCTCTCAATAGACTTCAAAAGCGTCTCCGCGTCCTTGTAGGCCACGAATTATTATCCACTCCGCAACCCATTTCTCACAGACGAGACGTCATAAGTCTGTCACTGTTCTATCGCTATTTGCATAGTGAGTGTTCAGATGAAATATACTCCTTTGTTCCACCAATCCTAACGTCCACGGCTAAGACCCGCCATGCCACGCCCATTGTAGCAAAACACCCTCATTCTCTTCATATGAATCCTGGTGAGATGTAAGTTCTGCCCAAGCAGACTCTTTCCAGGAACCGTTAACTCTTGGAACTAACACCTAAGATGATGCTTCCCCGATAATAACAGTCTTAACCTGTTCATGTCCAGGGTTAAAATTTATCTTCCACACATATCAGCATAAGCTTTACTTCTTAATTTGTAATAGTCTAACGCGACTGACCCCAGGGTCTTGTACAAAGTGAACACCACTGTAAAAAAAAAAAAAAAAAAAAAATAGAAAAGAAAAAAAAGAACCCTTTTTGGTTTCATTTTACCTAAAATTTTATCAGTACTCGCATGCTCAGTTTTGTGAAAGCAGCTTAAAAAATATGCGCGGTATTTTTAAGGTAGCAACAGCAAATTGGATTCTTTTTTTATGTAGAGTTATTGATACTTACTCCATTTAAAAAGCAAAAAAAAAAAAAAAAAATTCATCAGGTTTCTCGTTTACAATGTTTTTACTCTCGAATTAAAAATAATGGCTTAAATATATTCTTGCACCATATGAATACCTTGAGAACATGAAAGAATTTTTTGATCTAAACCACAGACGCCATTTTGATAATGGTGGTTACAGCACCGCTTGTAAAGAGAGAACGTAATAGTAATTAGCTTACGTAACGCTACAACGTTCATCTTGTACTCGTGCATAATAGACGAAAGACAAGATGCATATGCGGTATTTTGTTCGTATGAACATTTTCACCATTTGTTTAAAAAAAATAATTCAAAGATGCATTGTTATTAAGTAATCAAACTGCAGTACCTAGTTTCTAGGACTTTATAACAAAAAATAAATTCTCTGTATTCTATCCCAAAAGAACGATTCCGCTTTTGATTCGATGACTTTTTAAGTACTTTTTTAATATCCTGAAATTATTAGAACTACTGACGAGAAACCAGCATTTCTTGGAGCGAACAAATGTGATTGCGTGAATATGGCTCATAAAAGTACCACATTTTCAAGTACCCAGATTACTTTCTCTGTTGCCTTTGCGAACGGAAAACGTGCGTTGACATGCAGCATTATATCCCAGTTATTTTCTATGTCTAGACAAAGATATTTTTTGTTTGATTGCGTCACATAAATGTGCCAATTATTTGCAGATGTGTTGCACAATAATCTATGACCATTTCCTTTTTCCAAAGACGAAACTTCGCAAACCTCTCGCTATTTCTATGGAACGTGTTCAGACGAACTACAGTCCTTGGTTCCAGTAGCCGTGATATTTTGCAGTTGGGACCCAGTAAACCCCATACACACAGATGAATCATCTCTTCGATCTCCATTAATAAGAACTAAGTTCCACCCAGGCAACAAGATCCGCTACTTTGTGGAAAAGGCTCCTGGCAGGATGTTTTCCCGATCACTACAATATTGACCTCTTAATGTCTACTCTTAACCGTTATATTTCCTTGATAACCTCGTGAACAGCACTTACTTGTATGGAGAGAACATTAGTAAAAATGAATAATAATAAAGACATTTTTCAAAATCCAGTCAAACACAAAGACAAATTTCATAGTATGTTTCGTTTAATTATAATTAACAGCGATTTTTCCCTTTCCCTTTCTTATAATGAATTCAGTTTTTATCGACTGTGATTTATCAAGTCTCAAAATAATCTTTCTATATTAAACAAGAAGCGATAAACAAATATTTAAGTTAGGACCGATTTTAATTTCTCTATGATATTCTAGAAGGTACCTCCAAAGATTATCTAAAAAGAGCATGTCATGATGAAAAAAATGTGTCAAACTTGATAAGAATAATACTTTATTATCAAAATATGTTATTATTAAGAGGAAAAACCTAAGTGTTTTTTTTATTATTTTATGAATTGTTTTAATCCTCTGTGGCACCTTTGATATTTTGGTTAAAATGTTTGTTTTTTTCTTGTGACGGTTGTGGATTAAAGTTTAGCATAGCGAATTTTAATGTTTTATTTAATTTATTTATTTTATTTTATTTTTTTTTTGTGTGTTAAAACACCTCATTTTGGAAATTCTTGCAAAAATCAAATAATATTCGCATTTTAATGACATTTTCAGCACGTATTCACAAATGAATGAAATTATTTTGGAATTCATTATTGAAAATCTTGGTGAAAGTATTTTACCTCCACTTATTTGCTTTTATGAAATTTCGAGAAATTACAATTTTATCCTCTTCATATTTACATTAGTCAAAGCAGGACCCCTTGAAAAATTTGTCAAACAGAAACACAATTTGCGAAGAATCTGCTCTGAAACGTAAAATAAAAATGCAAAAGCCATGAAATTATTAAAGTAGAAAAACTGTTAATTGCTTTTATAAATAAGATATATTAAGGACATTATTGTTTTGAGAAAAAAGATTCGATGATAATGAATTTCTGCAAAAATAGTTTTCATTTATTTACATTTTAATTAGAAAAAAATGTTTTAAATCTTAAAATTCTGCATTGATTTCAGACTTTTAGATTATATTTTTATGAAGGAAAAACTATATATACTAATCAAAAATGCAAATCCTTAAAATCACCAAACACCAATATTTTTAAAAGAATTTTGAATTTGTTGTATGTGTATAAACGTGCCAATTAAGTACAGATGACCATACACGGCATTATCAGAAAATAAGAGCGATAACTATAGTAAATTTAAAGTCAACATTTCTAAAATTCAATAAAACAGATTACGGAGAACAATCTAATTTTAGATTAAATATAATTTAAAACTTCTATTCCCCAAATAAATTTTCAGAAAAGTATATTTTATGTTTTTCAGAAAAGTATATTTTATGTTTTTATTTTAATAAAGAAATTACATTGGGATGAAAAAACGACAAAAAAGGCGCTAATCAGCTATTTTAGCAAAAAAACAAAAAAAAAACAAAAAACAAAACAAAAACTTCTAATCAATTTAAATTAGTTTTTGAAATAGAGCAAAACATTTTGCTCATTGGAAATATTAAAATTAATCCATTAGATTGAAATTAAAACTAAAATTAAATTTCAAGAAAGATTTTCACTTTTAAAAATTGTTTTTACCCCTTAGGTATTGCGTTTTTTGTGGAGATCCCTATATTTTAGTAGAGGGGGTCGGCAACCTACGCCAATTACCGCACGTGGCATGCCAATCAATTTCCAATGGCACGCAGCCGCAGATGACATCATGCAGTCCGAACCAATAACTACTACAACGCAAAAACGATATTTATCCGTTTCAAAACTGTTCTGTCGTTGAACTACCATTAATAATAAAAGAAAACTTTTTCTAAAAATCTTTTAAAAACAGTTTACTTCTATTAATGTGGTTTACATATTATTGCATATATTACTATATAAAATATATTGTTGACTTGTATAAAAATGCGTATACACAGTGATTGATTTTAAAACCCTAAGTCGGCACATAGCACAGAGATTGCCGACCATGTTCTAGTATCTTATTGTAATTTCCTAACACAGAAACTATTGTTGGATTATCGTCCTCTGATTAATAAAATCTCACATGAATAACACTTCTAAGATTTCTTTACTACAGTGAAGAGGGATGACTTTTTCATTATCCTAACATTACATATAAACGTCAACACAACCATAAAAATAGCTTTCATTTTGAAGTGAAACAGTTACGGATCGCTATCTTGCACTTTTACTGTGTAAATGTATTTATTGACATGGAATAATTCTACATTCTAGCGACACCAATTCCTCCTACACTTTTTCAGCGTTCAAAATTCCTTCGTTTCCGTATAAAGCAGGTAGACAGCTGCTCTCATTTGGAAGATTGACGTAACATCGTCTTCACGCATTTCTTTATAACCAACAAATGAAGAGGTGTAATGAATTTACATTTCTCTGTTTATAAATTAGATTAATTCTAAATACAACACCGTGTGTGTATATATAAATGTGTGTGCATGTGCGCATATATATATATATATATATATATATATATATATATATATATATATATATACAATCACTTAAAGGTTATTTTTGGTGGATACCCACATTTGAGTAGACGCTGCATTTATTTTATTAAACAGTATATATATTTTCGTTAGCCGGCTTAAATATTCAGAAATTTTTCGGTTTTGCTCGACGGCAAAACCCTTCATGGCCGAGTTGGTACAATGCACGTTGGATCTAACGACCGTTCGATTACTCCTGGTGGTGGCCTTTAATAAGAATTCTCGATTATTCAGGCCGGTAGACGAGAATAAATAAATATAATGTTTAATAAATGAACAGATCTTTTACTCAAATAACGTTTAAATGATAAAATCTGTCGGCTCAAAAGAAAACATTATTTCTTTATATATATATATATATATATATATATATATATATATATATATATATATATATATATATATATATATATAATTTCATAATGTGATATATATATATATATATATATATATATATATATATATATATCACATTATGAAATGGACAATGTCCGACAATTATTTTAAGACATTTTTATGTTTACACATTCTTATTGTAAACAGAGCATTTACTTAAATATTTGTATCTAAAAAAAGAATGTATACACACACACACACATACACACACACACACACACACACACACACACATATATATATATATATATATATATATATATATATATATATATATATGAGTCTGTTTCCTCTTGGTGTTGAACTCTGTGTTCATTTTTATATTTACAGACTTTCTATCCCTGATATTAACCCCTAAATATAGCATACTTAAAACTATACATTTAATACATACATACATATATATATATATATATACATACATACATATATATATATATATATATATATATATATATATATATATATATATATGGTGAACATTCTTTTATGTACATGCATAATTTCTAAATTTCTGTACTTGCTTGATTTTGACATCCCCATTTTGTAATTCACATTTTGATCTGTACCTTTTGCTAACGACCATACATGCTACCTTCTTTCAACTGAGGCTGACTATTCATTCTGGAAACCTGCTGAAGCGTTGAGGCTCTTCCTGTTGCAGACGCCTGATCAGGCATATTTGTAATTTTTAACACTCACGGAGCCTTCATCGAGGTTATACTGCAATTATGCAGAGCGAACATTAAGTATAGTCTGTGTGAGATAGAGCGCGATATTGCGTGATAAAATTAAATAAACCTTAGACGAAAGACAGTACCCTCAAATCCTCGGCCACAATGACTTGTGTCTTCGTGTTAACACAACTACTGAAAGTTTCTGATAAAACGTAGTTTATCAGAAACTTTAACGTAGTTTCATCCAAAAGGCTTGACCTAAAACATGATATTGTTTTCAGTCACTCCCTAATTTGCGCGATTCCTTTCAATATTAGGAGTCTGTTTGCAGAACCAGATTTAAGTATAAGGCAAGCAAACTATAGCTTAGGCTTTCACTGTCTGGAAAATATCTCTATAATTAACAAAATTTTTTAATTGAAAATGTTTTAGTTTACTAATCTGATATTTATATATGTAGTTTCTCTCATTAGTGTACTTGACTCTTTGAATTCCACCCGACACAATAGAATAACTATTTTGCCAGGCATAATCTTTTAATTCCATTTATTTATTGATTGATTTCCACATATATAATTTGGAATATTCGTAATTACATGCACAATATCAACAGCAGATCTTGTAATATTTAACCAATTCTGTCAACTATTTACAAGATTTACGTCGTTCGGACTATTGTCCAAACCTTTATTGCTATATTCACGACGTTTCGGCCATTTTACGCTCCGACGTTCTTCAGTTGATATACGTTGGAATATGATGTTCACAAGGACATATGACCCAGTAGATAAAAGCGAAAATTGCGTAATCCAAAAAGTGACTTGACTAGAAGAGTTGTGAGTTCAATGACTGTCCACAGCAGAGGAAATAAAACCTTTAAGAGTTGAATTAGAAAAAAGGAATTAACTGATACTAATATACTCCCCATAAAAAAAAAAGACATGACATGTGGAATTAGAACAACATACCCACCCCCGTGAACTAGATAAAGGGTTCGGTTAGAAATTTCCACATATATCACCTGATGAAGGTTGGAGCGTACAACGGTCGAAACCTCGTGAATATGGCAATTAAGATGAAGTCAACAGATGTAAATAGTGTAAATAGTTACAATACCTCATCTCAGAAATATATACTGAAATTCTGCAAACTTACGAAAATCTCTCAAAGAGTATATATATCCGGTGGATCGACATAGGTCACCGCCACCGGATAGGACGCACCCCTACTTTATGGCTACATAATTGATGATTTACTCGCAGATAGGTGGTACTATAATCTGGGGAGTTACACGGCCCTTTTTAAACGTAAGAATTATCAGATATCTTTTATTTCTACCTTTATTTCAAAACAATTATCAACACACTTTTGCAGTTAAAATACATTTCATCAATCATCATGCAAACAAAAGGAAGTAACTGTTGTACCGGCATTTTTATATTTACCGCGTTTTATTTTTATATCGAGTCAAGTAATAGAAAGTAATAAATACGGCGACAAAGATGAGGAAAATAGTCCGAATAATGTAAATAATTTTCTACACGCTGTCATCTCTCAAAATTGTCGAGAATCTGGTTTCACAGAGTATGATAACCGCTTTCATGGAATTTCTATATTCAGGGAAAAAATGCAGCATATATTCACATGGGGTTGCTTAATTCAAACGCTTTGCTTGATGAGATGCATAGTAAACGGCTATAAGTGTCAGCAAAATTAATGACAATGCAAAAACGAAAAGAGAAGCTGACTTTAATGGCAGAACCTAGAGTGTTAGGCCAGCTGCTGCCATCAAAAATGATAAAGCAATAGAGGCTGACATCTCATTAAAAATGACAGAAGAATCAGTATTGCAAAATGAAAGAAAAAACGCCAGATGTGCCTTCGCCGTGACTGCAGTTTAGTGCGATCTGGTCACTTTTTAAAAGATAGCGCAAACTGGTTTTGCAGAACATTGATTTCCTAGCAGACGCTGTTTACCACCAAAGTTTTTCTGGAGTTGCACAACACGTATAACGGCTTCGTAAGCAGAATAATCCAAAGTGATGGTGCCTCAGTCCAACATTATAAATAGGATAGCAAAAAATTTCATTGGAATCAAGACTAACATAAAAAGAGGAAACCTAAGATAGTATTATTTACATTATTTGGACTATTGTCCTCATCTTTGTCGCCATATTTATCACAACGTTTCGGCCGTTGTACGCTCCGGCCTTCTTCAGGTGGTTGTAATTTCGAACTGAACCCTTTATTTCGCTCACTGGGGTAGACTGTTCTAGTCCCACATGTCATGTTTAATGGATGTCAGTTATCAGTTATCTCCTGATCTCCTCGTGAGCGAAATAAAGGGTTCAGTTCGAAATTCCAACTACCTGAAGAAGGCCGGAGCGTACAACGGCCGAAACGTTGTGATAAATATGGCGACAAAGATGAGGACAATAGTCCGAATAATGTAAATAATGTACATAGTAACTCATCTCAGAAATATAGACAGACTCTAAGACAGGATGTTTCCCAGAGAAAGTGATGGCCACTGTGCTGTGTGTCATTATTTATATAATGATACCGCTATCAATTCTGGCTCAAAAGTGAGCATATTGTCAAAGCCCAGAGAAAGACCTCGATTTATACCGTACTGAAGATTAAAAACAAGCTTTAACGAAGATATTGCAAGGCCTAACATCAGTTTTAAAATACCAGACAAGTAATCACAGCATATGGTTAGAAAAACTAGTTTATCCGCACTGCATTCATGAATTTAAACCCAAACTTTCATCGGTTTAATCCAATGAAGGATTTCATAGATTTATTGTTCTTTTTACGGTTTTTTTTAACACTGTACAGGTTAGAGTTGTGTCATATTTTGAGTTGTAAAAATAATAATATTGCATTAACAATATTTTAAAAATAACAATGTTTTTGTTTTTTTTCCAGGAAGATTTCCTACTATTTACCCCATAGTTGGGGGAGATGATTAATTCATATTTTTCCCAAAGCGCATCACTGAATGTAAGAAACTCGACTGGATTTCAGACATGACTCTCCGATTTCTCATTTTGAGCTATCCTTTTCCCTACGAGCCCATCCACACCAATGAAGGGAATACGCTGGTAGCAGAGTTTCTTTCAAAATGATGACAGGAAAGAGACACAAAGCTAGTAAAGTCATCAATAATATTCTGAGATATGTAAACAAGTCTGCATTAGAATTTGGTTAGCTTTTATATTTCAGCGGCATCTTAACCTCTATGGGTTAGTTAATACCAAAATCTCAATATATACGCAATTTTATTTTATTTGCTTTCTTTTTTGCTTTTTTTTTTTTGGTGGGGCGGGTGCATAATAATTCTTTCACTGATATAACTCTTACTAATTAACCCATAGATTGTGGTTGAAGAGGTGGGTTCATGCCTTTCCCAAGGTTATTTGTGCGTAAGTGAACATAATGAACCCAACTGGAATTGGAACTCAGCTCTTTGATTAACAATTCTGAGCCGTAATCCATTACACCATCTGTACATCCAAATTTACAGCACTTGGTACTCTAAATACTGACAAGGCTCGACGTTGCTTAACTTCGGTGATCGTAGGGGAACCGGTTTTTATCAGATGAAATGGCCGTTAGGATCTCCATTAAATGGTAGAATACAACGGTTAAGGAGATCTTGTTAAAGAATAGATTTGGATTATTGAGATATTTTGTTCATTTTCATACGCTTTGAATGAATCTGTTATTAAAATTAAGGAACAGGAATTACTGCTTGACGAAACGTCGCAATTAAGTTGCAGAAGGAAGAAAATTATGTTTAAGACGCCATTTGGAATCTTAATATATTGTATTCGTTTTCGTATTATTAAATCTGTTGCAATTACAGAACAAACATTGTTTTTCTTGCTGCTTATGACATCAAATTAGTTACTCTTCCTTTCCCTCTTATATACATCATATTTGCCTTGCATATTTCCGTCTTTTTAAATGAAGAATTTCTAATTTCTACTTCTAAGACTGGTGTACAATTATATCTACCTGATACTTATCGACTCATCTTTTCGTTAAAAAAGTATTTACTTTCAAACATTGCTATTCGTGTTGCATCAGTATCGTTCTCAGATTCATGTGTATTTAGACATCACAATGTACACGAGAATATACACGGCTGAAATTTCCAAAATACCAAAGAGGAAAGCACAAGAATAACTTTAAGGTAAGTATTGTAGCGAACGTTATTCTTTGGTATCGCGACATTACGAATTTAAATTAGTACATGATTTGCCTCATCATTTTACTGTTTAAATTGCTATATGCCACTGTAAATTCGACGCTAATAATTTCTTCTATTGCACCTCTCGTTTGAACAACACTTCCGGCTTCTTGTTTTCAGTCTACTTTGATCGTCAGGATTAAGTGCAATGCCAATTATTATCGTCTGTCTTCTTAACCCTAGAACACTAACTATGGGTATATAGTACCCAGCGAAAATTTTCCTATTTTTAATTACAATTTTCAGTACCTGATTTTCTTACCTAAATAATACGTTTTTCAGATCCTATTAATGTTAACTCAAAGTGCAATGTTTGAAGTGCCTTCATGTAAAATATTTCAAATAAAGATTTATATTTAATTTTTTTTTTTTTTGATATTTTCAAAATCGGGTATGATATACCCATGGTTAGTAGTGGTGTAACTTTAATTGATGGTTAGTGTTCTAGGGTTAACACCTGTTCTTTTATTGTCCTCTCTTCTTAATAATGTTTTCTTTTTCTCATATTCATTCACACACAGTAATCCCTTGCGTCTTACTGGCTTTATTGCTTTGCTTGATGCAAAATGTTCAAAAATTAATTTTATATGAAACAGGTACATACTCGCTGCCTATCACATTTTATGTATTACGATGAGGTCAGCGACATTAATAAATTTTCCCTATTTGTTGTCATAGTGATCATATCGTATACTTTAACTTCCTCATAGCAAGAATCATGCATTAAGTGCTCCCCATCACAACATGTAATTAGATATTTGCCATATCTCGGGGGTCGATTAACCCGACTCTCTCTGAGGAAAAGATTTGACTACTTAACGGTGAGGCAATATTAGAGAATGTCTCCTTTAAATTCTTGCAATTTGCAATTCTCCTAGGCTTAGCGGATTCATTACATATACTTGGCTTTCTAAAATGCTAGAAAATGGCATTTAGAATTAGTGGCCTTCGTTTTCTGAAGAATTTTGATTATATATATTTATTATATATATTTTTCTTATTGATCGTTAAAGCACAACGGCAATTTAATGTCGACTAAAGCGAGCTTGTGGATGTTTAGACAGGTTATGGTTATATGAGCAGGACACAGCCAGCAAATGCTGAGATAACTGGATGCAGAAGCTGAAATCCTATTTTCTGAATTTTTCTTTTATTTTTCTCCATATCATAGTTACCTTCTTTAACCCGAGTTTAGTAATTTTTATTGAATTTTACTTTGGTATGAATATTTTTTAAATGTATTGTTTTTTTTTAATGAAATTTCTATTGATATTTCCTGCATCTATATTACACGTGATTTTTTCATTCATAGTTTATATTTC
>OZ010577.1:38462445-38467445 GCA_963932145.1 Acanthosepion lycidas | reverse complement strand
GGAGATTCTGGTGCGAATGCCAAGCAGTACAGCATGCCGTTTCTAAATTTCTGGCGGAGTGAATTGCATCATCGGTGCTCTTTTTATCACAGACAGTGCTCAACTGACTCTACTCTACCATGCAGTCAACAAAATAAAATAAAATTACGCGCATGCGCAAAATTAAAAAATATGAAATTATGAAAATTTACCCCTCTCATCCGTTATGAAAGTATTTCATAAAGCTGGCGGTTGGATGATGATACACTGAGCGGGCGTTGAAAAATAATATGGCGGTAGATGTCGCGAGGTGGCATCAGAAGTCTTTATAAATCTAATGCACAAAAAAAAAAAAACTAAATAAAATTTCACAGAATAAATTAAAAGAAACTTAAGTCGATTTTATTTTTTGTATTATTTTGATTTTATTTTGTGTTAAAAGTTAAAATTTCGTATTTTCGTTGGTACATTGATCCGATGTTGTTCATGACACCACCACATCATCAGAGATGAGAAGCAACGGAAAAGTCGTTCTACAGAAGTATGCTGAGGATATCAGTGACCGAATATGTGAGCAAACACGAAGTTTTAGTGAAAATGGAAACAAAAAGGTTAACTTATACAACAGAAAGAGACATTTAATATTTCTATGGTACATAATCAGGAAAGAGGGCTTGAAATTTTTGATAGAGATACAAATGACAGGAAATTGTGGAGTGTCGTTATCGCTTACTTCCTAAAGAAGAAGAAGAAGAAGAAGAAGAAGAAGAAGAAGAAGAAGAGAGATCGGATGTCTAAACTGATGCCTCTTTAAAGCGTCAACTGAAAGTGACGCTTGATGACGAAAACTAATCTGAGACGAAAAGTAATAAACATTTACACATATCAATTCATTACAGGCTCCAACTGAAAACTGCGATTTCGAAAAATACATAAATTACAACAAGTAAATCATACAACACTACACAGCAATGACATTATTTATCAAATCGCAGAATTTAGATTTAAAATTCAAATATATTTTTTAACAAATCAACTAAAAGAAATCACTTTTCTAAGCGACTATTCTGGAGTATATTTCATAGAGTATTTCAATTCTGAGCCAGACGATCCAAAGATTTTCGTCACGAATATCCATACTAAATCCTCCACGCTGCAGGCATACTATAAGATATTTTTTTTGATAAAATGCTTCCAACCTGCCAATTCTTATGAAGAAACAATACACTTTATAATCCAAAGAATGGTAAAACTGTCGTTAACACTTGAGCAAAAAACTAGACGAAATTTCAAAGAATATATTTTGATAAAAAAGAAATTTAACTCTTTATGGTTAAAATGTTCATGCATATTCTATTTGAACTGATCATTCTCGAAATTCTTAAATTTCATAAAATTTAATGTGAGCAAAAGGAAACGATCAAAACCGTTTAAAGTATTTGTTTAAAAACTGTTACAGCCACAAATATTGGTTCAGTAAATATGTACTTAAAAACAACAATTTTCTATAAATAATTGTACATGTCCTTTTGTTTATATATATATATATATATATATATATATATATATATATATATATACTTTAGATTGTTCTCTTTCTACTGTTCATGTCTAGGGAAATCTCGTTCTTATTTTCGATACTTCCCATTTACATATATATATATATATATATATATATATATATATATATATATATATATATAATAGGATTAATGCGAATATAAAATTAGAGAATTAACACTTGTTGATATAATACCTTCTTAGACGGCTTGCGCTTTAAAATCTTCTTGTCTCTTTTAAAGTTGTTTACTTTGAATCGTGCTCAATGAAGAAACTGCAATACAGTATCTTATAAACATGAACGTATAATATTGTGCAACACAGTGAATAAAAAATATGCAGACAAACTGAAATATGGGTATTTGTATCAGCACAAAACTTATAATAGAGACTGATATTTACGAATCTAGTTAAAATAGAGCAGAACAAGTTAAAGTTAAGGATTAGGAAGAAAAAACATCTAAACTAAAAGAAAACAAAACAACCATTCTGGTTATTAGAAATAAATCGTATTTCTGTATTCCGACATTTGATAGGGTCCGTTGGCGATATTAAGTCCCGTAAAAGAGGAAATAAATGAAGTATGTGACGGTGTGTTTTCATTAGACCATGAATTGTAGAATCAGCATTTAGCAAGACGACAATTCTTGTTTAAAAAAAGCCTCATTGAGAATTTTCACTCGACGAGGGTTTGTAACTGCTAGTATTTGGAAGTATCTTTCATTCCCATGCACCTCTCCATTACTAACAAGTAGTCGCCAGAAATTCCCTGTCAGGGATATTAATTGTAGCTAATACATACAATATGAGTAGTACTATTTAATATTACAATAAAGCTATTTATTCCAATGAAAAGCCGGTTGATTTGATTTTTCGTCAGAGACAGAGGTAGTTCAAATTTGGTGTACTGGCCTAAAGGCAGTTATGGGCAATAACGGAGTGGCACAACTGATTCGACCATCTACAAAACAACGATCGTGATTACCAAATATTTTGAGCAATATACATAATCATATATAACGTCATACGATGAGACACTGTTGTGGAATCTTCCAGAACAAGCAAGTTAACACCTGCTAGGAAATACACTAATCCTGTTGTAATTTTTACCATCACAATCTTACAAAATATATAACAAGCATTCATTGGTTGATCTACTTCAAACTAGCTCGCTGATTGGTCAGTTCCGACCAATCAAACCGCCCGCACGCGACAAATCTGTTTTCCCGCGTTCTCCATTTGAGCTTGACACGTGGTACAACAAAATTATAAAAACAAAACACGTGTAAACGCTCTCGCGCTCGCGCGTCTCATTCCTTGCTACCAAGTACCAAGAGGTAATCTTCAAGAACTCCCGTCTTAGCCTTTGCAGTCAGACGTTAAAGACCATTACCAACATTCACGCAAGTACGAACTCTGAAATCTCTTCTGAACTTTTACCAACTTGTACAATAGACAATTCTTGTGTCTTGTATTAATTGTTGTGGATGGAAGATTATTGAACACACACAATTTTAAGCCTTCTGATAATTCAAACCCTCTATTTCTCTCCAACACACATCACACACATTTGCAACACAGTGTTTCTATTGCGGGGTTAGGGGCGTATTTTCAAATGAACCCATGAAATTGTTAGATATCTTTGAACATGTGATATAGCAAATAAAAATCTAGCCTACCTACTGTTAATTCGAGAATAATTCAGAAACTCAAAAAGCGCATTGCAATAGCGAAGGATTCCAACCAAATAGTAAATAAAAGATGATGAATCAAACAAAAATATCATTAGAAACAAAGGCCAGAGTGCTCAACCGCTATGCGATATCAGTCCCCCTCTACGGCAGTGAATGCAGTACAATCTTCTCACATATGAGAAGAAGACTTGAAACAATAGAAATATGATTCTACAAAAGAATGTTAAGGATACCATGGACGGAATATGTGAATAACGAGGAGAATGGGAATAAAAGGATATATTTAGAATCATAAAGAGACAGTTGAAATTTATAGGATACATTGACTCTCTCAGGTCATATTGATGGCTAGAGAAAGAAGGGAAAGCGGTGGGTAACCTATATAACTAGCTTGTGTAAATGTATGGCAGAAAAGAGAAGAGTGATTGTTAAACGAAAAAAAAAAAAAAAAACTTCCCTAATGCTATAAGAAATTGTGAAAATTCCTGATCTCCAAGGTCTTGAAGAGATAAGTAACGATGAAAAAGAAGATAATATATATTTAAAAAAAAATGAAGGCATCAGTTTTCGAAGAAAATTGATTCAGCAACTAATGAGGCTCCTTCGATGACAAAAGCCGTCATCTTGTCATCATTAATTTCTAGTTAAAAAGTGCACTTGTTTTGTTTACCGAGCACACTGCTCGAGATATTTGGTCCCCCAAAAACGTGTACGTTGCTGAAGAGTTTTCAAATAATTAAGCGCCATTATCGCAGCGGTAATTAATACGCTCAATTTCCAACTGTCTTGACAACAGCTCTACATTGGGAATACTAATTTGTTTTAACAGACAATATTTATACTGTTTTCATAAATAACAGATTGTGACTTTTTCACACAAGGGTAATCTGTAGAGAGACACGTTAGATAGATTTCAGCATGTACTAGGTTTAAAATACTAGTTTGGGTAACTATTCCATTCCTAAATAACGACAACGCGAAAACGGGAAAAAGGAAACATGAAAAGTAAAAGAATATCCAAAATAACATTGTGCTTGGGCCAAATTTGATCCAATCATATGAAGAAGTTGGCGCCCAAAATATCTCTAACTGTGGCCCTGCGATTCATTGCCTACCCAGAGTCATATATATTCGATCGGTTCATCAGTGCAGTCGCTCGGCTTCTTTAAATAAAAAGAAACAAACTGAAAATTACTGAGTGCGGTGATCTAAGAGTGCTTAGAGCCTTCCAGTCTGATGTGGGGAATCTGATATCATGTACCAAGAAAATCCATCTCGGTGCCAATTATATCCATCCCATTAAAGCTTTGAAATCAATGTACTTACAGGTGCTGATTTTCTAAGCGTAGCTTAGATGGGGCATAAAGCCGAATGTAGTAGGTACCCAGTTAAAATCGAACCTGCTATTCAGTCGTAACTGATCTAGCGAGACAAGCTTAATACGATTACACCACGTCGAAATGCTCGATATAGTTACAGAGATGTAGACATATACTACTAAGTAAATTGTTGAAAAAAATAAGCTAGTTTAGTGATTTAGATTAATAGTTTAAAATTTTCTCTCGAACGGATTCCAAGACATCTGCTGGTTTGTATGTTCTCGGAAGTGCATGGAATATGGATTAGAAATCAAGTCGGAAGACAGATCCCTTCATAAAATTGGGAACATTAAGTTATTTGAAATTACTAACAAAAATCCAATCAATCGACTGATCAAGAGAAAATATAAAATAAATTGTAAAAGCTATATGAAAATGTCATGAAAAA
>OZ010577.1:38407445-38459945 GCA_963932145.1 Acanthosepion lycidas | reverse complement strand
CGAGAACTGGTATTTCAACGTGTTATGGCCATAACAGACAGATAGATAGATAGATAGATAGATAGATAGATAGATAGATAGATAGATAGATAGATAGATAGATATGAACATGTTTTTATCACAAGAAATGTTATTTTTTGATAGATACGCAGCTTTTATTTTAAATAGTATTTTTTTATTTATTTCAGCTTACCGGTTTGAATATTCTAGAGATCTTCTTAAAGAAAAAATTTTCTTCGAGCAGGATTCTAAACTACGTCGTTATATCCAGCATGATATTTAAGCGACTCCGCCACGAAGGGCGTCGTCGACAGTCAGGGATTAGCACAAAAAAAACAAAACAAACTATATTAACCTTTACATAGGAGAGGAAATTGTGGAGAGACATGATCACACACGTCTATAGGTAAATAGAAGAAGATAAAAACAGGAGTTTCAAATTTCATGTACAATATTAATTAGATTTATGCCACCATATAAAATAATTTCCTTCGCTAGGTTAATTGCTACTTGTATCAACACTGACCATGTGAAATACAGTTGGTTTACATTGTCTCAATTAATTTTCATAAGACTCCGAGTAAGAAAAAATATTTCAGGTATACGAAGGTGGATCATTAATTCCGACGCTTGATATACAATTATTATTTGAATTTTGAGTTGATCCTAAATTTACACCATATAATGATCAATCTATGAGACAGAGTTCAGGTTTAGTTTGTTTGTTTGGGTTTTATGGCATATCAACCACTGTGGGTTATTTAATGCCAAATCCAGTTTATATGAATTTTAAATGCCTATTTTGTATGGAATAAAAAACGTAGAGCTGGCAACATTATTTTTCCGAAAACATTATCTGAGGCCTTCCTGTTGGATGTAGTTTATCGCCGTACCCAGGACGCGGATGTAGTTTACCGTCATACCGAGGACGTTTCAGGTTTAGATTAAAAGCATTAACAAGGGAATATATTCTACTGAAATTAATAGGTTTTGATAAAACTAAAATATTTTTTTTAATCTTATTGTTCAGATTTCACTTAAATAAATGGATGCATCTGTTAACAGGAACAAACATTCACGCAAACGCATGAATATACATGAAAGTAGATGCATTAGTTTGGTGCAAAAATAATGTCGTTTTTTCACATGGTAACATATGTGAGAAAACGACATTACTTTTGCACCAACCTAATAGTTCTCACGAAAAGAAACAATGAAATTAATACATCCGACGATCTAGTGGTCGAAAAGTCAGTAATAAATAAAAATGATATTAAATATAATAAATAAAAAAAATGAGCCTTAAGTGTGCATTCTCTTTTTACATCAGAGAAAGCACTTTTCGAAACGTGCCCCGAAAGATTCGGCCACTGATAACTATCACGATGAAGTAAGGATGGCATATTTCAGGTTGGTAGCCTGCATTCGGGCGTTTTTTTTTTTATTCTAAAGGATTTCTTCAGGTCAGTAATAATGGAGTCATATATACAGTCCTTGGATAGAAACTTCGCTTACAATTTTACTTCGAGGAACACTGGAGATACAAAGACAAAATTTTCCGATTAACTATTTTATTATGTTCTGAGAACTTTAAAACATTGCAAACATGGAAAACAATGTTTGTTTGTTTGTTTGAGTTTTATGGCATATCAACCACTGTGGGTTATTTAATGCCAAATCCAGTTTATATGAATTTTAAATGCCTATTTTGTATGGAATCAAATATATATAGATGGCAACATTATTGTTTCAAAAAAACAAAACAAAAAAAAAAAAAAAACGTATAGTTGGCAGCACTATTCCTTTACAAAAAACGTATAGCTGGCAACATTACTTTTTTACAAAAAACGTATAGCTGGCAACATTATTGTTTCAAAAACTTTGAGCTGGAAACATTATTGTTTCAAAAACTTTGAGCTGGCAACATTATTGTTTCAAAAACTTTAAGCTGGCAACACTATTGTTTCAAAAACTTTGAGCTGGCAACACTATCGTTTCAAAAACTTTGAGTTGGCAACATTATTGTTTCAAAAACTTTGAGCTGGCAACATTATTTTTCTGAAAACATTATGTGAGACCTTGCTGTTGGATGCAGTTTATCGCCGTACCCAGGACGCGGATGTAGTTTATCGTCATACCCAGGACGCGGATGTAGTTTACCGTCATACCCAGGACATATGGAAAACAAGAACACACTTTTAGTTCCCCCCCCACAAAAAAAAGAAAGAAAAGAAAAATTTCCTAATATCTAAAAAGAGGTTTTACTCAGGAGTGTCTTTTTAAAGTTTTTGAATTTCATGTAACTACACAACATTTATTTGTCTTGATAAAATCAAAAGACGAAATGCGTCGGCAAGGACTAAGCACAACCAATGTTTATATATATATATATATATATATATATATATATATATATATATATATATATATATATATATATATATATATATAGGGAAGAGGTTATAGTTGTTTCAACGAGACAAAAGTGAATATTTTAAAAAGAAGGATATTTGAATCACTAACACGCCAAAAATTCATTTTTATATGTGGAAATATATACTCTTTGCTTGAAGAAGGTCGCGTAACATGAAACTCATGTAGCAGAATTATTGAAAATAAAGTATATTATATATTTTTTAATACAAAATCCACATTTCAAGCAAAATTATACATATATTTAATTAAATGGTATGTTCAAAAACAGTATTAACTACATTTACCGGCCTGAATGTCCGACAAATTTCATAGAAAATATGTGTACATCAACAGGAATCTAACCTGCATCCCATAACCTGATGTCCTATACCATTTAGTTACAGAGTAAGTGTTTGGCTATATGGCGGTTCCGAAAAGGATACAGGTTCGATTCCTGTTGGAGCATTTACTTAAGTATTTTGATCTATAAAAATCTAAATATCTATAAATATATGAAAATAATTTTCGCACTTTGTCCATTTCATATATATATATATATATATATATATATATATATATATATATATATATATATATATATATATATATATATATATATATATATTCATGGAAGTACTTTTGCATTTCTTTAAGCGTACAATATCACCGAAGGTAAAATAGAATAGATGAATGTATAACACCGTTGTTATCGACTTATGTACAGCTGGAGAGACGAAACCAATGCCAGACTAAGATTGAGGACGCCAGGCCTTGCCACCTCGCAATTAATCATTTAAACACTTTAACTTGTGTGTTTTACGTTTTTTTTTTTAGTGGGTGGACAAAGCAATGTACTTTTTGACCCAAGCTGTCGGGTGCATAAAATGTGTACTACTTGCTCGTAAGCTTCATTTCTGTTTAACTTTTGTGCTGCAAGAGAGCAAAGTTGAAAGGAAAAATAATAAAATCAAATTCCCAACGACCGTATTATTTTCATTCGACAAATATTTGCGCATATATCGCCTTTTCCAAATCTCTGTGCCCGCCCACTGCTTTTAAGCATTTCAATGTACGAGAGCTCTTGTGTGCCGGCGATAGCCAAAACGTGAGATGCGTAGTAGATGGTGATATATAAAAGAATATATTTCTTTTTAATATTTTGATAACCATTTTAAGCATAATCACCTGATAAGTCATAGTGAGATTGTTACGCAAATATGTCAAAGTTACCTATCAGGTCTAACACTTCTCGTCGGCGTATTTTATCAAACGCTTTTGCATAGTCTATAAAACACAGGTCCATATCCTTCTGTATTTGTAGTCTCCATTCTAATATCATTCTAAGCATGAATATCGCATTCCTTCTTTCAATATCATAAACGAACAAGCTCTATTCTTATCTTATTTCCGATGTGATTCTTCTACGATCTCTATTTAAAAGGAATCGGATGATAAGTTTTGTTATGTGGTTCGTTAGGCTGATTGTTCGATGGAGTTCACATTGGTTTGTACATGGCTTCTTAGGTAGTATTATGAAAAATGATCTACTTAAGTCTCCTGGTATATCAACTCTGTTATAAATGTAACTTAGTTTTATGTCTGTATTCATGTCAAAGATGAAACCATCTGGCTGCCATGTTTCTTTTCAATTTGGCCTTTGTCTATTCTACTTCCGATTTTAATATTAGGTTGGTGCAAAAATAATTTCGTTTTCTCACATAGTAACATATGTTAAAAAACGAAATTATTTTTGCACCAACCTAATATTTCTTGTTCTTCGATATTTCTGCATGTTTCCGTTTGTTCTCTTTTGTCGTGGAATGGTTCTCCAATATATTCATTCCGTATCTGAAATAGTTTTTCTTTCTCTGTTATCAGTTTTCCGTCTTTGGGCTTTCTGCTTCCTGATGATGAGCATGTATTTTGCCGTGTTATTTCTCTTATATTTCCTTGCATAGGACATCTCGAGGCAGTGTAATGGTTAGCAAGCTTGTCTCGCTAGAACAATTACCACTGAGTTGTGATTTCGATCCTCCCTGGGTTCCCGCTACTTTCGGCCTTGTGCCACATCTAAGCTACACTTGAAAAATCACTATATTTCTTTGCATATCTACTTCACCTCTGATAATCACACTTTCTGTCTGGACTGGAGCTTCACGATTCTCACATTTCGAAATTGTTTGCACAGTTTTGTAGGCGATGACCTTTTTTCCGCCCTACAACATCTTTCCAATAGTGTAAATATTGCGAGCCTCTCTCTACTCTATCGCTATTTTCATGGCTGATATCCGGACAATATTCTTTGGCTCCATTAGTCCACACCATCTCAGCTAGTATCGGCCATGTCACATAGACTCGCTCTCATTACCTTCATATTAAATTGTTGAGAATTTTCACTCAGACAGCTTCTTCCTTGCAGCGTGGAACGACTCCAGAGAGGATGATTCTCAGATTGCTAGAATCGTAACCTCTTCAAGCCTGGAGTTGACATTGTTCTCGCCCTGTATGCTCTAAAAAACATTTAGTAACTTTCTATATTTAGCGACATACGCGTATTATATAAGGGAACAATATCATAAAAACAAAAACAAGAAATAATCCAAAGAGTCGTCTTAAATAGTCATGACGTTACGAATTTTTCAACTTGTAAATCAATAAAAGGCGAATTCTGTCTGTCCGTCTGTGAGACTGAAACCCCTCTAATTTTTGGCCACACTTTCTCTACATGGACACATCATACCGTTTTAGAATCGGGATGATTGCGGGATTGAAAATCTACCCTTTATCTGGTGCTTGAACATCCAGCATTGTGTTTTGTGTTCGGATGAGGAGGGAACGGTTACAAATTAAAATTTTAAAATAACTAAAAAAAAAAAAAAAAAAATCAGTGTTTTAATTTTTTTTAATTCATATTGAGTTTAAGGTAACATAAAAACTTAGTGAAATTAAAAGAAAATTGTTTCAAATTCAGTTTAAAATATCTCCAAAACTTTGTGAATTGAGGAAATCAATTTTATTCCTTCAAAATGCCAAGGAATAAGTGTTTAAGTAAGTACGGAGATTCTGCTTTGAAGAACTCAATTTTCGGCATGAATAAAAATGTCTGCACAAGTCAGAGTTTCGGCCCAAATCGTTTATTTTTGGGAGGGGGGGCTGATTTGGACTCATAGCCCGAATCAGATTGAAAGTGAGGTTTTGAATTTCCATAGAGTGAAATGAGGAATTCAAAGTTATTTCATCAAAATTATCATTGCTGTTTTTTTTTTCTAAAGTAGAACCAGAGGTGCCTTTAGTTCTGCGTTGGAGGCCCAATTAAAAGTCACGTTAGAAAGCATGACTCCTCACGTCCAGAATGATCTCAAAAATTATATCAGTGGTTCTCAACCATTTTTTACCCATGGACCACTTTTACTCTTAATTTCTTTTGCTGGATCCCTTATAACCATTCGATGAAATAAAAAAGCTTATTTCATTTTTTATTAATACATGAGTTTAGAAATTGTATTATACAAATAGGAAATGTATATGCTTCCTTTATATATAATACTTAACAATTTATATATTAAATTAATTTTATTATTAATATTTTATTCTTTAATATTTTATATTGATTAATTTATATTAATGTACCAGTATTTTATTTTATTAATATTTAAAATTATATTATTTATTATTAATATATTAAATTATTTTTTTAATAAATTAAAATATATATATAATTTTACTTTATATATATAATCCTTCTTTTCTGTCTTTCTTTGTTTTTATTCAACTTTTGCAATCAAAACATCCGGTAGAGTAAAAGAGATGCTAACTTACATTGCTTGAACACGTTTCCTATTAGCTTTAGGGTTGTTTTTTGAATTTTAATATTTTAATATGGCGTAGTTTACTTAGAAATTCCAAATCTCAGTTGCGACAACCGCTCCCAAGTGAAATTGTTATATGGACCACTAAATTATTAACCTCCAATCTTCTATTTTTTTTTTTTTTTTTGTGTAGACCCCAGTAATGTTACATGAACACTTTGAGTCCATATAGACCCCGATTGAGAACCACTGAATTATATCAATCTATGGATATTAAAGAGCATATCTATCTATCTATCTATCTATCTATCTATCAGAAAATCCTTAAACGTATGCAAATAATTAAACATGTTTTTTTGTAAATGTAATAGAAAAATTGTAACTATTATATATCAAAATATTTTTATCTAATTGATGGATTCATTTGAATTTGTTTTGGTAGGGGTTAGATTGTAAAAGAAGAGAGTTCGTGTGCGATTCTTAAATATTTTGAAATGTCGACGGATTCCAGATATTGACAAAAATTAAAGTCCTGTGAGGATTTTACATTTCTATTTTAAATACGAAACGCAAGCTATTTTTGTCTCTTGATAACAACCATTAATTAACAAAATCAATTATTATTTAGGAAAATAGAAATTAAACTGTATTTAAATTCTTGAAAGAAAGATGACCTTTCGTCATATAACTTTCAATATCTGTCTATATTTTTGAGAGGAGGTGCTGGCTATAAAGATGAGGACAACAGTCCGGAAAATATTAATAATGTAGATAACTTTCAGTTAAAAAGTTACCACATCAAATTGATATAGAAAACATGCAAATTTAAAAAAAAAAAAAAACATTACAGATCAATATAAACATTTTTAAGCATACCATAATTTTCTATCAAATTAACTTGTTTATGTTCTTTTATCTGTTAGGACCCGTCAGCTTGTGGTCGATCACGGCTCTCCACCTCTTCCTATCATTTGTAGCACTTAGTAACTTTTTTATTTTTAACAGCCATCCTACACCTCTTCTGGAATCCAACCATATAATCACGTCACGCATATGACCCGTTTCCCTCCTATCACTTTTGCCTTCGATAATTCCGGTGAGCGCCAAATTATTTAAGATCACTTTCTCATTATGTGACTAAAAACCTTAAGCTGCCTCTTTTTTTTATTATGAGTGTAAATGCCCTTTCTGTTTCCGCTTTATTTTGTCTTCCTCGCGGCTTACAGCCTGTGGCCATGGTATTCTCATAATCCTTCTGTTGAATCACATTGCTATTGCTTTCAATCTTCTCTTCATCTGAGGAGAAATTGTCCAGAATTTTCTGTCATATCGGAGGATTGTTATTAAATAATAGTTCAAGGTTTATTTCTTTTTTTCTGACGTCATTTTCCTGTATCTTATTATTCTCTATCCAAAATTCCAAAAGCCGAACGATTTTCAGGTGTTGGCATGAATTGGCACAAATGAAAAAATCAGAAATCACAGCTATGAAGCCTATGTTGTCGCCATTTTTTTTTATTTTGTTAGCGATTTTAACAGCAACATCTTGACTCCTGGATTACTTACCAGGTGTTTCGTGTTCAGTAAAGATATTATTCAAAATGTCAAAAATTCCTGTGTTTATATATATTTTTCTAACTAGTGATCATGTTTTTTGCACACGTACAGAAAGTACAAAACATTATTTTTACGGGAAATATTAATTTCACCACGTAAAACTCCATGTGAGCATTACTGGACTAGCGTCGTTACCATGCAACTTACATAGCAGCAAACCACTCACGTTCTATCCGTATTCCATCGGTGAGTGGTGAGTTCGATTCGAGCAGCTGCTAACCCACGAACTACTTTCCAGTGAAATCGACTCTCAACAGGTTGTTTCCCTATCGCTGCAGTCTTAACTTATTCAGTGCTAGGGTTATTGTAATAATGTCGTTTTTTGACGTTAAAAAATACGTCAAAAAACGACATTATTACGTCATTATTTTTGCACCAACCTAATATCTCCTTCACAAATACACGCAATGGCTTCCTAATGTAACCCTCTATCTCGAGTGCCCACCGGACCTTGTATAGGGTGACTCTCACTGTAAAAAAAAAAAGAAAAAAAAAAAAGAAAAAAATTATCTGTATCTGAATGCACATAAAATTTATTTAATTTTATATAAAACTAGTTTCAGGGTATATGTTATGTATATACAAACTACCTTCAAGGTATTAGGTTGGTGCAAAAATAATGACGTAATAATGTCGTTTTTTGACGTATTTTTTAGCGTCAAAAAACGACATTATTACGTCATTATTTTTGCACCAACCTAATATATGCATAAGCAGTGTTATGGGTTTATGTGTTCTATTCCCAAGCCGCCTATTTTTATAGAAGTTATATACAAATTAAATAGCCGGTATTCAAAAATCCGGAAAAACAAAACACTTCCGGTCCTCAGAATTCCGGATATAGTATTCTCAAACTGTTCTAAATTGTTTAATTCTTCGATGGCTACTTTTGTTATTGTATTGCACGTTCGGATTCCGGTATCACGTTTTTTTTTTTTGTTTTTTTTTTATGTTATTTTCTTCCTTTTTTTCCCCTTTTTTTTATGAATACAATGTGCGTGGTTTTTGAATCTTTCAGAATTTTCGAAAAACATTCGAAATTTTCAATAAAATTCTATTACCTCCTGAGATTAAGAAAAAAAGACGGTATAATTGTGGTTTTCGCATGACATCCCTAAACGGCAACTTGGATGACGCATAAGGAATAACAATTTCTAAAGTTGCAAAAGGAGAGAATTACTGTCATCATTTTCTCATTTGAATTGCGCCTGCTTTTCTTCTGGTCTCACAGATTTTCTCTATGCAAACGCAAATATTTTGTGGAAAGCTGAAACTTTTAATTGTTAAGATATACGTGGGCAGTCAGTGAAATGTAAAATCCTTCAGAAAAGGGCCGCAAATTCAACATAAACTTTTTTTATACAGTAAAATCTCGGTTTTTAATTCGTTCATGAAGGCCATTCGTAACCCGAAATGTTCGTAAACCGAAACTATTTTTCCATTAGGAATTGATGTAGAGAAAAAAAAAGTCACGGTACAATACAATCGAAAAAGAAAAGCACAACACACGAATATATACAACACGGTGGTTGACTTAGAAATTATTACGTTCGGCAATGTTGTTCGAGAACCGAAAATATTTTGATAACTGGGTCATTTTCATCACGAATTTACAGTTCAAAAATCGATTTGTTCGATATATGAGACGTTCGAGAACCGAGGTTGCATTGTAATTATTGATTTTGCCAAGTACAGCTCTCAACAATTCGACGTAGTAAAAGTCGTAATCGAACGAAAAATGACCTGAATTAGTTACGAGGGCGATTGGTAGATATCCTGCAATTGGAGATTCGTCTCCAGCTGTGTTCGTTAAAATTTCTGCTTCTTGGCAGAGAGGATGCCCAGACGAGGTTATATCGAAGGACAGACTCTCGTCTCGGGGAAACAGCTACCCGACCCTGTTTATACGGGTCTACGGGGAGTTTTTGGCCGAGCCTACGACCTTGGATACCCTACATTAAATTCGGCCTTGTGCTACATCTGACCGTGTGGGGCGGTTGGTAGATATCCTGCAGCTGGAGATTCATTGCGGAATTCACTTTCCTCCCTTCTAACAGTTGACTACTTCTACGGGCCGCTGACGAATCTTATATGTGTATTAACTTTCATTACCAACCTCCGAGTGATTATTCTATTCAGTAATTTTCCCTAGGCTACAACAGTGGTCTTTTCACGGACTTCTCTCCCGTGGAAATCTCTTCCGACTTCTTGCTTTCCAGTCAACATTGATTATCCAAAGTTTAAAAGCAACACCAGTCGTTATTGTCTATTTTTTCGATTCATCTTTCTTTCATTGTTCTCTCACCTTATATATATATATATATATATATATATATATATATATATATATATATATATATATATATATATATATATATATATATTCTCAGTGTTTGCGATTTTTGTCTGCAATATAGCCTTGTGTAATAATATCTATACAATCATCGCTAAAATTGGCCTTAATACACCTGTGAATTTTGATTGTCCCACAGCCTTCTAGTGCCAAAGAATCTATTATTTATCTCTGCATGGTTCATAATTAAGCCTACGTACCCATGACTAACGAATTGTATTACTTATTACCATAACCCAGATATTTGACATTAATCAGTTTTGACCAAGGTTTTATATGAAACCAATGGTCTATCTGCCATATCCCTTTTGGTTGTGAGCAAACATGGCTCATCGCTGCTATTTACCACTCGTGGCCCTTGTTAGCGTTTTTCCATTCACCTAAACTCCAAACTACATCCATTCCCACAAGCTCATCAGTTAGGTAACACGCTGCATTCCGCTTTATCTCCCGATGAGAGTGTTAAGTTTTCCGAACCTTCACTCCTCATTATGAGTCAAAGCAATTTCAGCTGTATCTTTCTAATTCTGAGTATAAGTGTTCTTTTTGTTAGCGTTTTCACTAAGACACCCTCGTTGATTACTCGCTTCCTAAAATGAAATGATCAGTATCCTTTAGAGCATATTAGTTGCTGATCTCTCTTCTGACCTAAATCTAATAGCTCAGTCCGGGCGAAAACTGGCTGGTCAGATCCAAAACTTTGAAGACCAAAACTAATGACATCCATCAACGCCGATCAGACGCAGAACTTTAACCAATCGTGATGAACAGATTTTCCTTTGGGGAGGTCCCGTGCCTTCACTGGAAATGCTATATACTATCCCTAACTAAAGATGCTGGGAAAATGATCGGTTAAGTAAGTTCTGCCTTCTCCATCTGTCCACAACCTTACTAAGAGCAAGATCAGGCTGAAAACTGACTAGTATTATCATATATATATATACATTAAGAAATGGACAATGTCCGACAATTTTATTTATTAAAGACATTTTTATGTTTAACGTTCTTTTTATAGATACAAGTATTTAAGTAAATGCTCTGTTTATAATAAACAGTATTAAATAAAATACCGAGAAATTTCATAGAAAATATTCGTCCTTGGAGAGAATTCGAACCTGCATCATATACGGAACCGTTATTTACGCTGACGTGCCTAACCTCTCGGCCACCAAGGATCGTTCGGTAGGCAAGGTCGAATTTTAGAAGGACGAATATTTTCTATGAAAATTTCTCGGACATTCAGGCAGGTAAATGTTATTTAATATTGTTTATTATAAACAGAGCATTTACTTAAATACTTGTATCTATAAAAAGAACGTTAAACATAAAAATGTCTTTAATAAATAAAATATATATATATATATATATATATATATATATATATATATAGTGGCCTAAGAAAAGTTCTTAGCCAGAAGAAATTAACTAGATCCAATTTCAAAACTCAATTTCTTAATCCCTGCTCAGCATCAATAAACAGTATTTGGAACTAGTATAGAGTAGTTCCTCCATTTGCTAGTTTCAGTGCTTGTATTCGATTTCTCATCGATTCGATCAAGTTGCCACTCCTTTAGCAATGTCACTTTAAGGGTTGCCACTGACGTGAGTTCGCACACTCTCGAAGTTTTCGGTGAAGGTGCTCCCAGACATGCTCTACTGGATTTATATCAGGACTTTGGGTTACCCATGGCTGTGATTTGATTCCTTGTGATTTCTTCAAGGCCTTTGCTACTTTGCTCGTATGACATGGCAAACCATTTTCTTGAAAAAAGTAGTCATTCTTGTCAATCTGATTAGTTTCGAATTGTGGGAGTAGTCCTTTTTTCTAATATTTGACATTATTTTGGACCATTCAACCGCTCGCCAACAAGAATCAGCTGAGATTTCCCTCCAGACCAGACAGCGCCCACACCATTACTCTAATCCTTCCCTGTTTCACGGTCGTCTGCAGACATTCAGTGTTCCAAATCTCATTCTGATTTCTCCAAACATAAACCAATCTCGAATTAGAATATTGACAGAATTTACTTTCATCTGAAACAAATCACAATCTGCCAAAATTCATAATCTTTGCTCTCGAATTTTCTCTCCCAGTTCATACGCTGGTTCTGTTAACCTCTGAAATCATGGGCTTCTTTCTTGCAAAGAGTCTTTCTCGCCACATATGGCGAAATTCCCATGCTGGTGGTGACATCTTTGATGTTCTGACGACAGTTTCTGTTGACTTCCATTTTCAGCGCCTTTTTCATTCGCTCAGACACAATGCTTGGTCTTTCTGAACATTGATCTACATGACAATGGCGTTCTTTATTAAATTTCTTGACAATAATATTAACCATTTGATGACTAACCTGGAAAAACCTAGCAATTTCTCTATTTGACTTGCCGCACTGATGTCACCCTATTATTTGTCTTCGTTGGAATTCATCAAATGTCGTTCATAGATTAGAGTAGCTTGATACTAACACGGTATTGTCTAAAAAAAGAAGATACATTATTGCACAAGCCAAAATTGCTGTAATCAAGGGTGACTAAAAACTTCTCATAGCCCACTGTGTATGTATATATATATATATATATATATATATATATATATATATATATATATATATATATATATATATTATCGAATTTAGCCCAAGCAAGGCAGTAAATCCACTAAATCGCAAGGTGTTACTGATCGTGAAAGAATTAGAAAAAAAAAAACTTTAATTAGGAGCGAGAACAAAAGATAATAAGTAGGACAGTAGATAACGATTAACATTTCATTAAAATTTTTGAAGGTCAAAGTTGACTGGAAAGTATAGCACCGGCAGGGTGTTCCACAAGTGAGGAGTGCAAGAAAAGAAACTGTCAGCATAGAACTTACGGCTGCATCTGGACAGTCCAACTTAAAATTGATGATACCTCGTTGCTAGTCTAACACGTCTCTTAAATTCATAAAGTCTAGGTACAATTAGGAAGGACTTATCCGAACAATTGCCATGAAATTATTTATAAAATGGGGAAGAAAATTTACGGCAGTGACAAAGCGACTGAAGTCGAAGCGGGACCTGTAATATTGTTGATTCTTCTTTTTTTTTTCCCCAAGAATCTCTAAGAATCTCCAGAGCGGCAGCAGTATTCAAAGCGTGGTCTAATCGTAAACTTATAGATATGTAAGATATATTTTGCAGAGAAAAATTTTCTCGCACTACACGTTGAAACAACTTAACATCTGAGTTAGCAATAGATTCAATGTAGTCTTTCCACTTTATAAACTCTCTTGGAGGTTAGCAACAGCCATGCTGATACAAAGCAGAAAAAGGATCTGTCAGACGATTAATAGGGAGAACTTTTGTTTTAATGGCGTTAAAATTATTAGGCCTTACTTTTCCTCAGTAAACAACAGACTGTAGTTCGTTTTTTTATCTTATGGAACTAGACTTAGTATTGTGACAGGAGTAAATGGTTGTGTCATCAGCATAGATATCAAGGTGAAAACTGATGTCATCATGAAAGTCATTGATGAAAACTAAAAACAAATTAAGATCAATGATAGAGCCCTTGATCACACCTGCATAATGACAGAAGTACCTTGACAACTCTGATTTCAAGACTTGATAAGAAAAACAGAATCAATTCAAAAAATCGTCCGGAGACACTGTATCTTTTCAACTTGTGAAGAAGATCAGTATGGCAAATCCAGTCGATCTCTTTCGAGATATTCAAAGCAACCGACCAAGCTTTACTTCTTGCCTGAAGCTTGATAGACTCTTTCCGCAATAATAGTTAATACATGAGCAGTTGACCCCGAGAAACGAAAGCCTTATTACTTGCCTGAAAGAAGGTCTTCTGTCGTAAAATGCTTAACTAATTGATTAGGCTTTCGATTAGTTTACCCCAAAAAGGTAGGAGCCTAATAGGCCGATAGGTGGAAAGGCCAGACGGTTCATCTGAACTCTTAAAGACTGTAACAAGAAATCAGGATTTCCAATAAGCAGGAAAGCAAGAGGAATTTATTCTAAAGTTTAAAGAGAACAGGATTCAGTTTGGGTGCACATTTCTTAGGGATTATTACAGGGATAATATCAGGTTCAAATGATTTATGGCGATCCAGATTAGAGATGATAGCAAAAACCATAAAAGGTTTTTCTATGAATATCACTCAAGAGAAACTCAGTTCTAAGTGGAAAGTTAGGCAAGTGTTTTCCAAATGAGTGTAATTTAAAAAGAATTTATGGGCTTTATCACCAGAAAAAATTAATGAAGAGAGGAAGAATAGAAAACGTACTTTTATTTTAATACACTTTTAAAGGGCCACCAGTAATGCGTCATTCTCTCAGTAAACAAAGACTTAGCTCTTTCTAGAAAACATTTACATTTATTACGTGCTGCCACAAACAGGCGTCTGTTGTGATGGGAATAGTTCCGCTGGCAAAGGCTAAAATAGTGATTCCTGTGGAAGATGACGGTAGAAAAAGCTTGAGAAGACTGGGTTTTCATCTGTTCTTTCCGAGAAAGAATAAAAGCATTTATGCCGGTTTTAACACATGAAGAAACCTCACTGGCGCAATACTCAATAGGATGTTTAAATAATATCTATCCAAGGAGCGTCTCGAAGAAAGCCAAAAATTGAATCCTAATCAGCATGCTGGTAACGGAATGCGGTCTTACGAATTCCTGTCTACTAGATGGTTTGAACGAAATATCAATAGATACTATATCGGATCCGAGTTGCCAAGAGGACTGTTGCGAAGCTCGAAAAAAGCTTGAAGAGGAAGTAAGAAACAAATAAATTAAAGAAGCATGTTGCCCAGGTTTATTAGGGAAACTAGAAGGGAAAACCACGATTTGAGTAAGAGGCTGGGCAAATGGACCTATATGAACAGGAAATGGTCAGTCTTCTCTTCCTGATCTTAAAAGACTCAAAATCGTCTCCGCTTCCTTGGTGCTGACGAATTATTTTCAACTCTACAGCCATTTTTCCACATCGGAAAGCCTCCCGCTGCTCTATCGCCATTTTCATGGAGAGTGTTTTTACGAACTACACTTCCATAGTTCTAAAAGTTCTTACTTTCTGGGATGAGACACCCCATGACAGGCACGTTGAAGCGAACCACCCTCATTCCCTTTGTATTCCCTTGGAGAGATGTAAGTTTGTCCGGAATAGCTTCTTCCAACGTACCGCTGCTTCGTGGAACCGACTCTCAAGAGGATGCTTCCCCGATCATTACAATCGTAATCTCTTCAATTCTAGAGTCTCTGGACTTGGTCAGGTAAACATCATTGTAAATAGACACACACACATTTCTCTTGCTTCCAATTTCTTCTTCATAGAAAATAATTGGTATCAAATAGCAATTCAGCATTCTTTTATTTGTTTCTAAATGATATATCCCGGAAGGGGATATATTTGTTCGAAGTAGCAAAGTCGTTTTGGACTACTGTAACCGAGTAGGACAATCTAGCAGGTAACCGTAATGGACTGGTCCTCGTCGTAGTAGTAGGCAATAGGCGTAGGCAATAGGCGAAGACAATAGGCGTAATCCCTGTACCTCCACATCAGTCTGTATTTATAGCTGACACCAGCCAATCATATTAATGTGATGGGGAACCCAGGTGTATGCATATTCATTACATCACTACGAAACATTCCTGTTTCTTATTACTTCGTTTAGCCAATGGAATGCGTTTTTAAAAATTCTTTTTCTATTTGCTGTTTGTGCCAGTACATGTTAGAACTTACTTATCAATCAACCAGAGCACACATGAAGTATTCTAAAGAACTATTATGTTGAGACTATCAGCTATTTCACTCACTCTAAAATTTTAGCTAACCGAAAAATTATTCGACGGATAATACAAATGAAAAATAAAGAAACAATTTTCATACAAAGTATTCCAATTACACGAACATAATAGAAAGACCGCCATTATAATTTGATGACGGAATGAAGTCACTACGAATTTCCAGATTTTAATACAACTGCTGTCAAGTTTTTCATCAACCTGATATCCGTAAATTAATTTAAAAAAAAATGAAGGATTTTTAAATGGAACATGAAAACTATCCTTGAATAAGAAAAATAAAGAAATTAATCAAAGACAACATGTACAGTTATTGCAAAGGAACCGATTTTCATTACAGTTAATCTTACATTTCTGAAATGTGACTTCATTTTCGGCAGCTACTAATTTCTTTTTTAATTCATCAATTTCTACATATTTTCACGTTTATTCATTGAACATTCCATATTAATTAAGCAAGTAGGTTTATAATGGCTCGCCACAGATGACTTTTTTTTTTATCTGCGATCTGGTATATCCTGTCGGGAAATTGAGTTGATTATTGTTGCTTTTTGTCCCACTTTAACCTCTCCAAAATGTGTTTTTCCGAATTGTATCCACCTTCGAAATAGCTGGTCAGTTTCGAGAGCGACAACATTACGCTGCTGACGGATAGGGCGAGAATAGATGCCTTTTCCCAATGGCATTACTGTGAGAATGAATGCATGTCACACGGAGGGATTCAGTTTCCACACTACATGCAGTGCCTGTTTACCGCGCTTCTTTATGTTCTGTGTTTCTTCAGTATGGAAGCGATCATGGCATTCCACAACTTCCTCTCCTTTGTTGTTCTTAATAAACCATATCGTTCTGTTATTTTGCCTAAAGCTTGCCCCCACCCCCATTCATTTAATCAAGCTCACTATATATGCTATGCATTGTTTTCCTCTGCCCCTCCTGACCTCCCTTTTATGAGCATCATATTTTCTAAAGACCCTTCCCTTATTATGTGTCCTATATATATATATATATATATATATATATATATATGTGTGTGTGTGTGTGTGTGTAGATAGATAGATCGATAGATAGATCGATAGATAGATAGATAGATTAACGTTACTCTATCTGAGAATGAAAAGAGCTCTTGGTGATCTATAAAAGACTTACTTCAACATGGAATATTCTCACCTGCCACAACTAGAAATACTGCGGATTATACACAAAACAACTTAGAACGTATACACAGAAAATCATACTAATGCTTAACTTCTTGAAAATGACAAAAGAATTGAGCAAACGCCGTTAGGACAATAATGACTACGAAATTTTGCAATATTCTGATAATCCTCATAAAAGGGAGACTGTCAGAAGTTTATAAAAACACTCAATTAAAGATGAATAAAAGATTACTGCGTTTATATAGAAAATGCGATTTTTATAAATAGAAATTGCGTTACATACCGGTTGCTATGGATAAAATGTCGTCTAAATAGAAAAATGTAAATAACACTGACATCTCATTTTAACAGATACATTAACCAAAATTACACAAAAATATCTTGAAATACTAAAGAGTATATTTATTCATTAAAATAGGATTCAACCATGGAGTCCAGACGATTTCGGAATTTCCAATATGTCTTTTGAACGGTCTTCTTGTTTAAGTTGTTGAATGCTGCCATAATCCTTGCCTTCAGAAAGTCTTTAGTGTTAAAAGGAGTTCTGTTAGTGTCTCTCTCGGCTTCGTCCCGCACTTGATAATCAGGGAGTGTAGTCTGGGGAGTTAGATAGCCAGGTATAAGGAGTAGTGTGGTCACAGAAATTGTCTGACACCGAGGACTGTGTTCTCTTGCATGTGTGGCGTAGTACACAGTTCTGTTGCCAGACGTAGATTCCTCCAGCAGCCACCCTCTTGAGCCAGGATATCACTACCTCATCAAAGCACTTGATATAGGCCTCGGTATTGATTCTGAGCCCTTGTGAAAGGTTGAAAGGAGGCATAACCTCGACATCACTAGTAATCACACTAAACACCTTCGTAATCACCATTAGACTCATCCAACTGTTCCCGAATCCTCAGTACAGTCATCAGATTGATAAACAAATTAACTGCAATGTTCGTATTTGAGCTTAAGGTGTGAATGCTAAGCAATTACGGCGGCAATTTACTCATCGCACCTTATATATATATATATATATATATATATATATATATATATATATATATATATTAAAGTGGGTTTCACAATGCCTGTGAACCACTCAAAGCAGATGGTTACAGAGTAATAAACAATATATATATATATATATGTGTGTGTCTGTGTGTGCGTGCGTGTCCGCGCGCGCGTGTGAATTCGTCACCATAAGCTTACGGTCACATCACGCCGAAACACCTCTTCTCGTACGATCACGGAAGTTAAGACATGTCGAGCGAGTGCAATATCTAGATGGATGACCACCCCGAAATTGAAAGCGTTGTAATCTTGTATATGCCGGTGGTGAAATAGATAATGACTTATTTTTTGTGCATATATATATATATATATATATATATATATATATATATATATATATATATATATGATTTTGTACGCGTGTGTTTTGGTTCCTGATTATTCATATCTTTTATTAAATCATATTCCTATAATTTATATTTTTAAAATACTAAAAATGTCTAGTAATTTAAAGATGCGAAGCAATGAATTCACAAAAAAAAACAAGGTTTCCTTAGATACAAAGGAAAGATTGTCTAATGCTATATAATAGCTAGCCTCCTACAAGCAGTGAATACTGAACAATTTCCTCACAGTTGAAGAAAAGACTTGAGGAAATAAAGTTGGTGTTATTCAAAAGGATGCTGAGAAGATCATGGACTGAATATGCAAACAATGAGAAAGTTTTAAGGAAAATGGAAACATACAAGACATATGTTCTTAGAATCAGAAGATTTTGGTTTGGTTCGTTTTGTTTTACGGCATTTCAACCTCAATGGGTTATTTAATGCCGACAACATTTTTAGAATAGATTTAATGCCGAAAGATTTGTTTCTGATAATATTTGTTTTTTTTTTCATAAATCTATTTTTGGGAGTATTTTTTTGGTGGTTGACTATTTGCCCGTACCTGGGATCTTAACAGCTCCTACCACCCCGGGTCAGGGTTGACCTGGGAACACCAGCAATGTAGAGGTGGTTCCATGCTCCTCAAAACCTCCTGATCAGAGGCCTTACTGTTGGACATTCTTTATCATCTTACCCAGGACGCGGATGTAGTTTTTCGTCATACCCAGGACGGAGAATGAGAAGGGGACAGTTAAAATTTTTGATCCACATAATGAGAAAAGCGAGTTTGTAAATATTGACACTCACAGTATATAGTGAAGACAAGAGGAGCAAAAGGAAACATTAAATAACGTACCAAACGACCTGGTGTAAACAGAGGGCGAGTCAAAACCTGAAAGGGATAGTAAATAAGCAAATTATTAGAAGCTACATAGGATAGGAAGATAGGTATAGTCATGAAGGGAAAGGTTACTTAGTGGAAGAAGAAGAAGATAAAGAAGAAGAAGAAAATGAAGAAGACGTACAAGAAGAAGAAAAAGTACAAAAGATGAAAAAAAATAAGAAGAAAAAGAAAAAGAGAAAAAGAAAAGGAGTGGAAGAAGAAGGAAAATAAGAAGTAGAAGAAAAAGAAGTTCAAGAGGAAAAAGAAGAAAAAGAAGTATAAGTAGAAAAAGAATAAGACGTAGAAAAGGAAAAGATGAAGTACAAGAAGTATTAAAAGAAGAAAAATGAAATATTTTTAGTGTAATCTTTGACAATCATTTTAAATAATGGCGGATCTCTTAAGAAAACCAGAAATCATTTGATAATATACTTCAACATTTTGTTAAAAGTATTCTAGTAAAATTATCCTCGTTCATAAAATACAAACTAAATATTAAACGAGAGACGTTGACACATATATAATCACATTTTCTATAAACATATTGAAAGATTCTCAATATTAAAATCTAAAAATTTAATAAAAACACAGAATTCATTAAGCGTTTCTGACTGGAATAATATGCTTAAATAACTATATGTCCTCGGTAAATTGTGATTGGACCTTAATGCAATGAAATGTGATTGAGAAATTATTATTGAATATGCAATTAAAAACCATTGTCATTATTTGTTATAGAAGTTTCTGTCAATTAGTGAAATGGAAATTTTTGCTTGTTTGTATCCTTTTAAAAATATTTGTTTTTTTCTTTTTTCAGAGTAGGATTTCTATTTTTATTCCAAGTGGAAAAAGTGCAAGAATTTAATTATATAAATCCGAAAAATTACTTAGTCTTATATGTATAAGTCTTTGTGAAGATCGTGAAACTGCTCATGCAATTAACTATGCAAAAATCATTTTGTTTTCTACATATGCACACTACTGTATCCGCGTATACATGCACACGCCGAACAACAGAGAAGGCGTCGAAAACTATGTAGATTTAAATATTGAGGATATATAGAGATGTTTAGTAAGCTGAGCTTATACAGCTCACAACTCTGAAGTAGAAAATGAGATTCGACCTCACGACAACAGTAATAATGTTCTGCACGAATAATTAGCTTAACCGGGTAGGCACTTTAATATTTATAAATCTATCTATTAACATTATTATTGTATTTGCATACATTCACATATCCCCTCTATATTCAGTGTTTTCTCTCACTTTCATCCCTTGTAGATCCCTGCGTACTAGTGCTATTCCCGCCTTGCTTAAGGGTGAAAATATTAAAAAATTATAGACATTCGTGTGTGTGTGCGCGTATATATATATATATATATATATATATATATATATATATATATATATATATATATATATATATATTTATATGTATATAATTATATATATATATATATATATTTATATGTATATAATTATATATATATATATATATATATATATTTATATGCATATAATTATATATATATATATTTATATGTATATAATTATATATATATATATATTTATATGTATATAATTATATATATATATATATATATTTATATGTATATAATTATATATATATATATATATATATATTTATATGTTTATAATTATATATATATATATATATATATATATATATATATATATATTTATATGTATATAATTATAATTGTATATGTATATAATATATAGTTTTGCCCTGTGAGTGACTTTATCAAGGCCTTGATAATGTCATTAAGATAAGTTTTCTTTTTTGTTTTTATTCATATTGTCCGTTTACAAATATTCTCCATTTGAAATTTGTACATGCACACACAGACGAACACACACATACATATAACTATTTATAGGATTCGGACTCTTGACCTCATCTTTATTGTCATAATCACGGCGTTTCGGCCGTTGTACGCTCCGGTCACAACATTGTGAATACAACCGTAAAGATGGGGACAACAGTCTAAACAATATAAATAGTGTAAACACACACACACACACTGATATATATATATATATATATATATATATATATATATATATATATATATATATATATATATATATATATGAAATTGTTTTCAGATCTGTAAACAGACGTCAAAAACAATATTACATCACCAACTGTTATGTTTAAAGAATCTAAAATTTGCCTACCTACTACTAGTTTGACCAGGAGAAAAAATGTCCTGTCACAATGCAAACAACTTTCTTTTTCTTATTTATGTGCTATGTCCTTTCAGGACGTAGGCGATCATGGCTCTCCTCCTCTCTCTATCCCTTGCAGCTCTCAACAAGTTCCTTCCCTCTGCTACCTCCCCCAGACACGTCATGCCCTCCACTTCCTTAAGCCTGCTAGGTATCAAGCGTTGTTTTCCCTTGCCTCTCTTTCCCTCTATTAGACCCGTAAGTATCAGATTCTGCAGGCCTTCCTTCCGCATTATGTGTTCCAGAATCTTCAGCAGCCTCTTCCTGATGTTAAATATAAGCCTCCTCCTTGTTTGCCAACTCTCTATGACCTCATCCTTGCTCACACGCTCGGCACATGATATTCTAAGCATCCTTCTCTAAAACCACATCTCCGTCGACTCGAGTCTCTTCTTCATCTTTAATGAAATCGCCCAACATTCACTGCCGTAAAGAAGCACATATGTTACGTAACAGCTCAGTATTCTTTTCTTTGGTATTCATAAATAAAAATGCCTGCTAGACAAACACACACGCACAGAGATACACAAAGGAATATATATTATCATCCTAATATCGTATAGACAAACTATAAGCATGATACGTTTATTCACATGAATTTACAGACGAGAGATTATTTACAAGACAATACGCACATGAAGACTGCTTGCCCAATGAAAAACTAACAAATCAGTAATTAAATATAGCAGAATTTTTATCTTAATTTTTCTACACATCTCATTGTCTGACGAAGCATAAATAAAGGCGAAATATGTTAGAATTATAAACATTTCTCACACCAAAAGTGGAGGTTTTCATATAAAAATCTTGCTGATTGTACGTCAGTCTAACTTTTTGTCACTTATGTTTTTATTTTAACTCTAATGTAAACCGAGTCAGTAATTTCCTACTAAAACAAGTGTAACCTGGATATTTCACGGTGTTTATTTAAGCATGTCTGATTAAACAAATTATACATGTTGTGTTTGTTTATTTTCAGTAATATCCTTTCGTAATCACGTATCAGGTTTGTTGTTTCATGATTATAGAGAGCGAGGGCGATACCATGGTTGAATGGATTAATTTTATATTTTCGAATACTTTCGATATATTCCAATATCATCTTCAGGGTTAAGATTGCTAGAAAGTTAAATTTATTAATGTAGATTGTGTGTGTATATATATATATATATATATATATATATATATATATATATATATATATATATATATATATGTATATGCATATAGATATGTATGTATATATATAGATAGATAGATATAAATAAATGCGTGTGTATATTTGTGTTTATATATATATGTGTATATATATATATGTATATATATATATATGTTTATATATATACATATATGTATGTACGTATATATATGTATATAAATATATACATACATATATATCTGTGTATATATATATATATACATATATATGTGCGTATATATATACATACATATATATGTGCATATATATATATATATATATATATATATATATATATACATATATATGTGCATATATATATATATATATATATATATATATATATATATATACATACATATATATGTGCATATATATATATATATATATATATATATTTGGATCGATGTTAGTTTGTGAGCCTGGGTTTCACGCTCTTTGCGATCGTCAGAATGACTGATTAATTTTGAAATTTTGGATTTATCTCAGTTTGTCAATCCAAATGAATATGTTAGGTCTGATATTGAATGCTTTCCAATAAGTACCGCGTATATATAATATATAAATTATATATATGTAAAATTCGAATATATATATATATATATATATATATATATATATATATATATATATATATATGTATATATATATGTGTGTGTGTGTGTGTATTTGCGCGCAAGTGTTTACAAATTGGGCGTGTATGCCATTTCATGTAGCAAAACTCGGAAAGAATTTAGGCATCGCCTATTTTAGGAAATATATAATTGAATTGCTGACCTCTTTCATCCCGCAATGAAAAATGTGTTTTCTAGGAAATGTGTGGGTGTTTTTTTTTTGTTCTACACACTTGAGCTATCTGTGTCCTAGAGCATAACTGCTACAAATGATACCGTGTTTGTGTCTCTGGGAGAATACACTTGCATGTCTATGTCACATAAACACATACTGTGTGCATTCCCACGTAATCGCGTGTAAATACAAAACACAAACCCACATAAAGACACACATACACACACACATATATATATATATGTATATATATATATATATATATATATATATATATATATATATATATATGTATACAAGGTGAGGAAAAAGTCGCGCATCATAGGGTTTAATGGATAGGTCGAAGAGTTCCTGTTGAGTGGCTACCGGTGTCACCAGATTCAATTTTTGGGATTCTTTTCTGTGGGGCCATCTGAAATCCGTACTTTGAAATATTAAGGAACTTAAAGAACGACTTTATTATGAATACATTAAAATGACATTAACACGGTGTAGGGTTTCTTCTAAATCATACTGGCATAGTATTGAAATGTGATTTGAAAAAGGAGGACATTTTGAACAACATATATAACGATCAAATAAAACTCTATCTATAAAAGGCAGGATGTGTGTGTGTGTGTGTGTGTGCCTGTGTGTGTGTGTGTGTGTAACGAATGGACGGCCGCAATTTTCGACAGATTTGCACCAAAACTTACATGCACATGCTCCAAGTTAGCGAAAAGGCCAAGACCGACTTTGCATTTCCCAACTCCCATCGATAATGGAAATAATCGAATTTTTCATGCTTCTCCATCAGTTGTCATGTAGTTTGAGGCCATTTTCTACTGGCCAGAGTGATTGCCAGTAGCTGGCTGCCACGAATAGGCAGGAATATTCTATTGGCCAACGTGAGAGCCAACAGCTGACTGGCACGAATGTTAACTAGCATGCAAAAAAGTCGATAGCTGCATTCGTCACAAGTGGGAAAAATTTAAATCTGCATTGCACTTTACTCCAATTGGCTCATTCGCTTGCTTAAACTCAACGTTGATTCTGAATCCGCAGAACAGGGTTCGGTGAGAAAATTATTTGTTGTTAACATTCTTTTTTCATTCGGTTTTTCCAGTTACGAGTCCTTTTTTAAAGCTGATCGTTTTGTGTTCATTTTGTTTAGTTCTTTTTTCGTAACAGATTTAATGTTTAGTATAGAGCTTAGAAAATATTCGCAGTGTGAGATAGGCAAGAAGTAAGGCATGCAGAAACATCAGCACGGCAAAGGGCTCTCCTTTAAAGGCAAGGAAGGGCAAAAATATTTTAAGTCAAGTGATAGCGATTGCTGTATGAGTCGTACGATTTTTGAATCAAGCACGGGCAACGCCGGGCCATGCTGTTAGTACTAAATAAAATTTTCATGCGTAATTACATTAAGAGATAATTAAGAAATTATCCCTTTGGTTCGTGACTTTTGCCTTGCTCTCTCTACTGGGAGCTGCAAAAGAATTATTATACCAATATTGATATTTTGTATAATCAAGACAATATATTTCATGCGCACTTTTCTTTTCATTACTGTACTCCTAATTTTGTATGTATATTTCAGTCGATTTGCAATTGTTAACATTTTACAATCATTATGATAGCATTTATACGCAGAATGAAACATAGAACTCTGTTCTACAATTCACAAACACGCAAAACACCAACCCAGACACACACGTGTTGGTATGTATGTATATTGCATATGGTTTAAAAAAATAATATTCTCTTAAAGAATAATTTCGCCTCACTTTGCTTCTTAATGAACCCTTTTAAACAAGTTTTTTCAAGTGGAACCTTAAAATAATTTGCCTCTTTTTTTTATAATTTTACAACTCGTGTTACGTTTTTCATATATATATATATATATATATGTGTGTGTGTGTGTTCATGTATACATATCAGGATTCTTATAAATGATAGTGAGTGTAGAGTGATAGAACAAAGGATAATTTTCTATTGTGCTAGATTCTCTTTCCTAGACAAAAATATGATTATATGAATTTAATTATAGTTAGTCTTTCAAGCCAGGGCTAAATTTAATCAATATTTTTTGTTTTCATCGAATTTGGCATTGATATATTCGATCTATTTTTATCAAAAAATTCATTACTTTTTGTTAAGACGAATTCGTGTGCTGTAACTCTAAATTAATAATCGGATCCGTTTACTCATTTTCTGTTCCTATACACATTCCGTGAAGTCACTGACGAGGATGCCTATGAACAAAATGAGTCAGCAGGGCTATGAACAAAATGAGTCCAGCAAACTCATCACGGCGAGGGAAAAAATATTAAGTGCAAATACTTCCAAGTCGAATGATTCTGTTTACTTATCCGAAGGACATGTTCTGGAAAACGTTCAATATAAGTAGAAAAAATATTTTTTACTGTAAGTAAACGTTGTCAGATAGCTGGAAAAAAAAGGCTGAAAATTAATTTTAGCACATTGTAATTCTGATGAATTCTGGTTTGATTTTCCCATAAATTTTGCTGTATTTTTGTGAACTGGTCAGTTTAAGTCGTTGGAAATTTAAATCCTTAGAAAAAGACAACTCGAAAAGCATTGATCTTTCATTCACACACACACACACACACACACACACACACAGAAAGATTTTAACATTTTCAGCCGACACAAAAAACAAGTATAATTTTCATATTTATATTTCTTATAAAAGAATATATGCATGCGCGGAGATATAAATGTCAAGTTCATATTTTATATATATATATATATATATTTGTGTGTGTCTGTGTCTGAGAGAGAGAGAGAGAGAGAGAGAGAGAGAGAGAGAGAGGGGGAGAGAAGGAAGGGGAGACAGTATACTATAGATTCGTCATAATATATAATTTTGAGGAAATAGATCGCTCCAAAACATTTTCAACACTTATGCACACACTGTAATTTTTATACACAAAAACACAGATAGTATTCTGCAATATATATATATATATATATATATATATATATATATATATATATATATATATATATATATATATATATAATACCGCATCAGTCTCAAGCACCAAAAAATCTGTATATTAGGTTGGTGCAAAAATAATGTCGTTTTCTCACATGTGAGAAAACGACATTATCTTTGAATGGCATTTATTTATTCTATGGAACCGTCTATACACAGTAGCTGCATATATATATATATATATATATATATATATATATATATATATATATGAGAGAGAGAGAGCGAGAGATGAAGTTTTAACAGAACTCAGATATTATGTCGGCCTGACGGTCACGATAGCGTGAAACATAAGTAAGCCATCGAACTGCAAAGTTGTAACGCTTGGAATAATAATTAATCTGTCTTGGTAACTTCGACATCAATCACTATTTATTACTATTTATGTAGGCGTCTGCATTTGTTAGTTTTTGCTTACCGTATGTTTCATTTTTGCCTTTTCTGTTATAGTTTTTGTTTACTTAATTTTTTATTTATTCTTTGTTATTTTACTTTGCCAAAACGCTTTTGCTTACTTTTGGGTATACATATATATATATATATATATATATATATATATATATATATATATATATATATATATATTTATATATATATATATTAGGTTTGTGACAAAGGCCTGACTCACTTAGGAAGTGGAAAGGAAACAACAAATATTGATCTTTGGCTGGTGGAATTTCAAAAGTATACTGCTTCTCGGTCTTGTTGCACACGGTCACGCCATCAACGCTAAACTGTATTTGCAGCAGCTAGATGAATGGTGTTGAGATTCTTGTACATCCTCTATTCAGTCCCAATGCCGCTCCGGGTGACTATGGCCTATCTCGCTCAATGGCACACTTCCTCTATGGCCAGAGATTCAACACTTTTGATGAAGTGAAGGAAGTTTATTTGCAGTTTTTTATTCAAAGCCAGCGGACTGGTATCTGGGACAGTTTCGGATGCTGGCTGATCGCTAGTAGAATATCATGAAGAATGATGGACTTTATTTTGAAGAATAAATGTTGGCGTTACTCCATACAATTTTGTTGTATTCTTTCCGCTTCCAAAGGAAATTAGTACTTTCTGGTCAACTTTATATATATATATATATATATATATATATATATATATATATAACATATCGGGAAGTTAACAATAATCATTATCATCATTATTATCTACCTGATGAGACGTGTTAAATATCGAAACAAAATATGGAACTTTCTGGTAGTAACTTGCATTTTCTAATGTAACAGTTTATAATAAATATTTATTATTCTATTCTTGTATTGAGCACTTTTTAAAATTAATGTTTAGAAAGCTTGAATTTATTCTTTTAGTTCTTTTACATTTGGATATACACGTACACACACACACACATATATATATATATATATATATATATATATATCAATTATATATAGATAGATAGACAGATAGATAGATAGAGCGATAGAGAGATAGAGAGAGAGATAGAACAATTAAATGAGGACGAATAGAAAAATATTTTTTGTTGTCACTGACCGGGTAGATATCACGGGTCCTAGATTGTTGTGTTTTGTAATGTTTTGTGGCGTTTTATTTGTTTGCCTATGAGTCTGTTTTCTATGTGAATTTTTGTTCTTTGTATGTCTCGTAATTCCTCTAATGCATGGAGATGGCATCGAAAAGATATTCTTATTTTCTCTATACGTTTATATGACAAAATTCTAATGAAGGCACACAAACTGACGATCAATTCTAAATGTGTGTTAAATATTGTTTAAATATATTAGATAAATTTCGGCCTAAATTTATTAATGTTATTATTATTGTCTTTGTTGTTGCTATTGTTTTACTTGAAATATTTGATCGCGATGTGAATGGGTTTATTAGCGTCTTTTTGAGAGCATAGAAACCGAAATCATTTTTATCGTCTCTCTCATTCTCAAATATGTCAGAGGAATCTGAAATAAAGAAATGAAATATATCAAATCTACAAAGCATTTCCATTTGTTAATTATTTCATGTTACATCGGATTTAGTTTTCAAATCACACACACACACACACACGCACACACACACACATATATATATATATATATTTATATATATCGGATGTAACAGAAAAAATTGTCGTGTAACAGCATGGGATAATTGTCCATCCCATAAAATGCTTTACAGCTAAAAAAATAATAAAATAATCCAAACTAATTGCGTTTCTTTGTTCCTGTTTTTAGATAAAACGTTTAGACATCTTGATACCATTTGTCGTAGGAATCACTGAAAACCTTTTGAGATATCCATCTAAAAAGAGAACATTTAAAATCGTTTTCTGTCAGCCTCACCATGTCTTCCCACCGGAGCAATGGTGTGTGGAAAAGATCATTCATGCCTTCAGTAATATTACCCACATTTATAATCTGGCTACCACATTCAAAATCCATTCAAGAAAACGGTGAATAACTTTAAAAAAGCGGGAACACTAACGAGGAAAAATGGGTCAGAACGCCACAACAGCAAGAAGGACCATCATTTCAACTTAGTACTAAATACATTCTTATTGTTCAGAGTAGAGTACAATACTGTTTGAAAACTTCGGAGAATTCCAGGAAGATATTTTTTAATCATTTCCAGTATTGATGGAGGATTTCCTTCCTAAATTTTTCTTTGAGATAATGTGGAATGTCAACAATATGATTATATCTTCATTTTCTTTGCATATGCTATTCATTTTATTAGATTTGCTGCTGTTGGTAGCCCTCAAATGATATGGTTTCTGTTATCTGGTTCTTTATTTGTGATTCTGTTGTGTCAGTTCACAATGTTCAAATCTTAATATAACAAGCGGACAATTTTGCTGTTACCACCGGTATGTGTGTATGTTATATATATATATATATATATATATATATATATATATACATATATATATATAAATTGCGTATACGTAATTATTATAGATGCAATATATTTAATGCTCTGATTTTTAATTAAACGTTATTAATTACATTAATTGGCCTGAATGTTCGAAGATTTTCTTTGTCAATATGCGTTCGCAGACATATTTTCTACGAAATTTCTCGAACATTCAGGCCGCTAAATATAATTCATACTTTTAAATAAATTGTATGCATAAATATAACGTATAAACAGAAAATATATTAAAATAATTGTTGGTCTTAATCCATTTCATGATATATATATATATATATATATATATATATATATATATATATATGCGTGTGTATGTGGAAAGGATTTGAATGCATTATGTAATTTGCACAATAACTCGAACGCATATTTACGGCAAGAGTATGGCTAAATTTCAATGTGAAAATAAGTTTATGTTTGAATATTAATTGAAACATTTGCGGCATTACCAAATTAAGCAAACAACAATATGAGCGGAAATAAACATCCGACATTCATTGCCCTAGAAAGACGAAAAATCAGGAAACTATTATCATTTCATCTTGTTTTTCTACATTTTAATTTTTCAATGCTAATTTTTCTATGGTTAATTCCGCTATTCCCACATCTTTAGAAACCATCTTTAGGCCAGCTCTTTCTAAAAGATTATGGAATAAATATAGATATCAAATAAAAAATTAAATATTAAGGTATTTCTTGAATGTAAATAACTTCGGTCGGCTGAATATATCCTCCTATATTCACCCACTTGTTCGATTTAGAAGGTTCATTAACCGATAAAACATGGACGGCATTTAAGCTAATCAGAAACTTTTCAATGTGAAGAACTACGCCTCATCAAAGGATTCTCTCTGTGAAATCAGTTTCCTGTTTTTGCCATTCCACTTAGAGTTTTGCCAATGTATCTGTCTAAAAGAATTGACTTTGTTTTTTTTATTCGAATTATTATTTATTTCAAATCGTAAATTTATAAGCTCAGGCAGTGAATCGTTATTTTTTTAAAATTCGTATGAAATTGGAGATGCCAAAATGAAGGAAGTACAACAATTTTTCCATCTGGGAAGTGTTTTAACAAAAGACGGAAAACGTGGCACCGAAATCCTTTGGCGTATTTCAATAGGAAAAGATGTCTTTCAAAAGATAAGTAACGTATTAAGAAACATGAAAACTTCGTTAGAAACATAGAAGAAACTACTGAATTGTTACTTAATATAAGTCCTCCTATACTACAATGAATGCTGGACAATTTTCACACAGGTGGTGAAGAGAAATAAAGCAAAAGAAATATGATTCTACAGAAGGATGTTGAGAATATTATGGATTGAAAAAAATGAGCAACGACGAAGTTCTATATAAAATCGAAAGAAAATTGACTCTTGTACTTAATATCAGATTGAGAGAGTTGAAATTTCTAGCACATATAATGAGGAAAGAGGGTTTGGAAAATTTTGACACAGGATATGTTGAAGGCAAGATGGACAGATCAAAAATAGCCTATAAACTACTAACGAGTTTGTTTAAATGGATAGCAGAAGAGATTTTAGGAAAAATGACCCAAAATTTACTAAGAGATAAAATCAACAGAAAATTGTGGAGAACTACGATCGTCAACGTTATAAAGGTATATGAAAGAAAGAAAGAAAGAAAGAAAGAAAGAAGAAGAAGAAGAAATCAATAAATCGTTGTTATTCAGGTTTTGGTTCAACAGAATTCTCACAAAAAATATCCTTCATAATCCATTTGAGTTGCCTTTCGATTTGAGAACCTCGCAACACTAACACTACTCACCATAATAAGAAATCATTAGTTTTCAAAAATAAAGATTCAATGATTTACGATCAAGAAAATATTTTATTCCTGTTTCCATAAAGTGCATTCATGTCAAGAAAATAATTTTAATAAATACTATAAATAATTTTAACCAAAATTTTCAAATAATATTTTTTTTTTACAATTTAATAATTCATTTAATTAACTCATAAATATCATGCGTATTATAGTTTAACCATTTGAGTCCTGCGTTTCTAAACAATTTTAACCCTTCTGCCTGATCTCCTATTCAAAATTCGCAACTAATTCGTATGTAATATTTCACGGTAGATATAAAATAGTTACAAGTGTTTACCCACCTTTCAATCGGTGGCTAGGCATTAAGTCATTTTCTTTACCACTGTTCAACCGGTGGCTGGGCATTACGACATTTTTCTCTACCACCGGTAAAACGGTGGTCAGACCTCAAAGGGTCAAGTAATGAATCAACTTATAGTTTCTAAGTTTATTCGAACTTATTCATTCGCTCAGTTAATTCTTTTAGCGGCATATCAACAACTTAGTTGTGATTTAATGTTGAAATTAAAAAAAAAATAACTTTCTTGGGAGCACTGGTAATTATCATTAGAAAAATATATTGTTGGCAATTTTCTTTTTTTCACCAATGTATTCCTGGTAATTTTCTTTTTTTTTCTTTTCTTTTTTTTACAAAAAATGTACTGCTGGTAATTTTTGTACTATGAAAATGCAATGCTTGCATCGTCACTACAAAAATGTATTCCCACAATTTCATAGTGTTTGACCGCAATTTTGGGGTTAACTATTTGCCCATAACTGAGAACCTACCACCACAGATCAGGTTTGACCTGCAAACAACAATTGAGAGTTGGCTTCACGCTCTTCGAAACCTCCAATCTACTGATCAGAGGCCTTGCTACTTGATGTAGTTTATCGTCATACCCAGGACGACAAATTAAATATTACCTCATTCAATAATAACTATATTCATATAATAATAATAATAATAATAATAATAATAATAATAATAATAATAATAATGACCTAAAATGGTACCTATATATGGAGGAAGTCGACGAGAAATGATACCTCGACATGACTGAAAAGGGAGTCGGAAACGGTTGTATTGTGGGATTTAAAGCATCCAGACATCTCTTTTTTGAGGCCACCAAACCAGCATCAACAATACTGACAGTTCCATCAAATAGCAAAACAACAAAATAAAAAAATTAAAAAAAAATGCCTCAATGATGTGGCTGTTTCTGGGGGCCATAATATCATGACATCGACCTCCGGACTGGAGTTATCAGTACATGAGATGTTCAGGTTACTTTTGTCAAAGATATCACTGGGACACAAGGGACTCTACCAGAGAAATCAATGAAATTGGGGACAAATTAATAAAACACAGTATCCTATTGCTTCAAACATCTTCTAAAAAATTCTGGGAAAGGTGTTTTCTCACTGACAGCGTACGACATGATGGAGAATAGCAAGAATAACAACGATTAAAAATGAAGAACCTTGTGAAATAAATACTACTACTACAATAATAATAATAATAATAATAATAATAATAATAATAATAATAATAATAATGGGACTGTAGAATTGATTCTTGTGGTAATGTGTGAGCTTGAAACATCTAGAAAATTGATTGAGAGAATATGGAGACCAAGATTGTAGATCCCCAGAAAACTGCCATCGCTTAAATTGCGAGGATGCTCCGAAAAGTTATTAAGTTCTGAGCAGTTTTACTGACACAAGTCCCTGGAACAGAATTTCCATTGTCTATATATACAAATAACTATAATTTAACTTATTTTAAGTCCAACAGAACCCCTGCCAAAAATGTTCAATGCATAACTTGAGTGATAATATTCAATAAACTCATGTTCAATGAATTATCTCATCAACCAACTTTAGTATCTCGAGTAATACCGCTCATTAGTGCCATATAATCAAATTTCTATTACTTCATGTCAATCTGTCTAATCAATTTGTAAATTCTGAAATTGTCCAGTATTCACTGCCATATAAGAGGTTTGATATCACAAGTCAATTCAGCAAACTTTTCTCTGTTTTTTTTTTTTGGAAATTGTTCCATGTGTCTTGGTGTTTAGATTTTTGTGGAGTGAGTAGCCATTGTAAAATGCAAAATAAATAACAGGACTGTTCAACAAGCAGAATTGACAAAGTTTGCAATAAGCAATAACAAGAGAAACAAAGAAAGGAACAGGACAAAAAAAGAATATAAAGCAAGTAAAAATTATATGCAAGACGAATCAAAAGGAATAAACAGTTCATAAAGTTAGAATTGTCTTCGACACACAAAAGCAAGTTCGGACAATCGGACGTAGCGTTCTAACTTTAAGACAAGATAAATCGGGACTGAGTCATATCAAAATGCAAACCGGTCTATTTTAATGGCTATGAAAAAATTCCCAGCATTCATTTGTGTGTTGTGGAGATAACCCCACTTACCTTCCTAACTAAAAGAACGCCATTAGATGACGTTTCTGAACCTAAAAATACACTATATTTTCTATCATTCACTTTCTCCTATTTTTCTTAGACACGCTAGGATGTAGGTCTATCGTGAAACATACATAGACTCATACACACAGGTACATACGCAACTTGATTTTACTTCATTTTCTCTAAGACATCTAAACACATTTTACATATATGAACAATTCACTAGTCTTTAAATGATTTCATTCAGGTTCATTGTTTTGTCACATAGAATATCATAGTCTTTGTGTCTAGCAACAGTGTAACATGTTGTCTTGCTAATAATACCTTATCGTTTGCTTGTATATAAATATATTAGTTTGTGTTGTTCGTTTGTATTTTATTACCAGGCACGCATAAAAGTCCGCCATTTTTGTTGTGGGAAAAACATTCCAGGAGACACGTGTTTTCCAAACTAAAACTAGGCCAGCATAGCCCTGCAAAAGTGATGCTGCCTATAAAAGTTGAGGGGAAAGTGTTCTGTAGCCAATATCAATGACTGAAAACAAGAATTTTGTAATGCATTATTTGCTAGCACAATGTGGGTTCGACTTCCGATGTTACAATTTCCACCCTCTGTTTAAAATATTCCCAGTTATCTAGACTTTTCTACTTGTTTGATGTTGATATCTCCAAGTCGTAGTTCTCATCTTGGGTATTTCTGTATTTTTGCAGTTGATGACCAGAAAAAAACATATAAACTCTAGCTATGTTTCCTTCTTTAATATAAAATGTAGTGACCTCATAGATATGAAATATGAATGTATTTGTCAAATTAAAAGATAAAAGCAATTTTTATAATTAAAATCAAATAGCATTTAAGGAACACATATCAGTAATAACTTTCCATGATATATTGTCGACAAACAAACACAGCTTTATTTCGGAAAAAATAATTAGTTAATTGATTCGTTTATGGAGGAAAAAGATGAAGATCAATAACATTAATTTCTCTTATTATAATGCTAATGGTGTGAATAGCTATTTCCATATACGTAGAAAAACTTTCGTCATTCATTGACCCCCAAAATTATCATTACTGTCATTTAAAATACATAACATATTTTCTCAAATATTTTTACAGGCAATGGGACATATCACTCCATTTTTTCTAGCATAAGTGAGTGTTCTCTTCCTAAATTTTCGCTTAAGATAGTGTGGAAAGTCAATATAAATATATGTCGTACATATACAAAAACTACAGATTGGAATAAACAGCTACGATCTGTGTTAAGGAAGTGTCATAAACAGTTATAAGAATGTTAATATAATAACCGTTTGTTAAAAGCAACTCTTTTGTAGGAGATCAATTATATTTTCAGATTCTCTTCCTTCTGCTGAAATCGTTTCTCCGCGAATCACAAGTTTTCTAAGAATTCACAATAATCATCTGCATTTGCCTTGATGTTGTCATCAATTACGAAAGAACATACTTATACTGCTGGCAAGTTTTTTTATAGGTTCTATTCATTTAGAATGTGAATGATCCAAAACAGAGCTAAGCTATACCATTCACATTCTTGTTCTGCCATCAATTTATGTAAACTAGTTACACATTTTCTAAACCATGTCATATATATATATATATATATATATATATATATATATATATATATATATATATATATATAAATAAATATATAACGGTAAAAACAATAGGAAATCTGTAATATTAGCCGACGCGTTTTGTCCAATGTGAACTTTTTCAAGGCAAAAAATGAAATGAATTTATTAAAAAAAATAACGGAAAAACTCCACATTGGACGATACGCGTCGGCTAGTATTACAGTTTTCCTATTGTTTTTTAACTTTATAAATATTGACATTTTTTACAGGTTAACTATCAGAAGTGTATATATATATATATATATATATATATATATAGCATAATGAGAATCCACGTATACTTTCTTAATATGTATATATAGAAAAAGTTGCAAATTTAAAAAAATAATAATATTTTTTTATGAAAGTATTTATTTATTTATTTATTTATATATTTGATATTTCAGATTGACCTCAATCTTTCTTCAGAAATATTAATTTATTTGTAACAAACAGTTATTTCTGAAGAAAGATTAAGGTCAACCTGAAATATCAAATATATATCTGTAAATAAATAAATACTTTCATAATTAAACATTATTATTTTTTTAATTTGCAACTTATATATATATATATATATATATATATATATATATATATATATATATATATTGTGTATTTTGGCAGCAAATCCTCTTTTATGCAAGTTTTGTTAAAGGCGCCTGACGAAGCGCTGCGATTAAGATTTTATTTAATTTTTCTCCTACTCGTAAAAGGGTTTTCTTTTCTGAAAACAAACTGTGTAACAAGTGTCCAAATTTTATGCATATAAGAGCGCTTTCGGTTATGCATGTTAACTATAAGGAAGATAGATTTTCTCTTGAAAATATCGTATAAAAATTAACAATCCTAATCGATCGGAACAAGAAAATTGAATTATCTACTGCAAAATCTTTAAAACAGCTAACATTACCATCAACAATCACAACGCACCTGCAAGATCTGAATTTACAGAGAACCTATGTTATTATGTTCCCAATCAATCAAACTCATAAATAATCAAATTGGTCATACCACTACATGCCTATCTAGACGAATCATGTTACATCTATCAGACCATAGCTCAGTTAAGACACATTTAAACACACACGGAAACCTACCAAACTCCATTCGGACATTACTAGTAGAAAGTAGAATGTATAATAGACTCATTCATATGTAAAATAAGATTTAAAAAAATGGAAACGCTAATAATTTATAAAAAGCTAACATTCAATACTATACAAAATTAAGAACATGGCCTCAACGTGTTGTCCGTATTTGGAAAATAAAACATTCATATAACTTCAGATACATTTATAAAAAAGACACAGACACATAAAAAAATAAACAATCGTCGTTGATAATGGGTAAAAGAATTGCTGAAATCGCTGGGGTATGCAAAACTTGGACAGATTTTACTATCCAGAAAAGAAAACTATTTTACGAATTCTAGAATAATTAAATGACAAGCTGAATCGCAGTGCCTTCTCAATTATCTTTAAAGAAACATATATATATATATATATATATATATATATATATATATATATATACACACACACACACATATATATATATATATATATATATATATATATATATATATATATTGCCGACATCAACAGACTTTCGCATTAGATAATTAGCATAAAAAAAAAAACAATGAAAAATTATTAAACCATAGGCAGGAGTTAACGGTTTTTTGCCGACATCAACAGACTTTCGCATTAGATAATTAGCATAAAAAAAAAAAAAAAAAAAAAAAAAACATAGCTAAGTAAAATTCTAAAAAGCTCAGCCAAACCCTTAAATAGGAAAAACCCCTTTTTGTCGTCGTCGTCAAAAAAAAAAAAAAAAAAAAAAAAAAAAAAAAAAAACCGAAATTCAATGCAAAGCGATCTGTATATTAAACACCCACTTAAATAAACAAATAAATAAATAGATAATCAGATAGACAAGAATAAGAGACAATTCTCCAGACACAGAACGACTGTAGGCGCGCCATAAAAATATCCTTCACTGGGAACCAACTAAAGGATGACCGTAAACATTAGCCTTGAAATGGATACCCTACCCAACCTTAGCAATACCTCTCAGAGGATGATGAATCTACTGACAAGAATTAACTCCCTGACCACTTAAAGAATGAAAATAGTATAGCCACTCCCACAATAACAAATTCTGTAAAAATACACGTAAACCGAGAGATAGCTTATTCCTAAAATTTCGCTTGAAGATGAAACGTGACTAAACACCTCAATCCAACTTAATTTTATTAATTATTTGGATGATTTCGGCTCACGTTTTTGAAACATGAGAACTCTTATGTAGCGAAGGAATCATATTTTTAAACAAAAAATATTATTATAATATATTATATATATATATATATATATATATATAAAAACACACATTTAACCTTTGCTAGAAACCAGTAAGAGTGGAAAAGTACTCTGCACTAAAAACTATGAAATGGCAACAGGAAACCACTCCGTTATCTTTCGTAAGATTGTTTAGGTGTTCACAGCTAATAAAGAAATTAAAGAAGAGCTATCACCATTAACACACTTAACGTGAGTGATATCAACAAGAAATCTTTAAACTATAGACAAATTCATTCGAAAGGTATTAAACAATATAATTGGGAACTGTCGACAATCAAGTCACAGAGAAGATTACCAAAACAAGAGACAATATTTTTGTCTCCATTTTGAAAAGAAAATACGGACAGTTTCATCAGCTATGAATAATTGTAATAAAATTAGGATAACAGAAAAAACAGATAAAATGTTTAATATCTTAAAAAAAAATTATTACAGTAAAAAAATACCCCTTGGTAAAATAGTACCCATCGGTAAAATATTATCCATCGGTAAAATATTACCCCTCGGTAAGGATCAAAACAACATTCGTTTTTACCTAGTGAACCCACCCTTTATCCAAGTTCACTGTACTTTACATGAATATTGGAGAAATGTCAACTCCAGCAGAATTCGAACTTGCGCCTCGTTCAGACAGTAACAAGAAATATAATATAGTTTAAAATAAACGGAACGTTTACTCAAACACGGGTACCCATTAAAAGTAATGTTCACAAGTTATAAATATGTGTCGGATAAATAAAATCCATTGAATCTTTATCTATGTATGTATCTATCTATCTATCTATGACAATCTGTTCATATTTATCTGTCAATGTATCTATATCTGTCTCTTCATATCTATTTATCTATTTAAACTGTGACCTCAACTTTGCCAATGGCGACTCTCGAAATATTTCATGCGTAATTAAGAGCAAAGATTTAGGGTATTGTCTGTCAAGTCATTAGAATGTCACGTCTCGATCTTCTCACCCTTCCGCACTCTGTACATTTAAGTACTTCTAAAATATTCAGTATATACGTGCTATAAATACCACCCTTTACACCCACCCACACATGGATATATTAGTATATAATCATGGCGAACAGAAAAATAGATTAATACAGAGAGGTGAAGGAAGAGAAAGTGTGAGGTTTGGCGGGAAACAACTGAATAGAACTAATTATGTTCTTTTCTCTATGTGAGAATTGGCTCATCGAGGCCGGCGGAGTGGGGGACAGTTTGGGGAGAGAAAACAGGATAACTTACCAAATAGCGACAAATAAAAGCCAACGTCATCAAAGACGATAATTGAGGTCTGCGGTCATTTGAATGTCGGTTGGTGTAGAGGAGAGGGTCATGAATGTCTTGTTTTAGCAGCAGACAACAGCTGGCCCCTACCACTCAATAAAGTCTCTCGTCCTCTACCCTGACGATCCCTGTCCTCTTTCTACACCCGACTATCATTATTTCTTTACGTTTCCCGACATTCTTTTTTCGTTTTTGTTTTATTTTGTGAGCTGTCGTCGTTGTTACATTAATACCGCTCGTAATCTAATTATGTAAATGATGCCTGATCTTTGAAGGCTTGAACGTCGCATAGTCCATCGTGTTCCTGTTAAAATATTCCTGGGATAACACTCCCTTCTTGAATCCCAGGAGTTGTGTTTAGATCCTGTTGATGGGAATAAATATAGTACCGTTTTGGCATTTTAAGGACATTTCTGCCTAAAAAAGATATCGTTGCGTGAAACTTTTGATTTCATAGGACAGACTTCGTGTCGACCTCTGCATTCGGAAATTTCCGTTAATTCACACCAAAATATTAATTCGCCACACATAAAAAAAAAATAAAAAGAATTTATATTTACTCTAATATTCACAGCAATTTTTTTCCAGAGCGACGCTCTTCCAATGCACTTTCGGTTGGGTTGACCGTTGCGAAAGCCACAAATGTGGGCGAGTCGGGTTGGCTAATTCTAAGTGTAGGGTTCCTATTCACGCTCACTCTGATAAACATGTCAAAAACAGATTTCTTACATTTTTTTTTTTAATTTTAAAAAAATCATTGTAAAACCTTGTATATCATCCGCACTTAACATCCTGATTTTTGGTAATTTTTCAATCTGAGGGTTGTACTTGTTGCGCATCAAGCTAAGCAAATTTTGATTTAAAATGTATAATTTTAAAGGAGTGACAAAAATGTAATACAAAGTAAAAAAAAAAAAAAATTGATTTAAAATTTATAACTTCTTAGTGTTAATTACTACTTATTAGGTTGGTGCAAAAATAATGACGTAATAATGTCGTTTTTTGACGTTTTTTTTTACGTCGAAAAACGACATTATTTCGTCGTTTTTTTTGCACCAACCTAATAACTTTTACATCATTTTGCGGACAATTAACAGAAAAAAATCTAAAATTCTTTTTACATATTCATTTTCTATTCTCACAGTAGAAATATAATACAGTGTAACCCGGATATAAGAGACCCGGATATAAGAGAAACATGGATATAAGTGAAACCCGGATATAAGAGATATTTTCTCTGGTCCCAAATTAAAGCCATACTTGCCTAAACAAAATAGACCAAACCCGGATATTAGAAACCCGGATATAAGAGACTTCTTATCCGGTCCCGACAACTCTCTTATATGCGGGTTACACTGTACTGAAAATTTGATCAGGCGGACCAGAAATTTTCCATTGTATATGATAAGGGTAACATAATTCATATATGCACTGTATCCCTTCAGGGTGTGGGTGAACATAACTACCCACAATTTTACAACAATAAAGCAATGTTTGACCCCATATATGCCATCTATTTACACTAGATCATACGTTGCCAACTGCTTCCATTTGTCTCTTTTTCTTTCATTGTGAACTATAAGTGTCAGATACTCCAAACAATCTTTACTCATTATATGCCCCATAAATTTCAATTGTCTCTTTCTGATTCTAAATAATTTAATTTCGGTTTGATTTGGCTGGTTTGTTTTTGTTTAGCGGCATATCAACCTCTATGGGTTAGATCATATCGAAATGATACTTAAGGCGGCTGGCCGTGGCCCGCTATCTTTGCATTACTTAAGAGATATTAAGATCTTATGATCTAATGTAGAATTTTTTTTAAATTTTGTAAGTTAAGGTAGTAAAGTCGTCTTAAGAGTCATATGTAATATACACACTTGATCAGAGACCAACTGAGCGGACATTTATTATAAGGTAAACATTAAATTGAATTATTAGAAATTTAGACATATTTCTAATAGAGTTAAAAAGATAAAAATATGTCCAGTTTGCATTGAAGTTAAAAATGCATATATAGACGGGTTATGAACGTGTATTCACCTACTAAGCGGGCCGCATTAGGTAGAGCCGTACACCTTTGCAAATGATGTAATCAGCATATTTTTTTAACCAATTCACTCCAAGCAAAGTGAAAATGCCAACAGCATGCAAGGGGCTACTGGTAGTGAAAGAGAATGCAAAAACTTTAGAAAGAACAGGGAATCGGTCCCTAACAAGGGATAAACTTCTATTCCTGTTTCAAAGACTGTGGAGTATTATGAACCAGACGATAGGTAAATCTATATTCTAAACACGACATAGGGTGAGCAATTATAATAAGATGATATCGTATTTATCACCCATAAAAATAAAGGAAATCAGAAAGTTTAGTTACATTTAATTATACATGTAAATGTCCCGTAGGATATGCGTGTAGTCTAGCGGTTGATGACCCGGAAATTTGGATTTACATGTCAGTTTCAAATTCCAGGAGAAGCCATTGCATTAGCGCAAATAAACTGGGAATGGTAGCAAGCCATTACTTCTTCTCCCAGGTAAAGGTTAATAGCGAGCCAGACTTGGTTCGCTAGATTTCGTTGGGATAAGGACAACTCTGAAGTGAAAACTGTTTAGGCGTATGGTTAAAAGAACATATTCTACAGAAAACGCAGAAACAACACTTGTCATAGTTTAATAGTGAGCTATTATCTAGAGGTTGAATTCGTTCAAAAGCCTTTAAACTTTAAACTGCCTTTTTTTTAGTTTTGATCTAAAACATACAGAGAAAAAGAAGCGGTTTTGTCTAAAACAAATTTCGTTGGAGTTGTGCAATAGGAATTGTGATTAAAAACAGTCATCTTTTTTGCTCAATTCAAGATCATAAATATAAAAAAAATAATACATTTTAATGTATTAATTTTTTTTATATTTATGATCAGCGCTGAATTGGCGGCCCTGAGTTGTCCCGGCGCTCAGTTGGCGGTCCTGAGTTGTACCGACGCTCAGTTGGCGGTCCTGAGTTGTCCCGGCGCTCAATTGGCGGCCCTGGGTTGTCCCGGCGCTCAGTTGGCGGTCCTGAGTTGTACCTACGCTCAGTTGGCGGTCCTGAGTTGTCCCGGCGCTCAGTTGGCGGTCCTGAGTTGTACCGACGCTCAATTGGCGGCCCTGGGTTGTCCCGGCGCTCAGTTGGCGGTGTTGAGTTGTCCCGGTGCTCAGTTGTAATGTTAGTGGACAAGAATTTAAATCGCTAAACATTCTTCCGTGTTGTTTCAGTACGTGGGTGGTCACGTCTCTAAACAACTTTCTATCCTTTATAGCACTTCGGACCGGACAGAATTCAACCGCAAATATAAAAGCGAATATGCAAACGTAATTATTTTTCCGTCTTTCTCTAGACGCCAGAACTTATTGCATTAATGTATTGGTAAGCATTAGACAACATGACTGTTTTTAAGTATTTATTAATAAATTAGGCCCAGTATACTACGAATTACTCTTTTATATAAATACAATGGCCAACAATGGCCGATTATTTTATATACCCCATCTCCTGCAAAGTACTAATCTGGTATAGAACACTTATTTTCTAAATATTTTTTTTCCTTTTCACATTTATTTTATCACAAGATTTTACTTTCCAATTTCAAAATTATATTTTGAAATATTTCTCTTTTTTTTTTTTCCACTATCATACCATAACTCTTCACTGCTCCTGACGGTTACAAGAAAAAGCGAAATTTTTACTTCCAGCAGCCTCTTTATTTTTAAAATAATTTTCTCGGGGTAATGATTATTTTGTTTCAAGTGTCAAACCGTTGCCGATTATTTGATAAATTTTAAACTTCCCACTAGCATGACTAATTCAGACGGCACTTGTATTTGGTACAATAGTGAAGAAAAATAGATATTAAATTATTCATGAATTTTGAACTTCAATCGCCAAAACGGCCCAATATACATGATCAAGATTGATCTTGAATTTTATTTATTTTTTTATAACAGTTTACCACGGTGTACTACGAATCTTCACTCGACCTCGCTATCTCAGGGAAAAGTGATATTATGGTATCAGCTTATTCATCAAAAGAAGTAATTAATCATGAATTTATTTACACTGATCAAGTTCTAATTTAAAGCAAGACATTAGTTCTATGCTAGTACCTGTTGTTTACCAAGTGCAAGACCGGTGATGAAATTGTTTCCTTCAATTTTCCCTTGTGGTACTCTGGTTATTTAGTACGACACGCTTATTATATGTTAATTAACTTTCTCTGAGGTACTGTTATATTGTTCCACGTTTTTTAAACAGCTTATTTTAAAGAGTCAAAAAATGGCGACAACATCGTTCATAATAGATACAAGAAATTCATTTCTAAAGATAGGAATGGATTTTTTTTATTTAATAATCCGATATATGATTAGTGTTAGTTTTAATGGATACTCGTATTTGAGTAGACGCTCCGTTTATTTTTTAAACGGTGTAACTGGCCACTCGTATTCGAGAATACCCTTTTACCTGGCGGCTAGCTAATCACTATTTTCAGACGCTTGCTCAGGCGAATTTGTGTTTATTCAACACCCACAAAGTCAACCTGTAGTTTATACTGCAAGTATGCTGAGCAGACCTTAGTTACACTTTCTGAGAAAGAGCGTGTTATCTAGCGTAATCAACAATTTGAACAAGGCCAACACGCTTAAGACCTCGGCCACGATGACTTGTGACTTCGTGGTAGCATATTAAACAGTATATTTATTCATTTTCATCTAATATACAAGCCGGTAGACAAAAATAAATAAAGATACTGTTTAAGAAATAAACGGAACGTCTACTCAAATACGAGTATCCACTAAAAATAACATCTAAGTAATAAAAATCTGTGGGATTAATAAATTATAAAATCCAGTCTTTTTTTAGAAATTGCTTTTTTTACGTTAATATAAAAAAACTGAGCAGATATATCTCTTTCAAAAGTTGGAGGAAAAACTTTAAAGGCAATATTCAGACTTTGCTTGAGCATCGATGCACTCAATAACCGAGAGTTTATAAGTACGTCAGATCTATGACTATTTTCATTAGAAAAACGCAGGTTTAAATTTCTCAAATATTCAGGCCGGACTGAACACAAGGCACAAGACACAGTGGATAAAGGCGTTGGTTAGATCCAGAGACAGGACCCAAAGATTGTGAGTTCAATACCCGGTTAAGGCAGTGGAGACCTTTCACAGGAGATAACTGATAACTGACATCCATCAAACATGGCAAGTGGAACTAGAACAGTCTACCCCAGTGAGCGAAATAAAGGGTTCAGTTCGACATTCCAACCACCTGAAGAAGGCCGGAGCGTACAACGGCCGAAACGTTGTAATAAATATGGCGACAAAGATGAAGACATAATGTAAACAATGTAAGATTTATCCTTCTCCTAGACTAGTTGTCAATCAAAGCGAGGCGTCACAATCTACGCTGAGATTAACCCTTAGCCGAGGGAGGGCAAGGGGGTGGATGTTTCTTACTTTTCCCTAGTTTATTTGTACAAAAGCGAATGCAACCGCTTGGTTGGAATTTCAATTAGATGCGCCAATTCTTCTTTCTTCGATGTGGTATAATTGTTAGCAAGCTAGATCGATTTACGACTGCGTCGTGAGTTTGATCCTCACTGGGTGCTCCGTACTTACGGCCTTGTGCCACGTCTAAACAACGCTTAGAAAATCACCAAACTCGTCAAGAACTTTATATGCCTTTTTACTCCCCCGGATTTCAGCTTTCCTTCTGAATGTCCCATCAACACAGCATCTTTTGCGTAGCGTATGATACAGCGTGCCCCGCAGGTAATGAATTCTCCAAACCTCCCTTGGTCATTATCTGCCCCTCTAATTGTTAGCGGCCTATTTCTGAATGCTAGAAGTAGTTACTTTTTAGTTCCAATTTTCTTCAGACCGTCATTATTTCTCCATTTTTTTTTTCTTCCAATTCGTCGGTAGAAACGCACGTCTCACTTCGGGTCTTTTCTTCATCTGTATTTTTTAAAGTGATGTTCACTCTGTAAAATGGACACATGAGGTAGAGCGTTACAGATTAAAAGACACAGTTTATTGGGATATGTATGAAAGGTATCGATCTTTCCTAGACTTGAACAGGTTGAAATTGTAGTGATCGGGAAAGCATCATCTTGGGAGTCGGTTCCAAAAAACAGCGGTTGGTGGGAAGAAGCTGCTCGGGTGAAACTTATATCTCACCAATGTAATAAAAACGGAATGAGAGTGGTTCATTACAATGTGCATGGCTTGGTGGGTCTTAGTCGTGAAGTTTAGAACTAGTGGAACTAAGGAATGTAGCGATAGAATTGCTCAGCATTCACAGGCATGCAGAAAATAAATCAAGACCCAGAAGCGTAGAACTATTTTCATTATATTTAAAGATGCATTTCAATCCCTTAATTTCTTTGCTTACGTTTTGGAAAGTATCAATTGTTTGTATGTATCTTCGAATCCCTGTTACATCATCTTACTTATTATAAAACGCTGATTGTGTGTGTCTGTGTGTCTTTACGTTTATATATTGGATCGGATTTCCTACATTTTTCAACCGATTTCGACAAAACTTCACAGGATTACGTAAAATTACCTTGCAGTGGTTGTGACAGTGCCAAAAATTGGACAAACACAATTGCTTTTGCACGAAATCAATTTGAAAACACGATTAAGAGGCATCACGAGAAGGAAAGCGGGACAACTCATATCGAGTTATACTTATAAAAACCCAGGCTGTTTGTGTGTGTGTGTATTCGTTTATATATGGGATCGAATTTCCTACATTTTTCAACCGATTTCAACAAAACTTCACATTTTTTTTGGCAGGTAGTGTTTCTTATTGTCTTGCACATTTTTGTCTTTATTTTTACATTCAGAATGCTTTAAAAATTTCATTTACAAGACAATTGTTTATAATAAAATTCTATTCAATCGGTAGACTCATAACGATTGAAAGCAGTGTTTTTGTTTGATTTTGGGTTTGATGAATTCGTAAAAAAAACAAAAAACAAAACTAATTAAGACATGTGTGTCCGTCAACCGTCAACTTTAAACAATAATCTTTGTCAATTTTATTTTTCAGTTTTTATGATGGTCGATACTTGATCTATCTCTCACTGTTACATACCGGGCAACGCCGGGCTCTGCTGCTAGTCTATTATACAACAAAGTTAAATTTCACTAACTACTTAAATTGGACATCCCCAATATGTAACTCAAAACTTAAGATGTCTCTTTTGCTTATTTTGATTTCTTACAACTAGTAGGCCTTTTTCCTACTTTCATTGTTTAATTTAACTGATAATTATTTTAGTTTACATTCTAAATGCCTCACTAACACTGTCGATTGTGTAGCGTAGGATACTAAGGTTGTCGCTATCTTAGCAACCTACGCTACGGTGATAATAACTATTGATTTGCCTTTTTTGAATCATCTCATTTACCAGTTTAAGATATCTGGCGATAAGACACATTGTTGGTTGTCGTAATACTCTTTTATTTTGTGGAGTTACTTCTGAGAAAATTGAAAGTCCTACCATGATTCATTATTGGCGGTCTCAATCCTTGCGATATAATATCTGCAGATGACACAGTGTTGATAGCAGATACGGAAACTAAACTACAACTAACCTTACAGAACCTAGTAAAGAAAATCCAGAAGAAAGGACTAAGTAACAGTTGCAAGAAGACAGAGTGTACTATTGTCTGTAAAAGGAACATCCCAAAAGTGAACTATGCATTGGAGATACCAAAATAAAGCAAGTATAACAACTGAAATATCTGGGAATTTGTTTTTCTCAGAGGATGGGCAATATGACACCAAATTCGAAAGTACATTGTGATAGTGAAAGGTGCCTTCCAAATGCTAAGCTACGTATGAGGATGCATGAATATCTCGTTAGAAACAAAGAAAATATTACTGGAATGCCATGGCATATTGTTTCAACTATATTGCAGTGAATGCAGAACAATCTCATCACAGATGAAGAAAAGACTTGAGGTAAGTAAAATCTTGTTTTACATAAGGATGCTGAGCAAGTCAAAGTCTGAACATATGAGCAACGACGTAGTTTTAGAGAAAATACAAACAAAACGAAAATTTATCATTTTTAATCAATTCATCACAAGCAAGGCGATTTTGCCACTAAAACTCAAAGGCTATTGGGAGTAAAATAGAATGAACAAAAATTGGAAGGAACCAAAAATTTAGTTCTAAACAGGAAAAAAGGGATACACTTTTTTGCCAGTTCAAAAGACCGTGGAGGGATGTGAACTGGATGAGAGGTGGACTTTTCTACACCTTTTGAGGAAAAAATAATAAATAAAAAATTTAGTCGGAGACGTTAAAAATATAAAGTTAAAGTTGACTTTAAAAGAGACCGGAAACATAATACTAAATAAGAAATAAGGAATAAACCACTACCCCTGTTCAAAAAGTCGGAACGGGGTGTGAACAGGACAGCAGGAGAACCTATACTTTGTTGTCCTTGGCCTCCTCCAGGTTTAAATCTGCTACGAGAGTTCATCGTTAGTATCCTGGTGTCAGATTTGTTATAACGCTATGCAAGCGGATTATTCGACAATTTTTATAGTCGGCTGGTATCTTTGGCAGCGCAATGAAAGCTGATTTGCTAAGCTGCTCAGGAACTGGCCAGTCAATATCTGATACAATATTTTCATGCTGTTTAATAAAGTGATGGTGGAAAAATTCGAGCGACTATCGATAGATCAGGATAGAAGATACCTGAAAAAATGACGAAGGGCATAGCACTAGATCGATTCAGATATATGCTATCTTCAGAAAATACTCCATTCCCTCATCCTCCAACATTGGTATCTGGTTACAGATGTGACTCTACTTAAACCTATTTTGATGTCTGCTCGATGGATCAGTAATTGTGGACTGTTTTTTCATTTGTGTGTGTTTTTTTAGGGAGGAAAACTAGTTTCGTGTTGCTTGTAATTCTCTTGTTATAAAGTGATTGTTCATATTGTGTTACCCTCTATCAGCGTAAAATGCTTGACATAAATGTTAAAATCAATATTGCTCGTATTAGCCCATCATAAAGAAATGTGAGAAGAAGTTTATTTTTTTATTTTTTTTTATGGGTAATAGAAAGAAATGGCATAAGGTTTATCTGGTGCGTGAATTTCAGTAGCAAGAATATAGACATTCTTCTTAAACGATCTCGAGTAAGAATGATAAAGGCTTTAGTAATATTGGTCGTTTTCTTATGTATAAACATTCGGCATTCGTTGGTCGAAAAACTAGTACTACTAAAGCTTGATATTTAGAAAAGAGATATATTAAAAAAAAATTAAGCAAAACTGGTTTTTAATGTCCACTATTAACGCTATTTCCATTATTGATGGAAGTTTGCTTCAAAAATATTTTTTGCTGAATGTAATGCGAAACCTCTATATACTGATTATATCATTATTTTCTCATAGAGTTACAAGTGCAAAATATTTTAGGTGTTGCTGTTGTTGAAATTCCCCAACTGATGAGCTATCTGTTATTTGTTAAAGTTATTTGTGATTCTGCAGCGCCAGTCCACGAGGATCAAAGAAGGATCATCTTCGCGATGATCTAAAAGTTTCATTTATTCGAAGGCATTTTTAATCATTGATCTCAGAATACAGCTGAATGATTAAATATTTTTAAAACGATTTTAGTGCGATATATGGCATCCATATGAAAATCTCTATCTGATGAGGTTGTTTAAGTACTTAACTCAAGTCTGAAGTTTAATTTTTATTTTATTTAATAGCAACTTGTGGTGTTGGGCAAAAATTTCTCCAGTGACTTTTATGCATTGTTCGATTCTGTGTTCAATGTGTTAATACTTAACCAAGCATCGTGGTATTTGAAATGTTTAGTATTTCTAAAGATATTTTTTATTTATTAATCTCACAGATGTTATAACTTACATGTTTATTTATATTTATTTTATATTTGAGTAAACGCTCCGATTATTTATACTAAAATAAGATTACCCACTATAAATAAAACTGAAAGTGATAAAATCTATCGGATTAATAATTAATTCATTATTTCTTTTCTTTGTTTACGTTTGGATACGAAATTGAGCAGACAGGAAAATTTGGAGAATCTATGACTAGCAAGATTTCGGTTAAAGGCCTATTCAGTTTTGCATGATAGACAGAGGTTGTCTGTAGCCGAGTCGGTTAAAACACTTCGGCTCTAACGACGACTGCATCTGACCACGGGGACTGAAGTTCGAATTCTGCAGCAGAGCGCATATTTTCTTTAACAAGATTTGTCAGAGAATGAAATAAATAAAATAATAATAAAGAATCGAAAAAAAAAATCCCATGATGCAGGTTATAAAGAAACCGGAAATGTTTCTGGTCACATGTGCGATTTTATCACTCCACTTCCGGAAAGTTCGGAATCTGTATCTTTCCACTTTCCAGTGATATCGTTCTGACATGTTTTCTGCAGCCCTACTCATGAAGTACAGGTTCCTCGATCCCATCCCAGTGCGAGGATGACTTGAGCTCGACCATCTTTACCCGTTGTTATCCTTACTTTATATAAATTAATTCTGAAAAAAAAAGAAAAGAAAGAAAACTGACATACTCAAGTGACATGTAAATTAGTTTCAATATAGTCACGAAATAGACATCCGTAGCATAAACCGGAGTAATTTTTGTATGATTCTTTTATATTCTTTGTTTACATATTGAACAAGCACCTTCACCCAAGGAATACCCACAAACCCCACAAGCTTGTCAACATCCACAATTAGTGGATCTCGAATATTAATACTGGCAGATGAGAATAAATAAATATACTGTTTAATAGATAAACGGGGCATCTGCACAAATATGAGTACCCACTATAAATAGCGTATCAAATGATAATAACAGTTTACTATTTATTAATTTCACATCGTGACTTTTTTATGATGAATTCAGAATAGGCGCCATCATTGTTTTCATTCCAATTCTAGGTCATATTTTCTGTTTACGAAACGTTTATCTTGAGCCCTAATTCATGAAACAATTGGTAGAGAATGTTAAACAAATATAATTCAGTAATTTCAACTAAAAGAAATAATATTAATTTGTATATAATCAAAGGATATCTAACTGACTATACTTTTATTGTATGGCCGTGGAAGTATACAAATTTGAACTTAAACATCCCTAATATAACTGACCGTAATCTGTACTACATCACACTACTGACTTTCAGGTGTTCACTTTTCAAATATATACGAAAATGAAATTACGCGTTCCCTGACCTTTAAAACGTATCACTTTGCTGTGTCCTGATACAAAAGTAATCCAATATTGCGTTCCAGTATCTACGAAATCTAATTCCATGTTTTTAAAGCTGTGCAAGTCTCGTATGATATTGTGAATGATAAACGATAGCTTTGTCTATACTCTTCTTAAATATCGGAGAATCAGGCAAATGTGTAATTTAATATAATTGCAAAATCATGGGGACATGTCACTGGGTGAATTTAGTCGGGCAAAACATTTCAAACATTAGATTAATTGACATTATATATCATCTGATTTGAGCTGAATTCTTTTTTTTTTTTTTTGTCTGCACCGATGAGCAGGACGATCTTAAAGGTAACTGAAAACCATTTTATGTTTGGAGGAGTAATGAACGCATCAGAAATTATTTTGAAGAATACAAATAAATATCAAAACAACCGTAAAAATAAATTTAAAAAGGAAGCACAAAGGAAAATAATGAGGCATTTTAAACAAAATATCTTGTTAAAGATAAAGCAATGACTACGACTCTTCCTCTCAAACTCAATTACAATTTGTTTCTTTATAGTTCCTCTTTCTCTCACTCTCCCGCTTTTTCTGTCTGTCTATGTGTCACTCTCTCCATATATATATATATATATATATATATATATATATATGTGTGTGTGTGTGTGTGTGTGTGTTTGAAATAGAAAAAGTGAGAGCTGGTGGATGATAAAAAAAATGGTCGAGATCAAAGTTATGTTGATAATACATATATATTTGTGAGGATTTAGCCTCTGTCCTTTCGGTCAGTTTCTGCTTTAGTGTGTATCCTACCGTCACATTTATACCCTAGATTATTAAGGCCTTATATATATATATATATATATATATATATATATATATATATATATATGTGTGTGTGTGTGTGTGTGTGTGTGTGTGTGTATGTATATTTGTATTACGATCAGTTCCTGCTTTCGTACTTTTATTAGTTGGTGCAAAAATAATGTCGTTTTTTACGTTCAACTTCAAAAGGAAAACGACATTATTTTTGCACCAACCTAATAAATGATTTTATATAGCCCGTAATTCAGTTATGTCATGCACGCTTAGGCGATCATGTAGCTTAGTATACATAACTGATGAGGCATATTTTTTTCCGCAGGAGTTTGCAGTTTCTTTTTTAGGTTGACAGTAGAGTGAATGCAGGTGTTGATGGACAAGACGGCAGACATCTGTGAAGATGGGGCAAACAAGTGATACACGTGTTGTTCTCATATGTACGCGGGTACTTCAGATTATATACACAAACACATACATATATATATATATATATATATATATATATATATATATATATATATATATATATATATATGTTGATTGCCCCATCTTCACAGATGACTGCCATCTTGCCCAACAACTACATTCACTCTAGATCATTGTTTCCTCTCGATAGACATCGAAGCTGGCTATATATATATATATATATATATATATATATATATATATATATATATATATACGCCGAAGTATCCACCTACATATGAAGACTAAAATTTTATTACAGCAGCTTATAAAGACAGTAAATAAATAAATAAATAAATATACATACATACATACATATATATATATATATATATATATATATATATATATATATATATATATATATATATATATATATATATGTACGTGTGTGTGCGTGTTCGTTAAAAACAACTATCAAGGTACTGTGAATAAGTTTTTTAATGTTTCTTGTGTTTGTACAAGTGTTCAAGTGTTTTTTTTTTCTGGACACAAATTGCGTAATAATAAACAAGGACAAAACATCACTCAGTAATATTAACTATGAACACGGCCATAATGTGCTGACCGTGTCCGGAAAATAAAACATTCCTTTAACTTTAGTTGCATACATAAACCACACATACATTTAGTTAAAAATAAAAACGACCTTGATTATGGCTAAATGAATAGCCGAAATCAATTGTATATGCATAACGTTTGGATAGTATTTACACACATTGAGTCCAGAAAGAAAACACATGAAAATTCAAATAAACATTTAAACTAAGTACCTTGTCAGTTGTCTTTAATACACAATATATATGTGTCTGTATATGTATATGTATAT
>OZ010577.1:38352445-38402445 GCA_963932145.1 Acanthosepion lycidas | reverse complement strand
CAAGCAGAACCAATTTTGAAGTAATTTAAACTTGTTTGCCACAGGTTTTCTGAAGCAGTTCGCTGCGTACCTTTAGGCCCAAACAAAACTATTTTGGTCTTTATAAACTCATTTATTGCAATTGTATTTAATTTCTGTCGTTTTCATCTTTTTTTTTTCTATTTTTCATTTCTACAAAGGTCATCAAATATTATGAGCAGCGAATGACTTAATTTAATAGTACGTGCGTAGTTTCTAGAGATAAAGAAATACTCTGAAAATTTCCACATGGATCGGAGCTTATGCCAATCTCCTAAATACCCCAATTCTTTGTATTTGTGTGAATAGCGTAAAGAAGATCGGAGAGGAATAACGGTAACCGCCGAGCCAGATTTCAAATTCCGTCCTCGGCAGATGCGTCACTTTCGCGTAAGTACCATCGGGGAATGCATAAAACTGTATCTTCTTTTCATGGTACAGGTAAAATTGCAGAGTGGTAGAAGCAATCTACATTTCAATTTTACGACGTTACAGAAAAAAAAATGTTGGTTTGTTTTGTTTTGTTTTACGGCATATCAACATCAATCGGTTATTTAATGCCGACAAGATTTTTATTGCCAGTAGTTTTTATTCAAAATGTAATGCTGGAATTAATTTTTTTTTAAAACATATTGCTAGTAATATTTTTTTGTTTTTGTCAAAATGTATTTTTATTTCCAAAATGTATTTTTATTTCCAAAATGTATTTTTATTTCAAAAATGTATTGCTGGTAATATTTTTTCAAAAATATATTGCTGGTAATATTTTTTTTCAAAATGTTTTGCTGGTAATATTTTTTCAAAAATATATTGGTGGTAATATTTTTTTTCAAAATGTATTGCTGGTAATATTTTTTCAAAAATATATTGCTGGTAATATTTTTTTCCAAAACATATTCCTGGTAATATGTTTCTTTTAAAAATGTAATGCTGGCAATAATGTATTGCAGGCAATATTTTTTTCTTAAAAAATGTATTTCTGATAATAATTTTTCCCAAAATGTATTGCTGGTATTAAAACCATTTTTTATATTTTCATAGAGTTTTGACGCCTTTCGGGCGGTAACAATTTGCCAATAGCTTTGACCATAACAGGTGATACCACCCTTGGTCATGGTGAACCTGGGAACACCAGCAATTAGGAAGTGGTTCTACGCTCCTCAAAACCTCCTGATCAGAAGCATTGCTGTCGGACGTAGTTTATCATCTTATCCAGGGGGCGGATGTACTTTATCGTCATACCCAGGAGAAAAAATTGTTTATAATTTGGTTTATCTACGGTGAAGCTATTTAAAGTTATATTTTTTTTTCTGGGAACGTTATCTAAACAGCGTTAATGTTGTATTTCAAAACAATGAAATGTGTACATTTTTTTTTGCTTGTATAATACGGATCGGATAGAATGGTGAAAGGTGTTAAATTTAAACACAGTGTAAATGTCTGTGCGTACTATACAAACGATATGTTTGTTTCCAAAATTTCTTAGCTGACATATAGAGTTGATTATTGTATACGATTAATTACATGATTATTATTTCTTAACTAATAAATTTTACAGACAGACAGAAACTGACTGTTTACCCGGAAGATGAAACAACAGCAAATCTCCACAGATGTTTAGCTCTCCTTTTTCAATATTATTATCATTAAATTTTTCAAGTTTTTGAGGCTTCCTTGCTATATAGTTTGGAGACGTTCTGAGAGCATTAATAAAATAAGCACGAAGTCGCTACAAAAAAATAGAAATGGCCGTGCGTCTTGCTTGGACTTTGTTCCCAGATTTAATCAGCCTCTATAGCGAAGAATTCCTACGGGAGCTGTAGTCCCTACAAGGATTTATCATCGGTGAGCGTAATCGTAACAATATAAGATACGCAGATGACATTCTAGTGACACCTGACACAGAAAGAAAACTACAGAACTTCCTAAACAGGGCAGTAAAAGAAAGCGAGATAAAAAGACTAACCACCAATCACAAGAAAACAGAAAATATGGTGCTCAACGTGAAGAAAAGCCCAAAATGCGAGTTATAAATTGAAGATATGAACCTCAACTATGTAGAGAAAGTTTAATCGATGCGAAGTTCTTTAATAGGATAGAAAATGAGGCTTTGAAATCCGAACACACATTGGACTAGTGAAAAGGCTTTCTAGCAGTTAAGCAATATGCTGAAAAATTAAAACATTCTTTAGAATTAATGAAAAGAGTGATGATTTTCTATGTGATATCCACCCTCTTATATGACAGTGAATGTTGAACAATGTCCCTACATATGAGAATACGGGATGCAACGGAAATGTGGTTTAACACAAGGATACTGGGAATTCTATAAACGGAGCGAGAAAGAAATAGGCTCCTTTTCATCTTTGGGTATATCGTCCAGCATTACTGCCACGCAGGAACTCAAATATCACGTAGCCGTTTTGTAATGTTTTCTTTGTTTCTAGCGAATTTTTTTCTATTTCTTAGTACCCTGCTTAGCGTTCGGAAGGGTTCAAATAATAAGAAGTGTTGTTTAGAAAGGATCTCCCATGTCTTGAACAGACGCGTCACATACAAGAATAAGTTATCTTCATCTTCTACAATTTCTTTCACATCTCTCGTAAAGTCTAGACTTTTCTTTCAGTTTCACACTGTGAATTCCTGGAACAATAACTCGATGTCTTCTGAACCTCGACTAGTTCTATTTCAATGTGAATATTCTACACATTTTTATGTTTTCTATACTCTAATATATGTGCTGGTTTCTGTCAGACTTTCCAAGGGATCACCGCTCCCATCCAGACGTGCTATTTTTATTCTTTTTCTCGTTTAGCAATTCGTAGTCATTTATTATATTATTGGCAGTTTAATTTCTGCCTCCACACAAATAGATTTGCTATTTCCCTGTGGCTTATGTCTTTTGAGTTGCATAGAAAAAAACAAGAAAGCAAGAAAGAGAGGAAAAATTAGGCGACATTGCTCTGCTTCAGTACAATTGAAAACCTGTGTCAATTTTTAATCTTTTCATTTGTACCTTATTACTTCTGCAATCGTACATACGAATGTTATTACCGCTATTTCTTACATGTGTTATGGTCAGATATTTAAACCTCTACTCGGGGAATTTCTACGTGTATTTTATAGTCTTGACCCTTTCTGATACTCCCCCTTTACAACAAATAAAACAACTGCCATGTATGAAACTGTTCATTTACTCAGGAGAGTATTGTCAATGTAAAGGAAATATAAAATCTGTAAATGCTAAGTATCACTTATCATCAGTATGCATATAATTATTAAATTGGTTTGCTATGTCTCGGGGGCACCTTGGCGTGGTGTAATGGTTAGCCAGCTTTTCATGCTAGATCAGTTACGACTGAAAAGTGAGTTCGATCCTCATGCTTTCGGCCTTGTGCCACATCTAAGCTACGCTTGGAAAATCTTTACACTAGGTCTCGGGTAATGTCACAGTAGCGGACTGTATTATACAACAGACAAAATGTAATAATAATAATAATGATGATAATCTTTATATGTGATATGCTGTTGTTCCCAGGTCTATCACAACCCGGGGTGGCAACACCTGTTATGGTTCCGGCTATGGAAAAATTGTGGACCCCCAAAACTGGGGTCAAAAAATGAAAGTATAAATTTTAAAAATAAAAATAAATAAATTACTAGCAAAAGATTTTTGTAAATGTAAAAAAAAAAAATTTCCTGTACAGATTTTTGTAAAAATAAAATTACTAATGCTCTCAAGAAAGTTAAATTTCGGCATTGAATGACCCATAAGGATTTGGTATGCAGTTAAGTTTGCAAAGTAGCCTCCCTAATATCACACTTAGATCATCCATGAATGGAACTTGATAACCGTTGCGCTTTCTTGGGGCAAAAGCATCGTGAAAGCGAAGCAGTTGAAAATGCAGAGATCACAAGACTTGACAGGAAATCGGAGACATGTACCAAACAGCAGCTAAATTTGTCCATTTTGTTGTTGTTGGTACACTCGAGATTAACACGCAGAATCGCTTTGCCTCACAAGACGCCGTCTTCATGCCTGACACCTTTAGGAGTACGCAGGTAGTAGGACTGCTTGAAAACGAAAAAAGCCGCATGTGCCTACAAAGCTGCTAGAATGCGGCGGGTGCGAGCTGAGATTTGACCACCATCAGTCGGTCGAAACATTGTCAGAGCCAAAAGTGAACTCAAATATTAAATGAATATATAGTGATAGTAAGTGCTGTGGAATTTTTTAGCAATTTCGTTTTAATCAAGCAAGGCAATAAAGCCAATAAGACGCTAGTGGTTGGTGAGTCTGAAAATATATGAGAATAAAAAAAAAACAAGAATTAAATAGGCAAACCATAATCTATAGGGGGACTGTACTATACAATAAAGAAGAAGGAGGAGGAGGAGGTGGAAGAGAAGAAGATAGAGAAGAAGAAGAAGAAGAAGAAGAAGAAGAAGAAGAAGAAGAAGAAGAAGTAAGAGAAAAAGATGAAGAAGAAGGAGTAAGAGAAAAAGATGAAGAAGAAGAAGAAATAATAATATGTGATATGTCCATCATGACTGGCAAGCACTTGCAAAGCATGTATTTTATCCTGACCCTCCATGACACTCCCTCTTTAGATGAGATAAAACAGTTACATTGTATGAAACTGTTCAACTACTAAGGTGAGTATTGTCAAAATTTTTTATAAACACTTGTTTTTTTTTTTTAATATTAGTCAGTTTTTAAATTCCTGTCAGTAACTATAGCTACTGTTAATGGAAATATAAAATCTGTAAATGATAAGTATCACTTATCATCAGTATGCATATAATTACTAACTTGGTTTACACTTGGTCTCGGATAATATAACAGAAAAATATAATAATAATAATCTTCATATGTGATATGTCCATCTTAACTGACAAGATACCTTTAATGTTGGAAGATCGATTTTGCTTGGAATACAAGAGGCCGGAAGAGAGTTCCACATATGAGAAGAATAACAAATTAGCATAGAACTCATGGTTGTATCTAAGAATTCAACAGTAAAATGTGGAGACGTTGCCGCCAATCTAGTACTGCGATTAAATTTTAAAAAATCTGGGTAGCAAAGTTGAAAGCTCATCAAAACTACTACCATGAAAATATTTATAGAAAAGCCACAGGGAAGGTACGTTCGTCTGCTGGTAATGCGACTGAAGCAGAGATGCTAGGTCAGGACAACTAATATTGCAGATTCATCTTTTAATTTGCCGGATATGTTTCTTGATTTCTATATTTTTCTATTTCCTTTTTAAATATTTTGTTTAATGTTCCCGACTCTCTAATAATTGTGTATCCAACCATCATTCGTTATTTCCATGCCTTTCATCCTTTTTTCTGCCTCATGTCAATACTGTTTAAATATTTCTTCTAAACATAGGAAATAACAACATTGGCATCAATATCGTCCTCTTCAAGTTAACTATTTCTTTATCCCGTTGAACATTAAAAAAATCGAATTCATGAAATGTATTTATACTCAGAATGAGCCAAGTATCTTACTGGAAGTGATTTCTAACACAGACATACTTTAAACGACACTCAAAATATCAGATGTTGCTTGAGTTTACATTGGCCATACCTTAATTCCAAGTCAAAACTACGTGAACACATACAAGCCTCAATTATTATGTTCGAACAGGCAATAGTTGAATTATTCACAGACAGCTTTGTAATGGTGGTCGTAGCAGTGATTGGGTTTAATTCTTGTGTATCGATTAAGTGGCCCGTGATTAAATGATTATTTTCCCCAGACGACAATCTGTAGTAAAACCTGAGCTCTTTGATGTCCTTTTGTTTAATTTGTACTTCACGGTATCTGACAGTCCCAACCACACCTTTTGAGTAACCAGGTACTTAGACGTCATCTGGACATTTAATGATAGTTGCTTAAGCAAATTGATGTGGTTCTCTACGACTGCGTTAATTCGACGTCTATTAAACTTCTCGACTCTTTTAGAGGCTTAAATATCGAGCTGGGTTTCTAATTTAACTGCACTGATTGACATTTTTATAAACATTTGTTTTTTTGTTTTTTTTTTAATATTAGTCAGTTTTAAAACAGACATTCCTGTCAGTAACTATAGCTACTATTAAAGCGTATCAATTATTTTTGTTTTGTATTTTTTGAAAGATGTTTCATATATGTTATTCAAATATGCACATCAAATCTCCTCCTTCTGACTGATAACATCAAAAAGTCACCTTCCTGATAAATGATGAAATTCGAACCCGTGTTTCAAGGTCAGAATGCGAACGTTCTAACCAGTCGGCGATCTCAGGTTACGGCACCTTTGGAAAGTGCCTGAAAACCATACCAGAAGTTTACTCAAGTCTTATGAGTGAAATTGTGTAGACGGAATGCCTTGGGAGCTGTCGATGGTTGTGTTAGCATAAAGTCACTAGTCATCGTGACCGAGTGTTTGAGCGTGCTGGCCTTAAGACTGCTGATCACGCTCGACAGTTCTAGAAACTGTAACTAAAGTCCGCTTGGCACAGATGCAGTAAAAACCTGTGTGTGTTAAACAAACACAAACATGCCTGAGCAGGTATCTGTAACAGGGATTAGCTAGCCACCCTAATACACGGGCATCCTCAGATACGTGAGACCATCCTTCCATTTATACATGAAATGTTAATGTTAGCCGTTTCCTTATAAAGAAACCGTCAGTATTCATTGCCAAATCATCCATTGGCGTTTGAAAATCATAAAATCCCTCTATTAAAACAGTTTTGACAGGAAAATAGATTTCTTAAGCCCACTAACTGTTATTTCTCTTTCCCATATTTATGGAGGCTTTCTTCTGAACGTCGTGATTGCAGTAGCTTGAAACATTTGAGTTATGCCATTAGTCTCTGTTCGAATTACTCACCTTATGCATTGTCGTTGTTGAAAGTTATCAAGTAATATATTTTATTTGGCAACTTTTTTTTTGTTTGAGATTCTGTAGAGCCAGTTCACAATGTTCGAAGAAGGGAGACCCTCCTTAAGAACTACGATTTTCATTTGACCGACGCCATTTGTAATCATTGATCTGAATCGGAGAAAACCGTTGCATACAGACGACATTTTAGATATTTCTGAATTAGTTTAGAAGGTTTCGGAGTGAAGAGGATACTTAAGAAAATGGCTTCCGTTTTTAAATTAATGTTTTGGTTTTGTAGCAATTTGCGGTGTTGTATGAAACTACCCCTAGCACATATGTTCAAATTCCTGAACTCCTATATTAAATTTGTTATATCTGATCCATAAACAGAGACATTTGAAGTGTTTAGCATTTGCTAATTCCACAACCTGAAGTTTTATTAATCACTAGCAGGCTTCGCCCGCTCGCTATCGCTTCGCAAATTAAGATATATTCACTACTTGAAATCTTTGAAAGAAAAGTATTAAATAAATGTTTCATTCATTAATTGGCTTGTTATAGTTAAGGAAAGTTTTATAAATCAATGCCAATTTGTTGAAGGCCAAGTAGAATGCAAATTTCAAACGCTTTTCTGCACTATCTAAGGCGATATTCCTAAACAGAACTATTATTGATAAGAAAGTCAAAACAGTTCTCGAATAAAAGAACAGTAATGAAGGACAGTTAATTTAGGAAATAAAATTTGTTTAAATAAATATGCAAGTTAGTTAAACCTGAAGAGAGATTGTCCTAGAAGATACAGATATTGAGATTCTAGCGTGTAAATTACAATAAAGCAGATCTAAGGCTTTTTAATTTTGTATTTATTCGTATAGATTCCATAATATAGTTTTTATTTAATTAGCTATTATGCATCGCTAACTCTTTAGATATTGAATACGTAACTAATTCTAATTTCTATTTACCAATCTTTACATTATCTCAATTGTCTTCTGTTCTGCCACCCATGAAATAAAAATAACTGTTTGTTCGGAAATAAGGATCTACGTACATTAAATCATCTTTAAATTAAGTTGCAGCAGAAGAATATCGTTGAACTTTTCAAAGGAAAATAAGAGTTACCCACCCCGGAACCATGAAAGCAACGATAATGTTTAGTATAATGTATTAATATGCATTTTTAACCTGGTATAATTTGGCAACTCTGAATTTGAGCTTAACGAAAATCGTTCCCTGTGCCTAACTTTTCAAGATCTTTTGAATGAGCTATGAATCATTGAAATCGGACCAGTGGGAACGGAGGAGTTGCTTGGACACATACCGACAAACACACATACACTGTACATTATATATAAGATTCCAGGTCCGTACCGTCAATATTTTCTTTTCAATTCGAAATCGTAGTTTCTCTTTTGTAAATTTTTATAGTGCATCTTTGCAACAATGGGTAAGATGTGTTGATTTTTCTTCTTCAAGATCATTCATTGTTATGAATATCTATATCCTCAGCATAGCCCCACTCATCATCAGTACGCGGCGTCAGAAGGGAAAGAATGAACGCCCTTTTCTACTAGTAGGTTTGTATGGTATTTGAATAAGTTTAGAAATAATTTCGTTAGCTATAGTCACCCATTCCATGACTTACCGCCATTTGACGTTCATTTGTTATTTTCCTGATCTATGCGATGAATGATATTTGTAGGGTTTAAATGTCAGTTGAAAATCCACTGAAATAGCTATTTAATAGTGCAATATTGTTATATGGTTGATAATTTGGTTATTTTGTTCTATGGCATATCAATTTCAGTGGGTCATTTAATGCCAACAAAATTTTTGAAATAGATACATAGCGATAGTTTAGTAAAAAAAGTGGTGTATGTATACGCATATATATATATTTGAACCATTTTTCAATTACTCATTTTTTGGCGTACAATCACATGTATTGCTGGTAATATTTTTTTTTCAAAAACGTATTGCTGGTAATAGTTTTGTTTTTCAAAAAGTAATTTCTTGTAATATTCTTTTCAAAATATTTCTGGTATTAAAACCTATTTTTACACTTTTATAATGCTTTTTACCTCAGTTTCGGGGTTAAGAATTAGTCCATAGATGGGACCCTAACAGGTGCTACCACCCCGGGATAGAGTGGACCTGTGAGCAACAGCAATTAAGAGGTGGTTTCACGCTCCTGAAAAACTCCTTATCAGAGGCCTTGCTGTTGGAAGTAGTTTATTGTCTTACCCTGGACGCGGATGTAGTTTATCGTCATACTCGGGATACCCCATTAGTGGGAGTCATTCCCATCTGCAGAGGTGCAGTTGGTGTATTCTACAACCTCAGGCGACAGGTCGACTGCTATGTGGATGCTTTCCTGAATATTACAACCTCTTCAATTCAAGGAAAATATATCTATCCTCTTTATCATAACTGTTGTGGATTCTGGGATGAAATCTGGTCTCAAATGAATGACAAACGCAGGAATGAAATATAGCAAATAAATGTATTGACGTAATAATACAATTGGTAATACGGTTAGTAGATCTAGGAATGCGGCTAGTAGCAATAATAATATATATACAGTCTGGGAAATTCAGTATCCTAGGAAATAATTGACCAATATTGATTATTCAGATTACCTGGCTATCACTGAAGACACCATTATAAATGTTACATTTCTCCTACATCATATAGAAAATACTGCTAAAGCTGTTAGACTCTATGTCAATTCATAGGCTTCAACCAGCAAATCTTGATACAGGTGACTCAATAAAATCTGTGGAATCTTTTACATACCGAGGAAACAAAATATATTCCACCGAAAAGGATGTGAAAATTCGCATAGCTAAATCCACGGCCGAGCTAAATAAAAACGATGTACATTATTTACATTATTTGGACTATTGTCCTCATCTTTGTCGCCATATTTATTACAACGTTTTGGCCGTTCTACGCTCCGGCCTTCTTCAAGTGGTTGAAAATGTTGAACTGAACCCTTTATTTCGCTCACTGTGGTAGACTGTTCTAGTTTCACCTGTCATGTTTTAATGGATGTCAGTTATCAGTTATCTCCTGTTATTTCCTCAAGGACATATGACACAGTGGATAAAGGTGTTGGTTAGATCCAGTGACAGGGCCCAAAGAGTGTGAGTTCAATACCCGTTTAGGGCAGTGGAGAACTTGGAGAGGGGACTTAACAGAAGATAACATCCATTAAATATGGCACGTAGAACTAGAACTGTCTCCCCCAGTGAGCAAAATAAAGGGTTCAGTTCGACATTCCAACCACCGGAAGAAGGCCAGAGCGGACAACGGCCGAAACGTTGTAATAAATATGGCGACAAAGATGAGGACAATAGTCCGGATAATGTAAATAGTGTTTAATCATTTCCTAAGAAACAATTATTTCTGGTTATTGGCTAATATTGAAAATAATTATTTCTTATTTATAAGAAAGTTATAAGGCAATCTTTCATCTAGCAAAATTCATAGTAAATATAGATATAATATCCCTATTCTGTCAGAAACACCTCCTGGCATATAAGGGTATATTTGTTTTCAATGGTCCCAAATATAGGCTGTATGTTGAAAATATGGAAAGATATGTGTCAATAAATCTTCACAAAATTCGATGCTTTATGATAAATTGTCTTTTCTCACCGATCGAAATATGTTTAGTGTTGTAGATTCCGAGATGTAATCCGGTCTCCAATGAATGACAAACGCAGGAATGAAATATAGAAAATAAATGTATTGACGCAATAATACAATTGGTAATACGGTTAGTAGATCCAGAAATGCGGTTAATAGCAATAATAATATATATACAATCTGGGAAATTCAGTATCGAAGTAGGACTTCCTTCTGAGTCTACGTGCTCGCAACTGTGACTCCTACAAAGCGTTTACCTCACACTCTCACTCTCACTCTCTCACTGTATCACTGTATCACTCTCAGAGTATTCACCGGCAGCAGTACAAGTACGCACTTGTATGAAAAAGGAGTGGACCCCTTAAGAATAACAATCTCCAATTATTACAAACTAGTCATTCATATCAAGAAACCACATTCATCAAACCTTTTGGAACAGTAAAACACTATATTGAATGCCTCTCGAGAGCTTATTGGGTGAAATATTAAAACAAAGAACGACTTGAACCTTCCTGATGTGAACGACTTTAGTTATATTTTCTTTCATGCAGCAGTTTATGCCCGATTTAGAAAGAAAACTCCAATAGCAGAGATTAAAGAAAAGTGAAATATAAGTAGGAAATATTAGCAAGAAGAAAACAGAATGTATTATCGTCAACAAGAGTTTTAAAAAATGGTGCGAGCAACGACTTGAAGATGTCGGGAACGCGTAATTACAAAGATATGATTTTCTACTTACTGATGTAATAGATGGCAAAAACATGACAAAGAAATCAGAAGGTGAATTGAACATGAGAAAATAGCCCAAGAAATCAGCACAGCGTGCGATGGATAAATTTCCATCTAAACTACGCAAAAATGAAAATAAATTTGACAACTCATTTTAACAGATATATTTACCAAAATGATACAAAAATATCTTGAAACACTAAAGAGTAAATTTATTCAATAAAATCGCCATTGGCTTCGACCTCGGTCTCCAGACAACTTCGGAATCTCCTGCAATCCTTCTGGACAGTTTCCTTAATTAAGTTGGTGAATGATGCCATAATCTTTTCCTGCAGTTTATCTTTGGTGTTACAAGGAGTTTCTCTCGCTCAAATGCGCCCCACACATAATAATCTAGGGTGTTGTAGTCTGTGAAGTTAGGTGGCCTGATGTAAGTGGTCATGTGGTCGCAGAAATTGTTTACCAGCCAAGAATAGATTCCACTACTTGTGTTGCATGGTGAAGAGTCATGTTGCCAGACATAGGGTCTTGAAGCAGCCAACTTCTTGCCACAGGACAGCATTATGTCCCCAAGGAACTTGATGTAGGCCGCCGTGTTTAGTTTGAGGCCATGTGTGATGATGAATGGAGGCATCATATTGCCATCACTAGTGATAACTCCAAACTCCTTTGTAATCACTATTAGACTCATCCAACTCTTGCGAATTCTCTACACTGTCCTTAGATTGACACTCAAACACTCTAAAATGTTCGTATAGGTGGTTCCGGAATGCAAGAAAATACAGCAAGCTGATTTCAAATTTTTATCGCATTCAATTGAATCATTGTGATCTTTTTCTCATTCACGGTGCTCCACTATACTTTGTCTTCGACAGAATAAAAAACAAACAACGCGTATTGTGACGTCACCCAGTGTCGCTGCGCCAAATGTGACGTCTGCCTGGCCGCGTCCGTCGTGCTATCCTGTCCTGTGACGAGTAACTGGCTTGATCCTGGTCTCGGCACCAAATGTGACGTTCTAACCTTTTGTTGATTCGGATGGGAATCTAGTTAGATTCGGTATCAGCCTTGTCGTTTCCAGCTCGGCTCCAAAGTCTGGTTACCGAAGTAACTGTTTTGATTTCCAGTCTAACCTACCCACGTTGTGATTTGATCTTAGGCAGACGAAATCAATCAGTCGCCGGGCCGTAATGCAAGCCGAGTTCGATCAAGGGCAACACCGCAAAAGTATATAAAATAAAATAAAATAATAACTCGAAAAGTTCAAATGTGTTAAAAAAAGGATAACAATATTTTATATCTGGTTGCTGAATACAGGACTGCGACTTCTTCCCAACCCGCTTTATGGATTCGTGACACTTTGTGTTTGTTAGGCGAGTCTTAACATCTTAAGTTGTTGTTCTTTAAGAAACTGGTTCTTGGTGTATCTTCAGGCGATATTCGTAAAACTTGTTTTGGTGGTGTGAGTCTAAGTCGTTCTTCAAAAATAAATTGTTCTTGGTTAGAAGTTGAGGTCGTGATTTGCGTGGAATCTTTCAGCCAGGTTTCTGCGGGGCGTGTGCAACTCCAACTGCGAACTTCACTCAACTGCCTCTCAAGTGGAACTCGAAGTGCTTTTCACTCGCTGCGACTCTGCTTATATGGACGCCGACCAAAACCGGGGTGGGCTTGTCGGGGTTTGAGGTTCCTTGATAATTCTAAATCCACAATCCACTTCTTTGTTTTCGGTCAGGAAAATTTGCTATTTTCCATTTTTGGAAGTCTTTCGTCTTCCCACCTTCTTCTGTTCTCATATTGTTATCTCACTATACCCTCAGATGGTGTCAACGAGTTTCCCCTCTCTCTCACAGTTGCATCTCACACCTATCCCTTCAGTGGGGGTGCAACAGGCCTCCCCTCCTTCTTCACATGATTACCTCCGTCTAACGCTCATGCCACCATTCAGCCAATGGGCGCTCAGCGGCGTGGGTGTGGCCAGACTAGCCTCGGTTTAAAAATCTTGTTCAAAGAAAAAAAATTATCTTCATTTTTCTTTTTTTTCTCTTTTTCTTTTCTTTCTTTCCTTCTGCCCGACAACAAACCCTTGGACTCTTATCTTAGCAAGATGTCACTTGGACTTTATCACCCGGGGCCTTCGCCAAACAAGTGGGTGGTCAATTGGACGTATTTGCATTCTGTCGCTAATTAACTGTTCCGATAAAATAGTTTCGCTATCAGAGCCAGCCCTGACAATAAACAGATGCTCCTCTCAATGATATTCTGCATATAGACAAAGGCTTAATCTTTCCTTCATGGTGGTCAGCGGACATTTTTGTTTTTCGGTCAGCGGATGACCTAATCAATTTTTATCTCTTTAGAATTCTGCGGGAGGTCGCTTGTCCAACTTGAAATGTTTACCATTGCCATGGCAGATTGGATATATCTTATTCGCCGCCCCGTAACATAAATCAGATTAAATCCGAAACATCCGCGACCCTACTCTTCTCGCCAATGAGAATAAAACTTTTAGCATTTTTCTTTGGCAAAAAGGATAACATCGCTTAGTGTCCGTTTCGTGATGGCTTCTTATCACCTAAATTTAATTCTCGCCTTTCTTTTTTATTCTTTCTTTCTAGCGACGTAAATAGTGTCACAGTATACACAAAATAAAAAAATATAAGATGGCGACAATTTATTCCTCGCACCCGGCATAAGGCGATTTAAGTAGGAACAAAGAAGAGTTCATGGCTGTAAAATCTGGTCAATTTCCTCACAGATGAAATCACTCGAGGCATAAGTGATATGGTTCCATACAAGAATGCTGAGATTAACTTTGCCAGAACATTTATTTTTAATCAATCCAGCCCAAGTAAGGTGATAATATCACTACGACACAAGGTGGATAATATAAGCCAAAAATAAAGAAAATATGTTAGAAGAAGCAGGAAAACGGGATAAACCTCTACTCCTGTTCAAATGACCTCGAAGAACTGTGATCCTGACGATAAGCGAAAGTATCTACTCCTATTGAGGTGGAGGGGGAAGTAAGTATATAGAAAATAAAATTTCAGGGTTATAGGCGGAAACGTTAGAAGTACAGTGCTGAAGAAAACTTTAGAAGGAACCGGAAACCCAAACATAAACAGGAAGCTAGTGATAAACCTCTATTCTTGTTCAAAATAACGGGGATGAGTGTGAGAAAGATTTAAACATATTGTGAAAATGAAGTTGTGTTTTTATTTGTCTATGTGTCGTATCCCTTCAGCTGATCATGTCTCTTCCCACTCCCCTTTCTTTTGTAGCACTTAGTAAAATTCGCTTCCTACCTATCTCTCCGTCCTTCCAACCATTTACACATGCTACATATACTTACAATCAGAAGGAGACAGTTAAGATATCTAGAACACATAATGATGAATGATGACTTGGTGAATTTAACACTCACAAGACATACCGAAGGTAGGAGTCGAAGATGGAAATAAGCGCGTAAGTTACATAATGGTGTGGATGGCAGAGCGGGAAATGTGAGGGTGGGAGACGGGACAAAATTTTCGTAGAGCTACAAAGAACTGAATGAGGTTGAGAACCCTGATCGCACACGTCCTACAGAGACATGACATATAAAGTACGATCGTAAATAAGGGTTCACTAAGAAGAAAACGAATTCAAAGAAACAAGTCTCATCTCTTGGGAATTGGTAATGGAAACAATTTCACATTTACAACCCGAAGTAAAACATTAGATTTAAATATCTGTTGCCATTAAGTTTACTGAAACAATATTTTATTCAGCTGCGAAAGGGCAGAATGATACGGTGACTCGTCTGCCAGTGTCTTCCAGATGTTGGCTGCCCAAGTGGCGCCAGGTCGGTCTGCAAAGCAAAGCGATGATAGCTGCCCCGACGCAACAGAAACAAATAAACTCCTCACTAGTTTATTTGTCTTCTGTGCCTAGAAAGAGAATACATTCTATTATTATACATGTCTACACAAAGCGTTAATGTTCTTGCTTTTACAGGAATTATTTACATAGCTGTATAGTTCTCTGTATAAAAGAAATCAACTTCTATGATATATTAATATGATCTAAAAGTATCCGGCTTTTGTGGGCTTTTCAAGTATAGTGACGTGTTAACAGTCTAGAGAAACACTATCACTATGCCTCTTATGTATATAATTTGTGTGCCGGTGAATTTTAACTGTATATGTGTAAACAAGTTTAGTTTGCTCTGGTTTCGGGTTGCATACAAATAGTAATTGAAGTAGTAGTATTAACCGTTTCCCTATAAGGAAACATTTTGCATTCATTGACTGGGTTGCCAGTACAGCGTTCGTTTCAAGTTTATGAAACATTTCGCTTGAAACAATTTTTCAGGAAAATGCTTTGTTCAAGTCCAATAGCTGTTATCACTCTTTCTAATATTGATGGTGGCTTCCTACCTAAGCTTATATTTGAAATAGTGTAAAATATCAAACTCTTGATTATGTTATTATTTTCTATTCGTTTTTTTTTTTTTTTTTTTTTTGCCCCAAGCAAAGCGAAAGTGCCTCTAGTTCGCAGTGGGTTACATACAGTGAAAGTGAGAAAAAAAGACGGGATTTAGTAGGGAGTGAGGAAAGGATAAATGATGAACGAGGTTCAAAACATCAGAAGATAACGATTGACGTTGCTTTTAAATTTTTTAATATTGTAGTTATCAGGGAAGCAATTAATGGAAGGGAATTCCACAAGCAGGCAGTGCGAGAAAAGAAGCTGTTGGAGTAGAAGTGGTGGATACATTTACCTATTTCAACGGTAAAAGGGTGGGACCTAGATGCTAATTTAGTATCACGCTTACATTTATGTAGTCGGGGCACCAGAGAAAAAAAAACCTCGACAGAAAAGTTGTCAGGGAAATATTTGTAGAAAAGACAGAGGGAAGCCACATCATATCTGTAAGAAAGTGACTGGAGTCGAGATGCCAAGTCAGGATCGATGACATTGAAGATATTTCTTTGGATTTTCATGAGAACGGCTGGGGCCTCAAACCAGATAGAGCAAAAGTGCTCAATGCAGGGAGGAATCTATTTTAGTCGTTGCTACTGTTGGTAGTCCCCAACTGAAGTGTTTGTTTTTTTTGCTATTTGTTACAGTTCTTTGTGATTCTGAATCATCAGTTCACAATGTTTAAAAAAGAATACTTCACACACCCAAAGACTTTTGTAACGATTGATCGTAGAAAGCATTTGTATATAGCTAATAGATATTTCTGAACGGGCTTGGCGTCATGCATGACATCCATATGATTATGTTGCGCCAAGTGGGTTCAACTTGAAAGTTGATATTCGAAATTCTAACATTTTTCTGTATTTGCAATAAGAATATTTATGTTAGTGGGAAATGCAAAATTTTTCTCAGGCTGAAAATAAGATATAGTTAGTAATTTATATTCATCATAGTTTCATTACCTTCAAGAATTAATGGGAATATTCAAGTAATTAGTGTCGAGCTGCGCAATCTAGCATTTTCATCTAAAACAATTATCTCCATTTTTGCATATAAGAATTATTCCGTTTTTTTTAATCTCTAAAATAAAAATATCTAAATGAAACTATCAAGAAATAATTATTAAACAATGAACAATGCATGAACAGCTGCATTCGCGGCGTGTCATCGAGGAATTCAACCTGTTACTATAAACTTGGAATATTTCATTACAAAAATACGAACACCAGGTTGCGTTGCTGGTACATACACAGCATGTTCACAGTGATTTGCTAAAGTATAGATTAGGTGTGGCACATCTAATACATGAGCGAGTGTAAGAAGCATCCAGTGAGGATCTAAATCACGAATCAGTCGTAAGTGATCTAGCGAGACAAGCTTGCTAACCATTAAACTACGTCGAATTGCCCAAATGGGTTTCTAAGTATATCTTAGATGTGGTAAAATGCCAGAACTATGGACCAACCAGATTGGATCGAACTGATAACTGATCTACCGAGACAAGCTTGCTAACCATTAAACTACGTCGAATTGCCCACATGGGTTTCTAAGTATATCTTAGATGTGGTAAAATGCCAGAACTATGGACCAACCAGATTGGATCGAACTGATAACTGATCTACCGAGACAAGCTTGCTAACCATTAAACTACGTCGAATTGCCCAAATGGGTTTCTAAGTATATCTTAGATGTGGTAAAATGCCAGAACTATGGACCAACCAGATTGGATCGAACTGATAACTGATCTACAGAGACAAGCTTGCTAACCATTAAACTACGTCGAATTGCCCACATGGGTTTCTAAGTATATCTTAGATGTGGTAAAATGCCAGAACTATGGACCAACCAGATTGGATCGAACTGATAACTGATCTACCAAGACAAGCTTGCTAACCATTAAACTACGCCGAATTGCCCAAATGGGTTTCTAAGTATATCTTAGATGTGGTAAAATGCCAGAACTATGGACCAACCAGATTGGATCGAACTGATAACTGATCTACTGAGACAAGCTTGCTAACCATTAAACTACGTCGAATTGCCCAAATGGGTTTCTAAGTATATCTTAGATGTGGTAAAGTGTCAGAACTATGGACCAACCAGATTGGATCGAACTGATAACTGATCTACCGAGACAAGCTTGCTAACCATTAAACTACGTCGAATTGCCCACATGGGTTTCTAAGTATATCTTAGATGTGGTAAAATGCCAGAACTATGGACCAACCAGATTGGATCGAACTGATAACTGATCTACCAAGACAAGCTTGCTAACCACTAAACTACGCCGAATTGCCCAAATGGGTTTCTAAGTATATCTTAGATGTGGTAAAATGCCAGAACTATGGACCAACCAGATTGGATCGGACTGATAACTGATCTACCGAGACAAGCTTGCTAACCATTAAACTACGTCGAATTGCCCAAATGGGTTTCTAAGTATATCTTAGATGTGGTAAAATGCCAGAACTATGGACCAACCAGATTGGATCGAACTGATAACTGATCTACCGAGACAAGCTTGCTAACCATTAAACTACGTCGAATTGCCCAAATGGGTTTCTAAGTATATCTTAGATGTGGTAAAATGCCAGAACTATGGACCAACCAGATTGGATCGAACTGATAACAGATCTACCGAGACAAGCTTGCTAACCATTAAACTACGTCGAATTGCCCAAATGGGTTTCTAAGTATATCTTAGATGTGGTAAAGTGCCAGAACAATGGACCAACCAGATTGGATCGAACTGATAACTGATCTACCAAGACAAGCTTGCTAACCACTAAACTACGCCGAATTGCCCAAATGGGTTTCTAAGTATATCTTAGATGTGGTAAAATGCCAGAACTATGGACCAACCATATTGGATCGAACTGATAACTGATCTACCGAGACAAGCTTGCTAACCATTAAACTACGTCGAATTGCCCAAATGGGTTTCTAAGTATATCTTAGATGTGGTAAAATGCCAGAACTATGGACCAACCAGATTGGATCGAACTGATAACTGATCTACCGAGACAAGCTTGCTAACCATTAAACTACGTCGAATTGCCCACATGGGTTTCTAAGTATATCTTAGATGTGGTAAAATGCCAGAACTATGGACCAACCAGATTGGATCGAACTGATAACTGATCTACCGAGACAAGCTTGCTAACCATTAAACTACGTCGAATTGCCCACATGGGTTTCTAAGTATATCTTAGATGTGGTAAAATGCCAGAACTATGGACCAACCAGATTGGAACGAACTGATAACTGATCTACCGAGACAAGCTTGCTAACCATTAAACTACGTCGAATTGCCCAAATGGGTTTCTAAGTATATCTTAGATGTGGTAAAATGCCAGAACTATGGACCAACCAGATTGGATCGAACTGATAACTGATCTACCGAGACAAGCTTGCTAACCATTAAACTACGTCGAATTGCTCAAATGGGTTTCTAAGTATATCTTAGATGTGGTAAAATGCCAGAACTATGGACCAACCAGATTGGATCGAACTGATAACTGATCTACCGAGACAAGCTTGCTAACCCTTAAACTACGTCGAATTGCCCAAATGCGTTTCTAAGTATATCTTAGATGTGGTAAAATGCCTGAACTATGGACCAACCAGATTGGATCGAACTGATAACTGATCTACCGAGACAAGCTTGCTAACCATTAAACTACGTCGAATTGCCCAAATGGGTTTCTAAGTATATCTTAGATGTGGTAAAATGCCAGAACTATGGACCAACCAGATTGGATCGAACTGATAACTGATCTACCGAGACAAGCTTGCTAACCATTAAACTACGTCGAATTGCCCAAATGGGTTTCTAAGTATATCTTAGATGTGGTAAAGTGCCAGAACTATGGACCAACCAGATTGGATCGAACTGATAACTGATCTACCAAGACAAGCTTGCTAACCACTAAACTACGCCGAATTGCTTAAATGGGTTTCTAAGTATATCTTAGATGTGGTAAAATGCCAGAACTATGGACCAACCATATTGGATCGAACTGATAACTGATCTACCGAGACAAGCTTGCTAACCATTAAACTACGTCGAATTGCCCAAATGGGTTTCTAAGTATATCTTAGATGTGGTAAAATGCCAGAACTATGGACCAACCAGATTGGATCGAACTGATAACTGATCTACCGAGACAAGCTTGCTAACCATTAAACTACGTCGAATTGCCCAAATGGGTTTCTAAGTATATCTTAGATGTGGTAAAATGCCAGAACTATGGACCAACCAGATTGGATCGAACTGATAACTGATCTACCGAGACAAGCTTGCTAACCATTAAACTACGTCGAATTGCCCACATGGGTTTCTAAGTATATCTTAGATGTGGTAAAATGCCAGAACTATGGACCAACCAGATTGGATCGAACTGATAACTGATCTACCGAGACAAGCTTGCTAACCATTAAACTACGTCGAATTGCCCAAATGGGTTTCTAAGTATATCTTAGATGTGGTAAAATGCCAGAACTATGGACCAACCAGATTGGATCGAACTGATAACTGATCTACCGAGACAAGCTTGCTAACCCTTAAACTACATCGAATTGCCCAAATGCGTTTCTAAGTATATCTTAGATGTGGTAAAATGCCAGAACTATGGACCAACCAGATTGGATCGAACTGATAACTGATCTACCGAGATAAGCTTGCTAACCATTAAACTACGTCGAATTGCCCAAATGGGTTTCTAAGTATATCTTAGATGTGGTAAAATGCCAGAACTATGGACCAACCAGATTGGATCGAACTGATAATTGCTCTACCGAGACAAGCTTGCCAACCGTTACAGCACGTCGACGTAGATTCCAAATGTTCTTATCGTAGCTTAAAAGTGTCAGAAGGCCAAATGTTCGAAGCACATTTTTGTGACTCAACGAACACTTTTGTGATGCCAACGAATACTCGTTGTCACTTTCGTAATGCCCGATGAAGTAGAGACTTTTAAATCGTAGATACAACTATAATAACGCCGTTGAACAATACTGACGTCAGACGCCTTCGAATATCACTCGTACTAATAGTACTTGCTCGATAATACTCGCTTGAAGAGTAACCTGTATAGTGATGCGAATAGAGAAATAATATAGCGAAATGAGTATAGAAATGCCGATCAATCTAAACGTCACAGGATTTCCTATATATACATTTCCTCTATTGTCACGTAATCAACTTAATTCAATAATGGGATCGCTTGCGTTTGCTCACTGGCGATCTATGTTCAAACTCAAGTTTCGGCAGTGACACGTTTTCCTATATAACACACAGTGACGATCGCAATCACTACTCAGTCGTAATTGGTCTAGCAAAACAAGCGTGTTAACCAATACAGTACGCAAAGTGCAATATTGTCCATAAGTTTTCCGTGCACCTTCAGTAGTTTATTGTGTCTATTAAAATTAAGATCCATCAATTCACTTCTTTGGATATTAATGAAATATATTAATATAGTTTGAATTTATATAGAATTTGTTCTTTATTTAATTCCTTTGCGTTTGCATCTTTTGGTAGAGGTTAAATGGTTATTATTGATCTCTGAATTTTACTGGAAATGCCAAAAAGCGCAAGAGAAAGCGTGTTGTGTATCCTGGTTCAAAAGAGACCAAATCGGAGGCTCAAACCCAGCATCATTGCAGTAAAATGAATGAAAACAAAAATGCCTAATCACTTTAGCTTACGTGTCTGGCCCAAGAAGTTTATGGAAACAGAAACTGAGCTTCGTCGAGACGTGCCGACTGCAAACAATTGAACGCTTATGGAATTGTTCTGATGTGTGTCAATAAAACTGTATTTGTTTACCAATGTTTTCCAATATAACCTATACAGTTATATTTATTTGTTTCAAATTTTACGTATCTAACATTGCACAGATAATTTATGAACACTCTTTATTAGGGTACAAAACATTTTATCTGATAAGCTAGATATTAAATATCATCCTGAATTTGACGATAAATTACGTCTGATCGTGCAATTGGAGGTTTTGAGGAGCGAGAAATCACCTCTTAATTGCTACGGTTCCCAGGTGCAACCTGACTCATGCTTGCAGTTCCTGTTAGGATCGAAGATATGGGCAAATAGTTAACCGGTGAGCTGGAGTCAAACACTATGAAACTATAAAAATACAAAGAATACAGTTTTATAGTAAAAGATTTACCAGCAATAAATTTAAAAAAAAAATACCAATAATATAGTTTTGTAAAAAAAACAATAAATAAATAAATTTACCAGCAAAAGATTTTGGAAAAAAGATTTACTAACAATATATTTTTGTAAAGAAAATTACTAATGCTACAAAGAAAATAAAATTTCGGCATTAAATGACCCATAGGAGTTGATATGCCGCAAAACAAACAAGATGTAAAAGATATAACAATATTCTGCTGAAGATGGGTTGTGATTAATAATTTATTAATAGGTTGATGCATATTAATTTTTTTTAATGTGTAGTACTCCAGGAGGAATTTTTCGGATTAGGTATTATGAATATTTACTTTACTTACAGTGTGACTAATATATTTATATTAGTTTCTACTATCACAAGGTTTCGATTATTTTTCCTCAGCCTTCTTCAGGCGTTTATCGATCCGGATAACCTTCAGCGAATTTCGAATCGTTCATTGGATCTAACCGGGTTGAGTGTTCTTGTTATGCTAGGGATATCTCGACTTCTTCTTTTTTATTATTACTGTTCTGTTATTGCTTTCCCCGTTTCAAATTAATCTGTGTTTATTTATTGGGATTAAGAAAAAAATCAATTGGTACCAGTTTTTGGTTGAATGTTGTTTGGATCCTGATTCCCTTGCTTTTTGTCGTATTTTTAAAAGCTACGACCGTTGAATAAGCCTGCATTTACCTGACAGCCATGCCTTCACCAGAGAGCCTGCATTTACCTGATGACACAATCTTCATCTGAAATCCTGCCTTTACCTGAGAATACTGCCTTTACCTTAAAGACTGCCTTTACTTGACAGTACTATCAAATGATTTTATAGGCAGATGTCACTGAAATCAGTAACACACGCATTTTGAACTGGATTTATCTGGGTAGCAATTTTTTTATTTATACACGATTAGTTACAGGCCAAATAATTTTTTAAGGATTCATTTTTAATTATTCTATAATTGGAAACCTTATTCCTCTTTCCAGTGAAAGTTTTTTTCCAATAGTTGCACATAATGCGTCATGTTTTTTTCAACATCGTCTCATCCCGTGCCAATTTGGGATGTCATGTCGTGAACCAGCACGAAATGATACGTAAAGATAAGATATTTTAAAACAGATATGACGCGTGATAACGCGATATTTCAAAAACGATTAAACCGCCATTGCAAACAACAAAAGAAAAGAAAAAGAAAAAACGCAATATAAGTTAATAGCATATAAGTGCTGAAAGTACTCAGAAATTTTGGCCAACGCAATAAAATTTATCCAAATTTTTATTAGGTCGGACCCAAAAAAGAAATATTCGTACAAAAAAACGTTTTCGACAACCCATGACTTAAACTGCCACTGAAAATCACAGAAACGTTACGAAATAAAGTAAAAATAAAATAACTAAAAAAGAAGTTTTCTTCGTCTTTGACCAGTATTGCAAAAATTGTAAGCACTTTTGTACTGCTATACTTTGTGCGTATAAACTGACTTGTGACCCACCACATACCAGATTATAAAAATGGATCGAATAAAATGTATTTCATTAGCCAATATTGTCTATTCATCAATTACATGAAATACAACATAGTATGAGTAGCGGGGGGGGGTCTGCGTCTTTGATTTTCAACTCAGGATTGCATTTATGAAGAAAAAAAAATCTCGACAAGAGAAACATTTTCAAATTACAATAAAAGACAAGTTAAGTAGTGAAATCAGAGAATGAACCAGAAAATCATAAAAAAATTCTCGTGATTTTGTGTTTTTTTATGGATTTTATTGTCCTTTTTAACATTCCTTTTTTTTTTCCAACAATGCCCAAGAAGATGAACTAATAAAATTATCGTCACGCTTAAAGAACATTGAAATTTCTTTTTTGTTTGTTTAAAAAGCCAAAACAAAGTGAAAAATGGTATCCAACTAGAGCAATGTATAGTCGTATGAAATTAGTATTGATTATATTTTGAATAAATAATGTAATATATTTAAGTTCCGCCACACAATCCTTCTTAAATAGTTCAACTCGTAACGATGTTATTTGTTGCGATTCAGTGTTAGTAATAAAATAGATTCCGCTGCACATAAAAAAAAAAATGATGATAATAATGTCTTGGGAAAACATTTGTCTAGTAGTTATACATTCTTAATTATATTTCAATACCCCCCCATATATATATATATATATATATATATATATATATATATATATATATATATATATATATATATATATATATATGTGTGTGTGTGTGTGTGTGTGTGTGTATATATATATGCTTATATGGTTGTATATATATATGTGTGTGTGTGTGTGTGTATATATATATGCTTATATGGTTGTATATATGTATATATTTGATATATATGCGTGTCTGCCTATATATATATATATATATATATATATATATATATATATGTGTGTATTGTGTATATTTTGGCAGCATATTTTCATTAAGGCATGTCTCATTAAATAATTTAGACATGTTTTCTCTACTTGTTCTGAATAGGATCCTCTCATATTGACGGACGAGTTTAGGATCCTTATTAACTTTAGTTAAGAAGTTAATAATAGTAATAAAATACTATTTCTAGATATATTGATAAAAACTAATATTTATAAATTTCACTATCTATCTATAAATATATATAAAAAAACTACTAGCATCAAGTCGTACAATCTTAACTATATGTGTTTTCTACTAGTATGTGTCTAATGGAGTTTGGTAAATAGATTAAAACACAAATATATCAACTCCGTCCACCTGCAAAAAAAGACTAAAAATAATGGAATCTTTAATAATAAAAAAGAAAAAGCCAACCCTTAACAATATTAACTACGAACAAAGCCACAATGTGCTAACCGTATTCGGAAATTAAAACATCCCTACCACACACTAAGACATACACAGAAAGGACACACTCAATTAACGTGAAAAATCGAATCATCCTTGATAATGTCTAAAGGTATAGCCGAAAGCGCTCGGAAATATAAAACATTTGGACAGTTCTTACACACCCTTTGTCCAGAAAAGAAATTCAAACACAAGAAAAATTAAATAAAATGCTTAACCGTAGTACCTTGTCTGTCGTTTTTAATGAAACGCACACACTATTTTCATATAATCACCGAGCAACGGTGGTCCTGGTCAGAATCTAGATGAGTGACCGCTTGTGAATAATATCTGCTGTAAGGTCGGATGTGCAGTTGGTGTAATGTGTAATCGCAACAAATAACATCATTACAAGTTGAACTATTTAAACGGAGTGCCGAGTTCAAATTTCAGTTGGGTTTGTTATTTTCACTTATGTGCAAATACTCTTGGGTAAGGCATGAATCACCCTCTCTCCACTTCCACCAAGTTAATTAGAAAGACTTGCAAGTCATGTTTATAAATGTCAACACAAAAGCCTAACGCTGAATTTGAACTCAGTTCATTTTTTATTTCGGCACTGATATCAGTTTCTTAAAATACATCTATTGGATGCTTTGTTACACGTCATCAGTGATGTTTCTAGCCGAAATTCATTAGAGGTTTCGGGTGTTTCAACATCATACCCGCTCTCCATGCTGATTGGGTATCGACTTGTGTACCTTCCGTTAGCTACAGTTTTTTTTCCATCTTTATAATTACACACTGCAACTCCCCTTAGCAATTTACAACCAACTCCCAGATAACTTCCGGTTCACCAGCACTGTGCGCTCTTCCATAAAAAGGGAAGCAAACGCACACACAATTTCTATCTTGTCAGAAACATGGAGGCATGCTCGTCTGGAAGTGGTAAGTAATGATTTGATTCAATCACTAAGAGACATACACATACATGCACGCATACGAAAACGCGCTTAAGAATCAAATTTCATTTTCGGTCATATCATTCGCCCGAAGGAGGAAAAATAATCCTCCTTTCGTTTTTCCTTGACCCTCCCTTTGTATGAGTCACACACACACACACACATACACACACACAGAGACATATCAACGCCGACACACTCACACACCAACATACAAAACATAAATAAAATAGATAAATAAAAATGAACAGATATAACAAAATGGACGATTAAATTGTCCGCAATTAAAGAATTATTTTAAAATTTTCTTGATCATTACTCGCCTCGAAAAATACGAGACATCCATTAATAATAGTTGCACTGGAAAGGAAGTTCAACCAAAAATGGAAAGGTATTCATTTTTATCGTTATCATCCCATGAAAGGCAGATAAGCCAATAAGACACAAGGGGCTACTGGGTGTGGAAGAATTAGGAACAGAAACATTAATAAGGAGCGGAAATAGAAAAGACTAATCAGAAGTAAAAGTAGATAGCGACTGACATTGCATTTAAATTTTTGCAGATTAATGTGGTCTGGAAAGCCTGTAGCCTGAAGAGAGTTCCACAAGCGAGAAGAAGTGTTTGATCTCCGGGAAGAACCTGAAGTGCATCTTCATTAAGCTACTTGGTCATAGAGGCGATGTAGATAATTACTGAAGTATTTTGTCACAAGGCTACATCAATGCAGTACAGAAATGGATCGAACTCACTGCACTCGCAAACGGACACTAAGATTATGCATCCAAATTAAAATCGGAATTTTCTATGCAAGAAATCCGCGGGTGCCTTTTCATTTCTGTCCTGTCTTTTGGTTTAATTTAACGCGGAATATATTGTTTCAACACGAGAGTCTCACGAAGCGGTGTAAACGTGGAAGTTGCCTTCAAAGACATCTGCCATCATAAAATGGCAAGAAAATGAAGAAGAAAAAAAAAAAAAAAAAAAAGCAATGAAATTTCTTCCTGTCTTTATATCGAATGAGAGAATCGACAAAATTAATAATTCATGGAAGAAAAATAAAAACAGTTTCCTGCAATCTTAGCATGAAAGAAAACTGATTTCCTGGTCCGTTTTAAAATCATTTTCATTTCCGGAGAAACAGAGAAAAATAGATAAAAATAAATAAAAATTAAATCAATGAAATTTCAAAAATAAATAATTCAATATAGTGAAAGAAAAAAAGAACAATAAAAACAAACAAAAAAAAAACTGCTTCATTTCTTTTATTCAAATTGCAAGAGAAATAACCACCGGACTGTGGAAAATAATAAGCGGGCAGGAATTTCATTATGTATTGAATTTAATTAAGCTTGGTCAAAAAATGTTGTTGTTGATATTATTATTATTATTATTATTATTATTATTAATAATAATAATATTATTATTAAGAAGAAGAAGAAGAAGAAGAAGAAGAAGAAGAAGAAGAAGAAGAAGAAGAAGAAGAAGAAGAAAGTAATAGTAGTAGTAATAGGATAAAAATTCCTCAAGTCTTTTGCAAACAAAAATCTTGCTGAAATGTTGGTGAAATTAATTCATTTAATTTGATAGCGGCATTTGTTTTGTTGCGTTTAATTCCAATTCAAATCTATCCGCTAAATTTTCACATAGGATGCTTAATAGAATAAGTGGAAAGACGGTGGTTCTAATGGATATTCATTTTTTCAATCCATTTCGGTTAATACAACAGATACTATGGGTTAAACGAAATCATTATCAAACTGAACATGGCTGTACACACGCACACAAATATTAATATAGTTTTAAAATTTGCAATATTTATGGCGAAAAAGATGTTTATTATCGGAGATAGAGAAGTTTTAATATATATATAAAGGATAATAATTTAATGCTAAGAATTAAGAAGACAAATTAAAAAAAAAAAAAATTCCTCAAAACAAAAGAAAAACATCCACACCATTTGTGGGGAACATATCGTATTTCTAAAATTAGATATATTTGATAGGGTCAGTTGAATCTTATAAGTCTTGCAGAAGCGAAAAACGAATAAGGATGTGGCGATGCCAATTTGATTGGCCCGTTAATTGAAGAATCAATTAGCGAGAAGGCGACATTTCTTGGTAAAAAAGGGGTTTCTCTTTGTAAAAGTATTCAGTGATAAATTTGGCCCTCGTTGGATATGGCTTTGCAACTTTTAGTATCAAGTATCGTGAAATTCTTTCGCTCACTTCTCACTCTCCGTCACTAACAAATAGTCCTTAAAATTCGCCTTCTGGGAAATAAATGTAGCCAATACAGAAAACATGAATTGTGCTATTTAATATTATAATATATAATATATGTTATATACATACATACATACATACATACATATATATATATATATGAGGATGTCTGTAGGAACAGACGAAAGCTTGTAAAAACTAAAAAGTCCTTATGAAACTGGAATTTATAAACAGGGATCATATCATTCATATACAGATTCAGGGTTAGTGTAACTTATTGAATTTTTTTTGCGAACATGTATTCTCGCCATTTAAATCATAAACCTCTATATTTGTTTTTGTATGAATGATTCATGTAATTATAAGTTGAACAGCACCTATAATCGAAATTAAAATAACTGATCCAACGTGCAAATTTCGGATAATAAGTGTGACATTTCTGTAATTATTGAACAATATAGTTCATGCCACATTGACGGAAAACCTACCAGTACAAAAGAATTCTCTTATTACTATATTTGTACAAAAACGCACAACCTTAAAATTTAAAATTCAAACTCAGCATTGCGACCGCACGTTCCAAAATAATAACACCTTTCTCATACCATTTTTTCGGATTACATCCCTATTTTCGTTGTCCTCTTATTACCGAGAAGTAAAAAACAAGAACGAATCTATTTCCGTACCTGAGGATGTCTGTAGGGGCAGACGAAAGCTTGTAAAAACTAAAAAAATGGCCTTATGAAACTGGAATTTATAAACAGGGATCATATCATTCATATACAGATTCGGGGTTAGTGTAACTTATTGAAATTGTTTGCGAAGATGTATTCTCGCCATTTAAATAATTAACCTCTATATTTGTTTTTGTATGAATGATTCATGTAATTATATTATATATATATATATATATATATATATATATATATATATATATATATATATATATATACACTATATATATATATAAAATAAAAATTCTATCGCTGGAAATTTTCCTGAAATCTTACGTGATATCTGTCCCTATATATGTCAGGGAAAGCTCAACAATTTCGTGATAACAGGCATGAAGACTATGGGACAATAAGAGTGTGCACCAAAGATCATTTTGAGCCACGAAAGACGCAAAGGGCTAATGTAATTGAAAGAACCGGAAAAAGACTTTAGAAGAAACCGGAAACCCAAACCTAAACAGGAAACAAGGGATAAACCTTTACTCCTGTACAAAAGACCGAGGGGTGGAGGAATTGTAAACCCGGTAATAGGTGAAAGCACTACATCCATGATTACCGAATATGTATACTATGAACATCGGAAGGAACACTGATTGGTGACTGTAAATTTCACTCATCAGTTGATCTGAAGATGGCATTGAGACATGAAACCTACAGTCATTATGCAGTGTTGATTTCTATGTCCACACTATATGTCTGTCTACATTCTACACTATTAAACAATAGGTACCTGGCGATTATTTATCCTGTACTGGATAGATTTTCAAGGGTTTCGTCTTCTCACTTTAGCCCAGATTCGTTGGATCGAGGGATATTATTTTTCACGCATATCCACAGAGATAGTCTCACCGGGTCAATGTAGTAACAAGACAGCTTTTCACTCGGTTCGGAGCCAAGACCGATAAAAACACCAATACTCTCAATCATCAAAATAACAATAAATAGTTTCTGAGTCAGAGGATCAGCACACCCTTTTGGTTAATAAATTAATCCTTTAAAAGTAAATATTTAACATTTTTCAACCAATGAGTTACCTTCCCGCCGATAATAATAAAAAATACTCCGTGTTCATTTTGAAGAATATTTAAACCATGCCACCTTTTAAGACGAGCCACTAAAGTGAAGAGACGGATACATGCGACATCAGTTCGCAGCGCGCTTTCAAAGATATTCCCTTACTCATTCGCCCGTATTCCCCACTTAGCTACGTGACATTTGCACGCTTCCTCACCAAGCTACGTAACACGTACACTCTTCCTCAACGAGCTATGAGGCACTTACACTCTCTTCTCACTTTACGTTGTCTCTTATTTTCTAACGCGTACACGCCAAAAAATTACTTTTCTTTTTCATCTAAAGAAACAACTACAAACAAGGAACTTTAACACACGAACTTTAATTCTCATACACGCTGTGAAAAATTTAATTGTAAAAACACGAAAATAAATAGTATGTTATATTTATATATTCAAAAGACTTTCTCGACTTATTTTCCGGATTCAATGAATCCCTGACAAGTACAATCTTAGTCTCTTTAATTCCTGAGTCAACCGATATCTATCCTGCTTGTCCTTATCATGCTCTTATTCCTCCTTGCTTCCTAACAATCTCACTCTGTTACCTTGAGTGGCGCTTGGGACTTGAATTAGATGAAGTAACAGTAAAAATGTAACTTCCTTGACAAATCAGCGATGGACTGAACGCTAATATTCTAAACCTCCATAATGACAAACATATTGAACACAATTCGCTAAGAATGAGTAATATGGAAAACCAACTGGTCATATATTTGGTCTCCTAACAAATTACTGTTCAGCTTTGGCAGAGGCGTATTTTGTATTTTAGAAAAAGAGTGACCATTGATTTAAGGACACAAAATTATTCTACCTGATTGTTTATCCTGGACATGAAACTGGGAATAAAAAAAACTTGTTTGTTTCGTCCCTTGTTTCATGTTTCGTCTCAATCACACAGAAGTGCTTTAGTACAGAAACAAAGCAACATGAAAAAAAATGATTCGGATTAGTAGAGAAACAAAGAAACAAGATTATTAGACCATATTCGCATTGTACAATTTCTGACTGAAAAGAAATTTTATCAAAATTTAATATTTTTAAATCAATTTGAAAATATAATTGAAATGAAAGCAAAAATTCAGTTTCAAATGCATCATATTAATACCCAAATTAAACGCAAATCAAATTTTAACAAAAATCTCATTAAATAATATTAGGAACAAACACTTACAAGATCATTTAGAAATGTGCAAACGTATATTTAAAATAGACGGACAGTAGATACAATGATCCCAAATTCTTCTATCTGATTGTTACTCTTGAATATGACTCAGGGAATAAAATTCGTTTTATGTTTCATTCCTTGTCTTGTGCTTTAATTCAATGATTCAGAAATGTACCAACTTAAGAGAGAAACGAAGTAAAATGTTCTTGGGATAAACGCATCTAAACGTAATATATAAATTGAGTTGTATATTAAAATTGATTATAAATTTTTTAAATTGAAAGTTTATATAAGTATTGATTCAATAGAACACATTATCAATTTATCAAAATCTGCACACGAATAATTATCTTGTTCATTATTCTACATTTCTTTTCAAAATTATTTCCAATTCATTTAATTTAAAATGTGTTATTTTCATTTATTTTTCTCTACAATTCACCATTCTATTCACTGTTTTTTTTTATTAGACGTTTTAGAAGAAGACATTTTTTTCTAAATACAGTGTAACGAGAGGGCGGAAAGAAATCAGTGACTCACGTTTGAATCCAGCCCAAAATCATCACGTTCACTTTCGCATAAATACCCTCCATAAATGAATAAATCAATCTGCTCTCCAGACAGATATAGCTTAAATATCAGAGGTTACTAGTCTCTATTGCCTTCAAATTCCAAATAGCCAATGAGAAGGACAGCTCTGAATTCAAAAGCCATCTGAAGAGGGATGGGTTTCGTCAGATACTCTTGTTGTAAACAACCTGCTACTGCTATTTTATGCATGCCATGTAGTGCCATTACTATCCTAATGCAACACGAGGCTCGTAGCGTGATTTAACATGTATTTAGTATTCCTTAAAAGACGTCGGGAAATTATTAAAGATGTTTGAGCTTCATTATCGCTAGAAAAATAAAAAGGGCTCAAAAATAATTTTTGTTGTAATGGAATATCTCGCACGCCCTATCGCATATGTGGACTGAATATATAAGTAGCTATATATAGTAAATACAGGATATACCTAGAGGCTTACTTCGGCAATTAGAGATTCGTCTCCAGGTAAGCTAGTCGAACTTTCTGCCTTCGGGCAGAGAGGAACCCAGACGAGGCTATGTCTCATCTGGGGTGGTAGACAGCTACCCGGCCCCGTTTTTTACGGGGTCTACGGGGAATTTTTGCCCGAGTCTACGGGCTCGGATAACCCACGTTAAATTCGGCCTTGTGCCACATCTGACCGCGTGGGGCGGTTGGCAAATATCCTTGCTTTGGCAGTTAGTTGGAGATTCATCTCCAGCTGTGCTTGATCGAACTCTCTGCCTTCGGAGAGAGAGGAAACACAGACGAGGTTATGCCGAAGAGCAGATTCTCGTCATGGGTGATAGACAGTTACCCGATCCCGTGTATACGGAGGTCTACGGGGAATTTTTGCCCCGCATTAAAAAACGGCCTTGTGCCACATCCTGCCTCGCGGGGAGTTAAGGTAAATATCCTGGCTTCGGGCATTACTAGCCTGCCAACCGATTCCCTGTCTTTCAGTAGTGTATTCTCTTTTACGATGAACTTCTTCTCTTTCCCCTACTGCTGTTCCGTAACTCAAGTACCATTTTGTCTGTTTGTAAACTTTTTAAGGATTCAACAGTTTCCTTGTAATTTATATCCTCTTTAAAACTTCTTAGAATATTTAAAATAAATACTGTCTCAATAATAAACACGTTATCCCCTAGCTCTAAATTGACAACACATGTTCAATAGAATTCTTTTTATGATGTAACTCCCTAACTTTTCTGGGATTCAAATATGACAATACCTCTGACAAATATTTATTGGAATATTCTTCTATTTTTTATGTCCTGTCTTTTCATGGTTCTCCATATCATCCTGCCATTTTTTTTTGCTCAAAATATCCTTTGTCCTTTTACCATACTTATTTAACTTGTTCAGCTATCCAAAGAACTTTGCCATAATTTTACAAGCTGTCCTTTTCTCGTTTTAAGCGCGAGTTTCATTATCTGTCTTATCCAACATTTTTCTCAACATTTCTCGGTTGACTCACATATCTATTTCTTCTTCTGTCATCTGCATCTGTGAGGAGGTAACCATATCGAACTTTTGCACCTTCTGTGCTACACTTTCCGTTGCCTGTTATTCTACTTGTCAGATAATTAATTTCTTTGCATAAAAAAGAAAGATGTGACAAAAAGCTCTGTTCATATTTACCCAAAAATCTGAGGACAAATAAACACCGCTGGATTTCTTCTCCATTAGTTTCTCAAATATTCAACTGATATATTATGCGAAGGAAGAAAGTAGTCGATATCATCGTGAAAGCATAACACATTTTAAAATCATAACACGGACTCGAACATGAATAGATCACATAACATAATTAAACCGTAAATAGGAAATGAACTATGTGGCGTTCTTTAAAGACAATGAAATGAACCATCCGCTATTTATGATGAGAATAAGATCAGAGCACGCAATATAAAGGCAGAAGAACTTTCAGTTATATTTAATTTGGTCAAATGTAGCCGTAAACTTCTTCTCTCGCACTTCTCGCTTGGGGAACTCCCTACCGGCTCCATGCTTTCCAGCCAGCTTTAATCAAAGATTTAAATGCAATGTCAGTCGCTCTCTACTGACCACCTGATCATTCTTTTCTCCTTATTATTGTTTCTGTTCCTAATTCTTTCACACCCTGCAACCCCTTAATGTTTTAGTAGCATTACTGCGTCGCTCGGGGTGAATCCGATTAAAAAAAAAGACTACAAAAACCGATTAATAAGAATTATTTCACCTGCGAGAAAGAACGTGATTTATTTGAGAAAAGTATTAGAATAATCCCGAATATATACAAGGAGAAAACCTCCAGTAAACGGCTAGAAAATGAATTGAACAAACGCAAAAAAAAAAAACAAAAAAGCAAAACAGAACAGGGGGGGTATAACAAGGATACATATTCTCACAGGTCTTATTTTCTCTTTACTGTGACACAATACTACCAGGATTTATTAATGGTGAGCACAGTTTTAAGTGCATAAGAAATGAAAATGGAATCATGTTGATAGCAAACATGTATGGTCGTTAGCAAAAAGGAACAGATCAGCAGGTGAATTACGATATGGAGATGTCAAAATCAAGCAAGTAGAGAAATTAGAAATTATGCATATACATAACAGAATCATCACCGTATATATATATATATATATATATATATATATATATATATATATATATATATATATATATATATATATAAGGTTGGTGCAAAAATAATGTCGTTTTCTCTCATATGTTACTATGTGAGAAAACGACATTATTTTTGCACCAACCTAATACATACATATATATATATATCTATATATATATATATATATATATATATATATATATATATATATATATATATATTGAACAATAAAAAAAATAAAATCTTTAGACACACTGGGTTGTAGATTAATATTCTTTCGTTTTTTTTTTATTATTATTCCATTTAGATTCCTCTATGTAGCAGAGTTGGATGAATATATATATATATATATATATATATATATATATATATTCATACAACTCTGCTATCTACTGTTACGTTTTCATCTGTCTACTTATCAGCCTGTTTGATTCACCATCAAATGTTTTCGCGGTGGTACTGAACTATGTCACTGATCATCATACTAAACGCATACTCACTCACACACATACACACACACACACACCCGAGAGACAACCACACACATACGTACGCGCACATACAAATGTTTATATATATATATATATATATATATATATATATATATATATATATATATATATATACGTACATACATAGAGGGAGTGTAAAAGAGATAGATATAGATATGTGTCTGTGAGCGTGCGCGCGCGTGTGTGTACATATTAAGTGTGCGCAAGTGTGTACATATTATTTTGCGCGATTGGTTCCAGAGTCTTTTCATAAAAAAAAAATAATTAATTAAAACTTATCTTTATTAATCATCCAAACATTTACTGTCACCTTCAATGAACTTTTGCGTCAATGTCCCTGATGTTTTTTTTTTTAATTCAATCTTGATAAAACGATTCTGGCTTCGATGCAATAAATTTTTCATTGGAATTTTCAACACCAAAGACATTTCAACATTTTTGAATAGATAAAGAATGTTGTATTGATAGAAACAAATGATAATCCAATGCTGGCAAGTCTGAGAAAATTGCAGAGCGAAGTGAATTTTTACATTCAAAGTCAATTACAGCTTTTCGGTGTCGATAATCAAAATGTTGACGAGTATTGTCATAAAATAATCGAGGTTTTGTATTTTCTTTTTCAATTAGAATGCAAAATCTTTGAAACTGACGGCTGTGATGTTTTGCTGTGTGTCTCAGTGTAATTGTACACTTATTTATTTCCATTAAACTTCAGACAAGACGAATCCTCTTCCTATGTACAGATAAGTTGCAATGGACTTTCTGCTATGTCTATTTTCCTTCTGTTTAAACATTATTTACAACAATGCATCTATTATGTAAAGTTCATTTCATCATTTTATTATGTCCACTTGAATTTTCCACTCTGGGCATAGTTACATAGATCACGGATTCTCGATTTTTCATATCTGCACAGTTTCGTATTCAAACGTAAAAAAAGCAATTTCTAAGAAGTATTGGATTTTTTTATTTCTTAATCCGATTTTAATGTTATTTTTACTGGATACACATATTTGGGTAGAGACTCCGTTTATTTATTAAACAGTACATTTATTTATTTCCATCTACGGAACTGTAAATTCGAGAAACATTATTAATAAAAAAATATTGTGTATTCGCCAGGATACGAAACTGCGTTCCCTCTTATCAAAAGGAAGAATAGTTATATCTGATGATTTTAAACTGTGCGTATATTTTTTTCTTTCATAGTTACGTAGAGCTGACTATTAGAAAAACACATGAATAATTTTGTAATATTCGCATTAATAAAATTAATAATAATAATAAAATCAGTATATTTACTATAGTAATTCTTAGAAGGCAAGAGTGCATTTATTTTTATATATTTCTACCCAGTTATACTTGACTAAGGAGGCACGGTGGTGTAATGGATTGAGGAATAACGGAGAGACGAGTTCGAATTCCGGACGAATCCATTAAATTCACTTACGTGCTATTAACCTTGGGAAAGGTATGAATCTTCTTCTCCCCCAAAAAGCAGGACAGCCCGTCTTCTTTAAACCTTGGATGGCAACTGGTCTACCGCAGAAAGAAATGGTATTCTACTGCGGGAAAAAATCTGCCTCGTCAGTCATATATCGAAAGATACATGATCGCTTAAGAGAGTATCCCGCATGGTTTATAACTGGCTGATATTTCTGCTAGTTTGATAAAGTAGATGTAAATTACTTTTCTACAAAAAGGATGAATTTAAAAAATTATCGAGAGAAGCATTTCTTATATATGGCAATTTTTAATATTTGAATTAAAAATAAATATAATATATTTATTAGACTATAGTTTTTAAAAATCAGGCAAGCTACATATTATCGTTTATGTTGTAAACTCAATTGTAAATAAATATAAAATGGTGATATTAGGTTGTTGCAAAAATAATGACGTTTTTTGTCGTTAATAATACGCCAAAAAACGTCATTATTTTTGCACCAACTTAATAGTAGATTTGTTAAAGTTGTTATACTGATGTAAGTTGGTAGACAAAATTTAGCCTTATGTAATTTTATAAAAGATTATATATTTATATATATATATATATACATATATACATATATATATATATATATATATATATATATATATATATATATATATATTGAGCAAATCATCCCCAAGCAAGACAGGAGTGGCACTAGCACGCAAGGGGTTACAGAAGTGAGAACAAGAGTAAAGAGGAGTGTTTGAGGAAAAGGATAAAGAAAAGGACAGGGACCAAGGTCAAGGCATCGGAAGATGTCCATTGACATTACATTTGAATATTTGAAGATTATAGCTATCAGGGAAGCAAGTGATAGCAAGGGAGTTCCACTGACGCGAGGTGAGAGATAAGAAGCTGTTTGAGTAGAAATGATGGCTACATTTAATCGTTTCTACAGAGAAAGCGTGGGACCTAGATGCCAACCTAGTAGCACGCTTAAATTCATACAGTTTGGGTACCAGAGAAAGTAGCTCGTCGTATCAGTTGCCATGAAAGTACTTGTAGACAGAGGTAATCCACAGCGACTGCAGACTGGATGCCAAATCAGGACGAAACACGTTGCATATCTCTCTCTGGATCTTGTCTAGGACTTCGAGATGAACTGTGGAAGCACCAAACTATACATGGCAGCAGTATTTCCAAGCAAGGACGAAAGGTTGATTTGTAGATTTGAAGGATGGACTCTGGCGAGAAAAACCATCTGGCGCGACACAGAGAACAAAATTTCCTTGAGGTAGATGAATCTATAGATTCAATGTAGTTGTTTCACTTGAGGTTAGCGAAAAGTGCGAGACAAAGCAGGTGCATATGAATTAGGATGAAATATAGGTAAAATATGAATTATTAGGTTGGTGCAAAAATAATGACGTAATAATGTCGTTTTTGACGTTAAAAAATAAGTCAAAAAACGACATTATTACGTCATTATTTTTGCACCAACATAATAGTTGTTCTTTTTTAGCGGTATACCAGCATCTATGGAATATTTAATACCGAAATCTCAGTATTTTTTATGTATTTCTTTTTTGTTAATAATTTTTTATTAATCCATTGCTGGGGAGAGAAAAGGTGGATTCATACTTTTCTCAATGATATTTCTGCCATCATATTTCATTTCTGATGTATCTTTAATAAATGCAATATTTAATCTCTATCTATAAAAGGCAGGATGTGTCTGTGTGTGTTTGTGTGTGTGTTTATGTGTGTGTGTATCTGTGTGTGTGTAACGAAGGCACGGCAGCAATTTTTGACTGATTTGCACCAAAGTTACATGCACATTCTCCAAGTTAGCGGGAAGGCCAAGACCGACTTTGCATTTTCCAACTATCCATCGATAGTGGAAATAATCGATTTTTCATGTTTCTACGGCAGTTTTCATGTAGTTTGCAGCCATTTTGTACTGGCCAGAGTGAGAGCCAATAGCTGGCTGCCACGAATAGGCAGGAATATTCTATTGATCAGCGTGAGAGTCAACAGCTGACTGACACGAATGTTAACTAGCATGCTAGCATGCAAAAAATATCGATAGCTGCATTCGTCACAAGTGTGAAAAATTTAAATCTGCATGACACTTTACTCCAATTGGCTCATTCGCTTGCTTAAATTCAACGTTGATTCTAATTCCACGGAACTGAGTTAGGTGTGAAAAAGTATTTGTTGTTAACATTCTTTTTTCATTCGATTTTCTCCAGTTATGATCGTTTTGTGTTCATTTTGTTTAGGTCTTTTTTCATAACAGATTTAATGTTTAGTATAGAGCTTAGAAAAAATTCGCAGTGTGAGATAAGCAAGAAGTAAGAAGTAAGACATGTAGCAACATCAGCCCGCGCAAAGGACACTCCTTTAAAGGGAAGGAAGAGCAAAAATATTTTTAGTCAAGTGATAGCGATTGCTGAATCAAGCACGGGCAACGCCGGGCCATGCTGCTAGTGAAATATTAAATTTATAAACGTTCTCTGTGTTTATTAATTTATCACACACACACACACACACACACACACATATATATATATATATATATATATATATATATATATATATATATATATATATATATATATATGCATCTGTGTGGGTGTGTGCGCGCGTGATAGAGTACGCAATAACATATTTAAATAATAATAACATTGATGTAGATTAAAGACAAATTTATAGGGTACTGGAATTTTTAGGGAATAATTATTTCTGATTTTGCTACTAATATAAAAAGACGACTAACTGAAGTAAATACTGAGGATAAACTATGTATAAGGTGAAATCTATGTTTATCCGTCCATCCATTAATTGGAAATAAAACAGAGAAATACATGCATATTTTGTTTTGTCATATTCCGAAAAGATAAATCAAACAGGATAAGAATTGTCATGTTGGCTTTGACATATTTCTGGCCAATCAGAACACGCTATTTACAAATTTCTGACCATTCAGGGCACGCTATTTAAAAATTTCTGACCATTCAAAGCACGCTATTTAAATATTTTTGACCATTCAGAGCACGCTATTTAAAAATTTCTGACCATTCAGAGCATGCCATTCACGATGGCGTTCAGTTTAAAATGTCTACCAATATTTTGAACGGTCATTCGGCATATGGAAGATATGCGCAATGCTTTTAACAATGGCGAATGCAAAGAAATTTTCTCAAGAATTTCGCAGGTGATAATTTGACCATCGTCGTCATGGAATTGGATCTCAAAAAATCCCCAACGGGCTTGCCATACCAATCAGTACGATTAGAACTATGATTCGAAAATGGAAAGAAAATTGCTTGATTGTTGATATGCCTCGGAAAGAACGTTCGCTTATGGTAATTGAAAGAGCAGCTAGATTGCTGTGTGCGAAAATAAGGCACAGGCCCTTCATAAAGCGAGAACTTCAAAACTATAAGCAGACACCTAAGTCAGAAGAATCATGATGTCAGACATTATAACAGGTAGGTATAAATTCTCGGTCTTTAAGAAATAGTAGACTCATGAAAACTCATCAATGGTGTGCTCATCGTCATCTCGAGATGCATGCTTCATTTAAAATATATATGATAGTTTGACGTGAAAACTTTTAAACATTTTAGTGAAAACAGTTCAAAGCAGATCTGAAGACAGAAGGGCAATTCATAATACCCGCTTCCACATCGACATAATATCCACCAGTATTACGATAGTATATTTACAACTGTTTTTCATCCAGTGGCAAGAGAGAAAATTATATTTTGGCTACTCAGTCGTCAGATCTAATTCCTATAGAATATGGGGATTATTACCACTTTGTATGCTAAAAACCCATGTAGATGGCTTATTAAATCTCTATAAAAGGACGCAGATTTTAAAAATTTATCTTCTATTTTTCTCTCTGCGATGTTGCGACAACATAGCCCGCACTTTCCTTCTGAAGAATCTTTTTCATTCATATCACACCGACTCTAAATTTGAAACAAACAACGTGGACATCCCACATCCGCACGCACATTTGTACACAGGCGCATATACTTACACAAAATGGTTAAGCATATATTTTTCGCTTTTTTAACCATCTGTACATATAATATTCTCGTCTTCTTTTATGAGCTTCGTTGCACTTTACTTAATAATAATAATAATAATAATAATAATAATAATAATAATAATAATAATAATAATAATAATAATAAAATGGCTTTATCCATGTAATTTTTATTTTATTTTATTTTATTTATTTATTTATTTATTTTTTTGTCAGTGAAAAGTGTCATGATGCCATTTCTAACCTTAAGTCCTGGGTGGGACCCGGAAAGAAATGTGTAAACGCCAGAAAGCAAAGAAAAAAAAAAATAATAATATATATATATATATATATATATATATATATATATATATATATATATATATATATATATATATATATATATATATATATATATATTCCTCCGCGTCTTGAAAATCATGTCGTTTTAAAATATTTGATTTGTTTCATTTGAGGATGTTTAACTTAATATGAAGATTTTCATTCTTATCAGCAACAAGTCGTAACTCCTCTCACTATAAACTGGTATCCAACTGCAGCTCTGTGCATCCTGTAGCATCAATTTACTGCAAGTTATTCTACGGTGCAGAATATATAGGTTTTGAAAGAAATTCCATTTAACATTAGACATAACACTAACGGTTGATGTGAAAAGTTGCATTTTCTGAAAAGTTGTTTTAAGAAGACCTTATAACATTCAACTAACAGTAACGCTAAATGCATAATGTTTCCAGTATGTAAAGGGTTATTTTCACATTACAATTATTATAAGAAGCTTAAAGAAAACGGTAACAAATTGAACATAGAGTCTTAGAACCAGAAACAAACAGTTGACATTTCTTGGGCATATAATGAGGACGGTTGGCTTGGAAAATCTTAACCCTTATAAGTTATATCGCGGGCAAGTGAAATTAGCAAAGACAAAGCGCCACCTACCTGAGGAACTTGTGTGAATAGATAGGGAAACAGATGGTGGGAGGTTTGGCAAATCGAGAAACGCTGCTAAGGGCCACAAGGGATAGGAAGTTGTCAATAATAACTTGTTCGCGGAAATACGGAAGCCAATAGAAATATAGAACTAGAAGAATTTGTGACAAAAATGGATAATTTTTATTCAGTATTTATATTATTCGGAAGATATAAAACTACTTTCAACGCACAATGAGATCAGTACAGTAATGTCAATAGGTCCATCATTATGATGATTTTCTAAACTAAGCTTAGGTGTGGTACAAGGTCGAAAGTATGGCGCACCCAAAGAGGATCGAACTCAATTTTCAATCGTACTTGGTCTAGCGAGGCAAGCTTGCTAACCATTACATAACGTCGAAGTACCTTGGGGATTTTCTAAGCTGCGCATAGATGTGGCACAAGGCCAAAAGTACGAGGCACCATGTAAGGATCAAACACAATATATAGTCGTAATTGATCTAGCGAGGTAAGCTTGCTAACGATTTCACCATTTTGAGCTACTCAAATAGATTCATCGCTATGTGTGTGATTGAAAAAAAAAGAACGTGATTCCTTTAAAGTGTAACCCATTTGCCGGTCAGACATAAAAAAGCCGCTCTTCTAAAACTCCTTAGATATGACACGGATTTAACATTTTTGATAGCGTCTTTCGCGATTGAGATGCGACAGTTGACAGTGACCTACCGCAAGATGTTTACCCAAATCTATTCACGCTTCTGAACATCGGAATGTGTCAGCCTGAAGATTACCGACGGCATTTCTCCCCTTCGCAATCTGAATCAGAGATTGGGTAAATATAAAGCCTTCTAATTATATATATATATATATATATATATATATATATATATATATATATATATATATATATTTAAAAAAAAAACTTGATAAAATTTACTAAGCCAAAAAAGAAGTGAGATAGAAAGAAAGAGAAAGAGAGAAAAATTAAGAGCCAAAGAAGCAAGAGAGAAATAAAAAAAAAGAAAAGATGTTTGGCAGTCAGACTCGATATTGATAGGAATCAAATGGCTGTTAGATTGGCCGGCGTGCTGGAAGAATGCTTCTGGGTGGTCCTCGTGAGAGAAATATCTTTAGAGATTTCAGTGACCCGTTATTTTGCTCTGTCGAGATCTTCATGGGTAAAACTTTGAAATGGAACTTTATTAGAACTTAATGAAAATATCCAAAGACAAAATATAGTCATAAGGAATGATTTTGGTTTCTATGTTTCCGTGACAGTACGCTTATCATGTTATGATAGTTTGAAATAATTGGGATATAAAAATTTATATACTTTCTCAGAAGAGTATAAAAAAAATCAATAATTAATATAGGTAGAGGCATAAAATCTGTTTCGAAATTTATCGAGATTAACGCAGTTCGGCTCAATGTCATAATGATAAAAGATTAGCTTTTAATATATATTAATATATATATATTTCATATGGTGAACATATTTCAATAAATATCGATCACGAAAGCCTCGCGTCATTGGTGCAGGGAAGATATTAGCCATCGCGTAAACAATGTAAAAGAATACAGAACCTAATCATGGGCATCAGAATTTGTTAAAATGTTATTATTTAAATAAATTTTCTGGAATTATGACTTATTATGACTTTATCACTTTAAACATTATTTTTAGTGGATACACATATTTAAGAAGACGTTCCGTTTACTTATTAAACAGTATATTTATTTTCGTCTACCGGCCTGTATAATTTAGAACTCTTATTAAATAAACAGTTACAGTTCTCGATCGGCAAAACCAAAAATTAAATTACGTCAGATCTTACGACGCTTTCACTTCCAAAAGAGGTGCGCAGGTTCGAATCCTGCCAAAGGGTGTGTCTTTTTTCCTTTCGCAAGATTTCTCAAATAATTGGATTTGTTTAGCGGCATATCAACTCCTTTGGTTTATTTAATGCCGAACTCTAAATGTTTTGAACGCAATTGTATGCCTTCAACTACAGATACAATGTAATGTTGATTAAATACTGTCGGTTTTGTTTTATAGAAAAGTTAATTGCTGGTATTTTTACTGTTTAAATGCGTTCTTATACTTTCATAGTTCGAATATTCAGTCCAGTAGACAAAAATACATAAGTATACTGTTCAATAAATAAACGAAGCGTCTACTTAGATATGAGTATCTTCTAAAAATAACATTTAAAATGATAAAATCTGTGGGATCGATAAATAAAATATTGATTACTTTTTTTAGAAATAACTCATACGACTAGAAACTTAAGACAGCGTGTTGATCAGATTTTAAACTAAAGATTCGTTTTTTTCTTTTTAGGTGCCATGTTCTTTTCAGAACGTAGGCGATCATGGTTCTCCACCACCTTCTATCCCTTGCAAGTCTCAACAAGTTCCTTCCATTTGCTTCCTCCACCAGACCACATTTTCTCATCCACTTGCCAGATATGTCCTGCGTTGTTTTTCCTTGTCTCTTTTTCCCTCTATTTGACCCGTGGGTAGCAGATTCTCTAGGCCCTCCTTCCTCATTATGTGCCCCAGGAACGTCAGCTGCCTCTTCCTGATATCAAGTATAAGCCTCCTCCTTGTTTGCATCCTCTCTAAGACCTCATCATTGCTCACACGCTAGATCTATGATATCCTTAACATCCTTCTGTAGAACCACATCTCTGTCACCTCAAGTCTCTTCTTTACCTTTGAGGAAATAATCCATCATTCGCTGCCGTAAAGGACAGATGTCACGTAACAGCTCAATATTCGTTTCTTCGTTACCAAAGAAATGCTACTGTCTCGCAATATTCTGACCAGATTTTGGAATGTGTCTTTGGCCAGAATTTGTATCCACCTTTCATATTGTGTGTTTTTATATTATGGCTAACAAAACACATGATATGAAAGATAGATATAAATTCTGTTTATACTAGAGTCAAACACGCAAAGATACGCCCGATACATGCTAAACAGGTTTCTCAATAATTTTTTTTTTTTTTTTACTTCAAGGCGAACTTGTAGAATAACTTAAACTTTGGGGTGCCCTTTAAATTTTACTAAGAAAAAATTAGTCATTAAATATGAAATTAGCATCCAGTTTAAAATATAGAATGAGAAATACTTGATTAGGCGTGGAAAAATAAATAAACGGAGCATCTACTTAAATATGGTGTATCTAACGTTTAAAAATTCAGATTTTTTTAAAATATAAAACTAATTAATAAATTTCTTTCCTGTTAACTTGGGGCGCACCTGGCTATATTTCAGAATATATTAGGGTGTCTGGACGCACTGACTGAGAAACGATGCACTAGATTTAATACGGTAGACACAGGTACCTTTTCCAATCGAGTCAAAAAGGTAGATTTGGAGATGTTTTACACTAGATTCTGAAAAGATAGAAATAGGTTAGGTTTACACTATAGAAAATGAATTAAGACAGAAAGAGTGTCGATTTAGAACAGAGTCATAAACGGGGATATAGGACCAGCAAACACAAGGATGGAAGTAGATATACGCCCGATTAACACGAGGAAGAATGTAGACATTGGATCGGTTTATATTAGACTAAAAAAGAAAGATAGTTTCGATTTAAAGTTGAAAAAATATATATATATACACATAGTTCTGGATCATTCCGAAGTATCCAGCCGGAATGTTACCATTTTTGGAGAGTATGCCTTACCTCTCCAAAAGGGATTCAGTTGTTATATTCTAAGCTCGTCTTACGAGGCGTTAAATATGAATTATAGGTGAGATGGGTAAATGCTATAATCAATTTAAAAGAAAAATAAAGCAGTAATAACTACTAAAATGTGTTACAATAACTTAGACAGATTTTAAATGTCAATTAAGTTTAAGCGTCAAATGATTTTTTTCTTTCAGATTTAACAGCTGAAGTCTGGCAATTTCAACAATGAAAAGATTAACAATCAAACAACGTTTTAAAGTTATCGAAGCCTATTACGAAAATGGACATTTAAACAGAAATGCATTTCGCGCACTTCGCCATTTTTTTTTTTTTTTTTTGTCAATATTATTGTCCAGCCCAGAGTGCAGTTGGAAATGATGTAACGTTGTTGTGGAAAGGTTCATTTCCTGCGCACGATGACGAATAGAGGGGTCTGGATTTTCGGCCACATTCTCGTACACTGTAGCAATGTTTTTAGCTGAACGCCGTCAACGAGCACGCAATGGTGTTTTCACATCTGCCAGCGACCCAGTTTGTTTGAATTTACAAACAATTTTTCCAATTGCACTCTCAAAACTTTAATACGTTGTTTGATTGTTAGTCTTTCCATGGTTGAAATTGCCAAAGACTTAAGTTGTTAAATCTGAAAGTAAAAGAACATTAAACGCTTAAACTTAGTTCACATTTAAAATCGGTCCAAGTTACTGGAACACCATTATATGTTCTATTTCTCTTCGAGTGGAACACTTTGTTTGAATGATGATTCTTTGATTAATTTCTTTCATTTTGATGAATTATGAACCATCTGCAGATTATTTAAACATGGAATACACCATTGGATTGTAATCATTTTTTTGAGATAATAAGTTTTCGATACAAGCCATACTATTTAACACATAGCTGGAGAAGAAGATGCGGCTTCAAGCATTTTCCAAAGGTGTTTGCGCGTAAGTGAATATAAAGAGCATTACTGCTATTCGAACTCGGCTCTCCGATTTCTCATTCCGAGCTGTTATCCATTACACCACCCATACATCCATGGTTACAGCGTTCAAGAATTTACCCATATGACCAGTCTTGACGTTGCTTAACATTGGTTACAGTACGGGAAACTGTGTTCCAATGTAATACAGCCGTGCACGATTTTCTTAATTCGTATATTTTTTTACTATTAGTTATACACTTTACACAACCGCCTCCTGTTGAGAGTTGATTGATGCTATTTTTATTTGATGATATTTATTTATTATAAGAGTTATGCAACGAAGATCAATTTGGCTATAGGCTTGCTATTTCGGATTCATATTTTAGTACGAGTTTTTCACACACCTCAAATATTTACATCTCCGGAATCTCTTCATATGATGTCTGCAAACGATATCAAAATAACCTAAAGAGAGATGGGAAACGAATTCCATTCTATTTTACTTACATTTTGTCATGGAATAAAACAATGGAAAGAAGTTTGCAAAAATAAAAGATGCATGACCTTAAATAACGTTGCGAAATATGTTAAACTAATTAATAGATATTCTAACACGAATATCAATTTCTAGTAAATCAAACACCAACGCATCAATTACTAGGACTTATATTACTATGGCATTCGTTAATATGGCATCATTTACCAGGAAATTAATTACCATGATTCTGACATCAATTTCTAGATCAATTACTAGGATATCCGTTATTAAATCACTCAGTTGGATAGTTATTATTAGGACATCAATTTCTGGGACATACATTAATAAGAAATCAATTTATAGGGAATCCATTAATAGAACCTCCATTACTATGATAATAATTAATTGCACAGTAACTACGAGTGAATGTATTACTAAGATATCCATTAGTAGGATATCAGTTACTTGGAGATATGGCGAGGGTTTTGGGACTGTATTTTCCACTCGGCGAGATATAATTAGATATATAGATCAAATAGTCGATATCTACTAAGGGAATCTATTATCACAGAATATCTCTACTCCAAAGCTATTTTAATACATCATATCCAAATCTCTTCATAAATTATATACTGATGATCTCAGTATGATTTACAGATATTTACCTGAAAGAAAATTTATTGAAGTTTATTTAATGCTCTACATAATATATCTTAAAATGATCATAGATCTTCTGACATTTTTTGGGTTCTGGTGACTGTGTGTATTTAAAGCTTGTCTAATTAAGAACTGATAGTAATCTATTTGGGGTCTTTATTTCAAGGGTCAAGTCACCATCCTTATGATGCTTATACCAGTTTACTACTGTAAAATACTGTTTCACTTCGCTCCACTTCCCGAATTCTGCTAGCTGTTTCAGAATCAGATACTGTGTAATGTTTTCGAGTGGTATAATAGCTAGTAAAGTTGTCGACTCAGTCGAGTTCAAGATGGCGTTCATATTTCAGAATGACTAGTTTTGTGTGAAGCAACTTTATTGTAGTTATTTTAGAGTAAGTTTCCCTCTGTACAAGGCAAGGGAAAAACTCAAGGTAAGCGTTTAAGTTATGGGGTAGGTTATATGGATAGGAGGGGAAGATAACGGTTAACTCTGGACTTGAACAGGTTAAGATTGTAGAGATCGGGGAAACATCCACTTGGGGATCTGTTCCACAAAGCAGCGGCTCATGGAAAGAAGCTGTTCGAATGGAACTTGCTTCTCGCCAATGGAATACAGAGGGAATGTGTGTAGTTTCATATTATGTAAGTGGCATGGCGGGCCCAGGCCGTGAAGTTTAGACTTTATTTTATGTTGGTGGAATTAAATTTCTGTTCAGTGAATTTTAATTATTTATGGATTTAAAGATTATTTTTTTTTATATTAGCCCCGTAAATTTTAAAGTAAAATATAATATTGGCTAAAAAAAAGTCAGCGATGAGAGGAAAGACTCCGAAGAAGAAAAAAAAAAAACTTTAAGCAAGGACAATTGTCGACATATGAGACGCAAACTGTGATGGCTGCTAAACATAGTAAAACCTATGACCGATGTCAATAGACATTGAGTAATAATATAGTCATCAAAATCTTTCATGATTTTCTAAGCGTAACTTAGATGTAGCAAATGTTTGAAATTATGGAAGAGCCAGTGAAGATCGAACTCACTCTTCAGTCGTAATTGATCTAGCGAGACAAGCATATTAACCATTGTATCACGTAGAAGTATCAAATCATAGTAGGTATGTGTATCTATTGAACGAAGCTTCGGGCAGGTTGCTTCCTTTGAATGGAGAGATTGTCAATTCTAAAAATAATAGCAAATGGATAATTCCAATTCTAATTCTTGTTCATTGTGTCATGTTTTGAGAACGAAAGTGTTCATAGGTTCCCACAACTTCCCTATTTTTGTCTCTCTGTACCGTTCCATTAAGTACCTGACTTGTTAGGCTATCCTCTACCTTTATAAGAGTCAGATGAAACCGACATTTGACTGCTGTTGCCACATTTGGGTAGGAGCTGTCCAGATCTCACTGTCCAGTCTTAATAGAGTTCAAAAGCATCTCTGAGTCCTTGTGAGAGAAGATTTATTTTCCAACCTCCAAAGTTTCACACACAGGCTTTCTGTGGCCAGTCTATCACTGCTCTATCGCTATTTCCATGGAAAGTGCTCCTGCATTCTGCATCTCATCATTCCACCAAGTCAGACCTTCATGGCTATTACCTGCCATACCATTTACATAGTAGCACACCAGCGATATTCTCTCTGTATTACATCGACGAGAAGTTCCATTCAAACAGATTCTTCAAGCGATGCACTGCCATATAGAACAGACTCCCTAGAGGATGTTTTCCCGATCATTACAATCGTAACCTCTGCCATACAAGAGGACTGATATTATACAACAGTTCAATGCTATTTTCATAGCATGAAGCATACAATTCATATTAATGTTGTCTTTGTAACTTTTACATCATAATTAAAAAAAAAAATATTGTTAAAAATATTACTTTGTAAACTTCGCATAATTTCATTAATTATACTTTTTAATTATAACATAAAGTATATTTGATTATCATTAATATGAGTAATAGCGTAAAACAAGGAAAATCCAGTAAAATTCAGAAGAGAATCTGTTGCCATATTGTAAGATCGGCACGGAGTTTATTGTAATTTAACCATATATACAATATTCCACACATAGATAGGTCACATATATTCGTAAATCGATTCATAAGTAATGATGATGGTGACATTATCTGTCTCTTATAAGGAGAAAATCGGAATTCATTGACCTAACGGCGTTACTGTCGCTTGCAGTTTATAAAAAAATTCGCTTAAGACAGTCTTCAAGAAAAAAACAAATTTTCTCAAGCCCATTCAGAGTTATCTCCCTTTCCAGTATTTAAAGTTTTTTTGAAGTGCGGAAAATCAAAACTTTCTCTATTCAGCTCATAAAAATGTGAGTAAGAATTGTAATGATAATAATACTCATTTCTTTATGTGAAAGCATTCAGCATTCACTGAACGAGCAGCTAATACTACTGTTGCTATTTCCAAAATGTCTTTCTATTAAAACAATATTTCTTGTAAATAGTTTTCGCAAGTCAAGTAGCTGTTATCGCTCTTTCCTATACTGATGGCGGCTTCCTCCTAATATTTTGTCCGAAGAAGTGTCGAAAGTCAACATTTTAATTGCGTTATTATTTTCTCTTTCCAGTTGCATGTATTATTCATTTGACGTCTTACTGCCATCGAATGTCTGCAGGTAATGTGTTTTCTGATATTGTGTAAATTTAATCCATTGTGATTCAGTAGCGGCAGTTCCGAATATTAGACGAAGTACAGTCCGCTTCAGGAAGTACATGTTTTATTCACTTGAGGTCATTTTTAACCATTGATCTGAAAAAAAAAAAAGGTTGTATATAACTTATATTTTAAACCAGTGTTTCTCAAACGTGGTTCCCTGGAATCCTAAGCTTCCGCAAAACGTCTCTAAGGGTTCTGAGATAACAGGTGAGATAAGATAATGCACTTTTGAATTTTTACTTTACTTCATACATGTAATATTACGAAACGCACACAATATATTCTTGGTTAGTGTAATATAGATATCATCGTATCTAACCAATTATGTTATCAAAATATATAACAATCATTGGGAATATATTTAGTGATGCTTGTACGGCGCCAGTGTGAAACTATCATCACTAGTCAGTGTCCACTTAGCGAACGGGACCTGTATTTATTTATTTCTTTGTATTTTTTAAATATTTTTACAGAAACACCTGATACAGCAATTATCTGTTTTCGTTCT
>OZ010577.1:38314945-38347445 GCA_963932145.1 Acanthosepion lycidas | reverse complement strand
GAAAAGAGTAGTCCCGGAAATTAAACAGATCAGAAAACATCATATACTTGTCAACAGGCAAGCATTGTGGTGATTTTACAGGAATTCAATGATGCGTTGATAATACAGGACGATAATAAAGGGAGTGAACTCTGTCGTGCCGTTTATATAAGGAGTTTATAATAAATGTTTTCATTTTTTTTGAAAATTCATAGAAAAAAAGATAAGATCATGTAAATATTCCATATTAACATATGCATTCATGATATAGGAACAGATATTACGTTCTATGGAACAACATAATATTCCATTTTGCCAAACTGACATTACATTACGCCAAGCGAAACATCAAATACGCCAAACTAAAATTATGTTTCCCTAACCGAAATTAAATTTCGCCAAACAAAATTATATTTTCTTGAAACTAAAATTCAATTTCGTCAAAGAAAAATTCCATTTAATTATAGTAAAATTCCTTTCCGATAAGCTAAGCATCAAATATGACAAATTAAAATTAAATTTCTCCAATCGAAATTTATGCAAACAAAAATCTAATTTTGTGAAACAAAAATGTAATTTCGTTAAATATAAATGTAAATTCGTCAAATTAAATTTCAACTTCGCCAAAGTAGAATTTCATTTCGTTAAACTAAGCCTTATGTAGACCAAATTAAAATTCAATTTCTCCAGTCGAAATTTTAATTTCGCCAAACTAGAAATGAATTTCGTCATCTAATATTCTATTTCATCACACTAAATTTCCATTTCATTAAAGCAATTATGAGAAAATTAATATTCAGTATTGTCAAACTGAAATTCTATTGAATCCTATTCAAACTAAACATCAAATATCCCAAAGTTAAAGTTTTCACCCAATATAATTTCAGATAAAACAGTTTTAAATCAATAAATTTAAAGTTTGTTTAATCTCACAATTATATAACTTCGCACGTATGCGATAAAAATGTCAATGTGAAAGACACGATTTTAAATGCGGTGGTTTGTACGAAAGTAAACGGGTCAATGCTCTTCGGGTCATGAAAGGAAATTTTATTACTGTGTGTAATAATGTCCCAGTTCACTTGAAAGTCCAAATTGCACTTGAAGCACAAATGTCTTCTCAGCGTGTATATTACACGTTGCTCCGTATTCGCCAGTGCTCAATCTTGATGACTCATTGTAGGGTGCCGTGAAATCCGAAGCCAAATCGGAATTGCTGGCACGTCGACAAGAATTCCAGTAAGGGCCAGATAACACCGAATCCATTAGCAGCCAGCGACTCAGGGTTTTAGAGGAAGTAGATAGAATTGAACTGACCACATAATGTATACAATTCCAATTGACACAGTATATTAACCCGAACTGTAGCAAAGCTGCGGAATGTGAAGAAATGTTATGCCGTTTAATGGCAATGATACATGGTTGATATTGCTGATTGTCTTTTCATTATAATGATATTACTGTTTAACGCTTTGTCACGTCTCTGTTTTTATTACTTTTTGACTGTTCTGGGCATTAAATATTGTTCAACATGTTCTAGCGAATTAATTGCTTTGAAATCTACGTTGGCGTGTTTGAAGTAAAACTGTTGTAAGAAAAAAATAATGAACAAATATTGTATTCTTTTTTTACTAGTTCAGTAACATGTGCAAAATAATATTTGGAAGCCAACGTGAGCTAAATAATAAAATAATTCATATCTTAAGATCTGAACAAATGTAGTCGTAATTTCGTGATGTTAATAAAAACTGGATATATTTTTTTTTCAATAATTACTGGAATTCATCGAAAATTCTGCAAATATCAACAGAAAAAACATTTCGTGTTAATTATTAAGACTTTAGTTATAAATAATTTGGATGTTGGGGAATCGTCTGTAATGGCGAATGGAGCATGATAACAATTAATACATGGCAGTTAAGAAAATATGTGAAGTACACTAACAAACGAAAAGGTTGGATGGAAACAGCAGTTGATTGGCAAGGATAAATATTCAAAGATCATCTCCAAATCTGAGCTTCATGCAAGAAAGTTAATGTTACGCATATTATTGTGAGTTCCAAAACCATATAGCTGGCTACTCGTCTTCGAAGATACCCATATACTTGGAAGACTAGCATATCCCTACCGCAGACGCTTGTTCAGGCACATTTATATTTAGTCAACACACACAGAGCCCACCTGTGATTTATGTTGCAACAATTCCTGAACAGACCTTAGTTAAGTTTCTGGGGATAAGGGTGTTATCTAGCGTGATGTGATCAACAATTTGAGCTAGGCCAGCACGCCAAGCTCGATGACTTGTGCCTATTGGCAGTCCACACAAGGCTTGGGTGACGCACGCTGGGATCGACTCCTCCGGTCCGATAACATCAGGTAGTCTCCTTCCTGATTAATCGAACATAGCGAGATTTGAACCTGGGTCTTATGGTCAGAATGCGAACATTCTAACCACGTGCCTATACCCGAAACCGTTATGAAATGCTAAATGTACATTTAAACGTCCAGCAGTTGCATAACTCCATAAAAATGTTGGTCGACAAGCGCCCTGCAAGTAAAAAGAAAAGGTTTCAACCGGCATTGAGCACAAGGCCACATACTGCATGAATAACTTATGCAAAAAAAAAAAAAAAATGTGCGAAGCGATTTGGTTTGTTGCCTTCCTCCCGTCATATTCATCAAACTTTGCAATAACCAACTATTAACCTTTTCGATGCAAAATGATGTGATGGAGACAACCTCGTCGAAACTTGTTCGCAGTAAAGAGTTTTATTTGAAACTATCAAAGAACTGCTTGATAAATAATAAGAAGCTATTGCAAATAATGGGAAAGGCCTAATGAAATGAAATGTAACTATGTTATTTTTGAACAACATAACTGACACACGTAAATGGAAATTATTTTCCACTTCATCTTAATAACCATTAAACCTTTCAGCCCTGACCACCACTTTACCAGTTGTGCCCAGCCACAAGTTGAACAGTGGTAGAGAAAAATGACTTAATGCCCAGCTAGTGGTTGAACGGTCGGTAAACACTTGCAACTATTTTGTATTATCTGCCGTGAAACATTGCATACCAATTATTTGCTAATTTTGACTCAGGAGCTCAGGCAGAAGGGTTAAAATTGTCCAGGAACGCGGGGATGAAAGGGTTAAACCACGTCGAAGTGCCTCATCATGATAGGTATATGCACCGACTGAACAAAGCTTTAAGCAGCTTTCTTCCTTTGACTACAGGGATTGTCAAATTGGGACGCTTTGGTAGCTATTGTAAATCTAGGACTTATTCACAACTGCCGCGCGGTCCTCTTAAGTGTGTCGCGAAATAACGTCACAGCTTACGCATATATGTTCGTGTGGAGTTATTAATATTAGGGTGGTGCAAAAACAATGTCGTTTTCTCACATAGTAACATATGTGAGAAAACGGCATTATTTTTGCACCAATCTAATAATACAGCGTTAGTATTTGAATAAATGAATTAGTATTAAACTTTTTATGCCTCATTATCTAAAATAGATTTATCGGTTTTATTACAATTTTCTACTTATTTATCTGAATTAGTCTTCTCAACCCTAAATAGTATGAAAATTAAGAGGCAAGAAAGACTAGGCTCAACTGAAAAAGAAATAAGGATCTATTTATCGCACATTCGAGAAACATTGAAGAAATCGCCCCAAAACGCCAGGCTGTTTTCACACTAAATAAGCTGCACGTATAGTTGGATAGAAACATTGAAATAAAGTAAGTTCATATTTGTGTGTGTATTTTGTAAATCTATGGTTTTATTTCATAACATCTAAAAATTTTGCAAAGTGTGCAGTAATATTTTCATTTGCTTCTAAGTGTGGCGTTTCTTAAAAATGTTGAGATACACTGATCTAGGAATTTAATATGTATTTTCGAGACAGTACGGTTCGATCTCGCACAAATTTCTTCCAAGCAGTCATTACATTTTTGTATTAGGTTGGTGCAAAATTAATGACGTAATAATGTCGTTTTTTGACGTTAAAAATTACGTCAAAAAACGACATTATTACGTCATTATTTTTGCACCAACCTAATACAAGTAAAATCTTCGATTACATGCGTGAAATAATTATTTATTATTATGCGTATGCTTCGGTAATGTGCGAGTGCCTAGGATGTTCGTTTTCGACCATTTCGAATCTCCTCTTGGTCGATTTATCAGGAACCTTATTTCTTGAGGCTCTCGGCGTGCAGCTCCTTTGGAAAACCATACCACGGGTTGACCCAAGCCTTGTGGGTGAAATTGGGCAGGCCTCGCCGTCAATGGATGTGCTAGGACCGAAGGTGCAAGCTTACTGAACTTGTTCACACTGATAGCAACGCCGGATAATGCGCTCTTCCCCAGAAACTGTAATTAATGACTGCTCAGCATAGTTGCAGTATAAACTACAGTTAGGTTTTGAGAATGTTGAACAAACACAGACATGTCTGAGCTAATCGCCTTAGTAGACAGGTATACTCAAATACGATATGTGTCCGTATTTTATTGGTATTAAACGAATTTTTACATATAATGATACTTATGAAAAAAAGAGTGATAGTTTATCAAAGAATTAAATTACGAGATTATTAACCATAACAATATATTCAAGGCTTCTTGGTCATTCTCTTTTTGCGTCCGCATAGTAACACACACACATACACACACACAGACATATATTTGACAGCATGTCCTTACTGAGTCCTGTAACCTTGTACAAAACATTAGATTTATTGAGGAACGGTTTAGGGGGTGTAGTATCATAGCCAAACTTACTATTTATATCAGATACGACATCTTTATAACAACGCAAAAACACGTTACAATTAATAAACTTAAACAAAACTTTGAGGAAAACTCCATTTTAAAATTCACAGTCGAACTAAATGTCAAAAACAAAATACCAGTTGTCGATGTATTCAAAGTCTCCAACAACAAAGATTCATTTAATGCATCAATATTTCAAAATCTAACAAGAAAATACTCCCGCTTTCTTAACTTCCATAGAGAATGTCCAGATAAACATAAAATAACCATAATCAAAAACATAATCAATGCAGATTTTCACATCTCCTCATCCAGAACGATATTTTACAAATAACTTACCAATATAAAACAAACAATCATAAACAAAAATCTCTTGAATAAATTAGTCGACCAGCATATAAAGCACTACCTATCCAATATCCATAATATTAACAAAGGAAAAAGACAACCAACAATAACACTATTAACCTTTTCTACAGGAATCAAATGCACAGCAACTACAAATTTAATCAACTAACAATAACTAACACAATCCACAGATACACTGAAACAGCCAAACAACACAAAAAAATGAAATTAAAAATATTCTACAGGAAATTTAAAAAACTCGAACCTAATTGTCCAAAGTAGTACTACTCTCCTCAAACCGTTCCCCAATAAAACCAATGCAGTGTACAAGTTTACATGCCCGTTTCGACGGTGTTTCTCGAATAATAACCCCAGCACATATATTGGACAGACGACCACAACTCTCTTACGTCATCACACATACCATATTAATGATACCAGTGCCATAGAAATCACCTTATAACAACGCACTGTATCACTAATAACATATTCAAATCCTCCAAAATGAGAAAAATTCTAATCAACAATATCAACAAAAACAATTGCAAAAAGGGTTTACAAATCCCCGAAGCCATCACAATTAAAAACGAAAAAGCCCAACATAAATAAACTAGCATTTAATACTAGTAGAAACATCTTAAACATATTCAATGACTAATCCCCAAATAATAAATACCAACCACCTCCCAACTGCGAAGGAATTAATCCAATAACACGCCCTGAATACCCCCACCCCGAAAAATATGTATAAAAATAAAAACACAAACCCAAATCATACAGCCATGATGACGGTTGACGACAACCGAAAGCTCTCGGCAAACGCCAGAGATTGGGGTCTTTTTTCAAAATCTTAGACTCAAAAACAACTAAACTTGCGAGAAAGCAAAAAAAAAAAGTCGAAAGAAAAAAATATTGAACGGAAAAGTTTCGTAGTTTTTAATAACGCACACTCCTCAGTAATATATATCTATATATATTTTTGCAACAGTGTTATAAAATACCTCGGATAATTACAGTAAGATATCTTTAATCATTTCTAAGATACAACGTTTTCCCGATTTGTAGAATTTTGTCGTTACACACACACACACACGCACACACACACACACACAAAACACACACACACACACACGCACGCACGCACACACATACATATATATATATACATGTATATATATGTGTGTGTGTGTGTGTAACGACAAAATTGTACAAATCGGGAAAACGTTGTATCTTAGAAATGATTAAAGATATCTTACTGTAATTCTCCGAGGTAGTTTATAACACTGTTGCAATAAGAATACACAATTATTCTTCAAGATTAACAAAAGAATCGTGATGAAATCGATCTTAAACGAAAATGATATGTTCATCATTATTTAGTCATAGCTAAATATCGGATGCTAATGAAGGATTGAAATTATTATTCCAGGATCATCTTCCAAAGTATCCAAGATAATCTTCGCCCTCTCTAAACTTCTAACTTCCTTTCCTGGAACAACAAGTTGCCTCACACGCTTCACTACGATTTCATTTTCAAGACATTTTTCAATACTCTTTGGACTGTCATAGCTGAAACTCGTCTCTTACGTTCCAAATATATTATGGATTGAGTTTGATTTTTCTAATTGATAACTTTAGCCCTGAGTTGAAATGATTATCCATCTTCCTGTTTTGACCTCCTGATCCAATTTTCCTCTCTATTGTTCCTTCGTTTTTAAACTTATTCACAATTCTTTTGATAGTTCCTGAATGGACTTTGGAGATGGAAGACAGGTTATTAATGCGGGTAACATTACTGAAGGCTTGAATGATTTTTTGAATGATTTTTTACTCGCACATTTGGTCATTTGAAAAGAGAGTGGGGCTGATACACAAAAAAAATAACCGGTTCTCTTTGTAGCTAAATAACGAAAAATGGTGTCAATATGGCTAAATGTCTCATTTGAAAAGCTGGCAAATAGAAACTCATTTAATTAATGGTTTGATAGATATTCAACATTTTATGTGATGGACAATAATGCTGTTACACTTATCACTCTTAAACCCGGTATATATGCATTTCTTCATATTTTCTTTTGTTTATTTGTTTTATATTTATTTTTAAAGTTAGAAGACAAGAAGGTTTAGAAAAAATAATTGCAGACATATCTATATATATATATATATATATATATATATATATATATATATGTATGTATGTATGTATGTATGTATGTATTCAAGAGACAGATTATTTCACAGCTCATCGGTGTGGCTAGACATCCGATTGCCTCAAGCCTGGATTGAAACACGACTGATTTGGTATCATTCGGAGAATCTGCCCTTAAGCCATTGGCGCACGACGCGGATGAGGATGAATTTAAACGTAGTTATTTTTAGATAAACATGCTAGTGACTGCAAGAATTCGATTCGTTTTATCGAAGAGTCACTGTTTACAAACTCACTTTTCTTCCCTGAGAGCTAAACCGAAATATTTTTTTCAGAAACATACACTTCGTGCCAAATTATTATCGAGATAACTGTTTCCTAATATTTCAAAAACCGTCCAATCAATTCACACAAAATTTTCACACACTGTTGGCAACACTGACCTGCGCAATCACTGAAATACGGATCTGCGCAATGGAAACAAACTGGCACCATATTTGTTATCAGCACGGTGATTTGACCGTGCCAAATTATTAGAAAGTAAAATTCCCAGAATTGAGCAAACGAAACGTTTATTAATGTTGAACGCGAATGTTTATGATCAAAAGAAGCTAATAAATAATAACAGATACAACAAAGGCACAGTTTTAAACAACTTAATAGGGAATGTGCTTTCCCTGTTTTGAAAGTACTTGAAGAAGTCGACGATCCATAGAATTTGTTAATTGTAGGATGTCATCTGCTGTAATGCCACGAGATATGTCAAGAATTGCTTCCCACAACTCAGCTTTGCTCTTGAATTGTCGTCCGTTGGCGTACAGTCTTCGCTTCATGATGCCCCAAAGGATTTCGATTGGGTTCAAATCCGGAGAATTTGATCGCCGCTTCATTTTTCGAGGTTCATCGAAGCTTAAATGTTTCAAATAGTCTTGTGAGCAGCATGTGAGGGAGTATTATCTTGCATAAAAACAATGGCCCTTCTGAAGGCAACTCTTTATCTTTTCATCGACGGTTCAAGATGCTCCTTGATAAACGCTATGTATTCATCAGCAGTCATTTTGACGCCATCTGGTACTCTCCATGGGCCCACTAATGTTTTTCCAATAATACCACGCCAGATCATTATGCCTCCATTGCCTTATTGGCGTCTCAAACGATGATGGCGATTCTGTCCGTTCATTATCCAGCCTTTGCATCATCTATCTGGCACATCAAGTGTTGCTCAAGTTTCGTTTGTGAACAAAACTTTAGAGAAGTCTATCTTCATATTGTCCTCAGCCCATTTCAATCAATTTTGAATGTGATTTCTCGTCAACGGAGGCTTCGATACAGGTTTGACTGTTGTTGCTATTTCCTTCAAATACCAATACCGAGTACTTTTAGACACAGTAGGATCCCCAATGCTACTGAAAAGCTCTTGACTAGTAAGTCAGGGGTTCTTCGTGGCCTCTCGTTTAAGTCGTGACATGAGACGACGTGAAATAACCCTCGGCTTGCCTTTATCTGCCCTTCTGCGTACTTCTGTAGGGTCGGCGCTGAACTTTTTCACTGTTTGATGACACCTCCCTATCATTTTACAAATTTATGGGGTAGATTTACCTTTTGAGAATTCTGAGGTGATAGTTTTCTTTTCAGCATCACTTAAAGTGCTTTTACGGCCCATCTTTTCACTAAATTTTTAAACTTTTATAATAATTTGGCACGATCAAATCACCGTACTGATAACAAATATGACACCAGTTTGTTTACATTGCGCAGATCAGTATGAACATTGCAGTGATTGCGCAGGTCAGTGCTGCCAGCATCGTGTAAAAATTTTGTGTGAATTGATTGGACGGTGTTTGAAATATTAGAAAAAAGTTATCACGATAATAATTTGGCACGCAGTGTATATATATATATATATATATATATATATATAGTCATCCACAGATATACAGTTTCGCTGTTTAACAGATCATCAGTTTAATATCAGCGATAGTATCATCATGATTGTTCTTCATGTTCCAAGAAGACTTTGTCTTACAATTCGTCAGTGAATCTGGCTGTATTTTTAAATAATGAAGTAGTAAAATATGAATGTTATTCTACTGCGATATTTGCAATAACAACAAGGTGACTGTGTCGTCCATGACATCACGGGGAAGATTTACACAAATAAATCATAATTATTGTTCACTGTAATCCGTAACTTTCACTGGGGAGATACGACTTACATGCGAACGGGGGTAATTTCTGTGATTTCACAAATAGATAGAGAAATAGGATTAGAATTAATTACCCAGATTTATTTAACCTATACAGCAAGACGATCATCACAGAACTGGTAAAACTATAAGAACGCTGATAGCAATTTCAGAAAGAAAACTGAAATCATTATTAGACAACATGATAAAGGAATGCAAGAACAAAATATTTACGAACCTAATCAACGTGAAGGTCATAACTAGAGAAACCAACTAGGATGCTGATAGTAGACTCAGAACGAAAACTGAAATCAATCTTAGACAAGATAAGAAAACGATGCAAGGACAAAATATTGACAAGTATATACTGCGAGATGATGATTATAGAACTAGCAAGCCGACTAGGATGTTGATAGCAGACACGGACACCTGAAATCAATATTAGATAAGAAAGGAATATATGAACAAAAACAGTTACTAAGAATTAAAAAGAAGCAGTATAGATGATTATGAGCAAAATGACTCTCCAAAATCTGATCTTCTTCTTCTTCGTCTTCTTCTTCTTCTTCTTCTTCTTCGTCGTCTTCTTCTTCTTCTTCTTCTTCTTCTTCTTCTTTTATTTTTTCAAACACTTAAATCTTAAATTCTTACATTCTTTTTCTTTTTTCATATCTTTGTCTTTTTTGTTTATTCTTTTAAAGCTGTCATTATCTTCACCACTTCTTCTTCTTCTTCATCTTCTTCTTCTTCTTCTTCTTCTTCTTCTTCTTCTATCTGCCACGTTACTTCAGAACATAAGCGATCTTGGTTATACTCACCTTTCTATCCCGTGTGGCTCTTAGCAATTTTCGCCCTTTGCTAAACTCTGCGATTCCTGTTCAACCTTCCATTCACGCAAGCTTCTCAGGTAAGTGTCTCGCTGCTTTCTACCTTTCTTGCCTTCGGTATGCCCCGTGAGGATTAACCTTTCCGAGTGATTATGTATCAAGGACTTTCAACTAACTCTTCCTGATTTTGAGTATAAGTGTTCTTCCTGTTGCCATTTACTTTAAGACTTGCTTGTAGCTTTTTCGCTTCATGGAATTTTCAATATCTTTTTACAGAACCAAATTACTTCTGCCCTTGGTTTTTTCTAATGATTTTTCCCGTTTATCGGTACGTTACTTAGATTTTTGAATGTCTCTTTTTGCTAGTCCAGTGCGTGTTCGAATCTAGGTGCCGTATTTTCCATCCTCTGTTAAAACGATTCCCAGATATTTAACCCTCTACATCCGCTTGGTTTTTTTTTTATGTCTCCTATTCATAACTCGCATCTTGGTCATTTTCTCTTGCTGATGACCATATTTTGTCTTCATGATATTGATGATCAGTCTTTTTGTCTTCCTTTCTTTTACTACACTGTTTAGGAGTTCGTGTAGTTTCTTTTTACCTCAGTGGCATCTTCATATCTTATATTCTTATGATGGCGTCCACCGATGATAAATCCTAGTAAAACCTCCAATTATCTTTGGATATCAGAGTTGTAGTGGTTTTAATAAATGTTGCGAGAAGACGCATCCTTGTTTCTTTTCTCTTTTTATTTATACATAGCTACACAATTTATTTTCTATGCCTATGCCGGGAGTTTGCTTCCAGTATATGTTCTTGATTATTCTAACATCTTTTCCATACAGATCGAATTTTCCCTGTAGTTCAAGTCAAAAACATGCAGGCACATGAATTTAACTATCAAGGTAATGCAATACTTGAAATCGAAAAATGTGAGTGAATTTCGAACCGGCATTGCAATAACGAAATATGTTGTTCAGTAAACACCGAGAGATCGGGATATGTCCTTAGGTATGTATTAAAAGAATGCTGAACTTTTATTTAATATCCAACTCCTCCATGACACTAAAGTCTGGGAAAACTCACACTCATGAGACTTGAAGCGTTAGATAACTAAGGAACAACAAAGAAGTTTTATGAAAATAGACGCTGCATGGAAACAGGCACTTTAGGATGAGAAAAGTAAAGCTGCGATTTTTATGAAATATATGTAGGAAATGTGGCTTGGAGGATTTAAAGCTCACAGGATTACCGTATTGAAAGCATGTGAAGCAGCAATATACACCGAGGATACTACTTTAGGTGAAAGGCTGAAGAACTTGGGTGATTGCAATAGGGAAAAAAAGGGTTCGTAAAGGGTCCAAAATAAATTCCAGTAATAAAATACAATAAGCTTGAAAGGAATTTTCGCGTAAAAGAAATATTTTATATACGACACAATATATTCTAAAAAATAAAAAAAATAAAAAATAAAATGAGAAAATCTTAAATTATTCAAAATATTGTTCTTAAATATTTTTAACAAACAAAACCATTCACAAAGGCCGTCTTTGTCCGTCGCCAGGGGTCCATTATTTGGGTCAAAATGAAAATATAAATTTTTATATCCCAATTATAGTTATTTTGTCTTTGTAATGCGTTTTCTTTTTTTCATATGGTGTCATGTACTTGTAATGTTTTGCTATTCTTATTAAGTATGTATAGCTGGTCACTCGTATTCGAGCATGCCCGTCTAGTAGGGCGGCTAGCTAACCCTTATCGCAGACGGTTGTTCAGGAGCATTTGTGTTTATTCAACACCCACAAAGCCCAACTGGTTTATACAGTAAATATGCTGAGCAGACCTTAGTTACAGTTTCTGGGAAAGAGCGTGTTATCTCGCGTGATCAACAATTTGAACGGACGCAATGACTTGTAACTTCGTGCTAGCACAGCTATTGACGGCACCAAAGGGTTCTGTCTATCCAATTTCACATACATAGCTTGAATCAACCCGTGGTATGTTTTTCAGGCACTTTCCAAAGGTACCGCACGCTGGGATCGAACCCGTCCAGTCCGATGACACCAGGAAGTCTCCTTTCTGACAAATCGACCACGGTGAAATTCGAATCCGGGTCTCATGGTCAGAATGCGAACGTTCTAACCCCTCGGCCAATACGCTTATTAAGTAACAGCAGACTAAATATTAGGGGGTCTACCCCTTTTTTACACAAGTGGACTCGCCCGGTGTGTACTTGTACTGCAGCCGGTGAATATCCAGAGAGTAACAGAGACGGAGAGATACACTGAAAGAGTGATACAGTGAACAGTGATAGAGTGAGAGTGTGAGGTAACCGCTTTGTAGGAGTCACAGTTGCGAGCACGTAGACTCAGAAGGAAGTCCTACTTCGATACTGAATTTCCCAGATTGTATATATATTATTATTGCTATTAACCGCATTTCTGGATCTACTAACCGTATTACCAATTGTATTATTGCGTCAATACATTTATTTTCTATATTTCATTCCTGCGTTTGTCATTGATTGGAGACCGGATTACATCTCGGAATCTACAACACTAAACATATTTCGATCGGTGAGAAAAGACAATTTATCATAAAGCATCGAATTTTGTGAAGATTTATTGACACATATCTTTCCATATTTTCAACATACAGCCTATATTTGGGACCATTGAAAACAAATATACCCTTATATGCCAGGAGGTGTTTCTGACAGAATAGGGATATTATATCTATATTTACTATGAATTTTGCTAGATGAAAGATTGCCTTATAACTTTCTTATAAATAAGAAATAATTATTTTCAATATTAGCCAATAACCAGAAATAATTGTTTCTTAGGAAATGTTTAAACACTATTTACATTATCCGGACTATTGTCCTATTGTCCTCATCTTTGTCGCCATATTTATTACAACGTTTCGGCCGTTGTACGCTCCGGCCTTCTTCGGGTGGTTGGAATGTCGAACTGAACCCTTTATTTTGCCCACTGGGGGTGACAGTTCTAGTTCTACGTGCCATATTTAATGGATGTTATCTCCTGTTATGTCCCCTCTCCAAGTTCTCCACTGCCCTAAACGGGTATTGAACTCACACTCTTTGGGCCCTGTCACTGGATCTAACCAACACCTTTATCCACTGTGTCATATGTCCTTGAGGAAATAACAGGAGATAACTGATAACTGACATCCATTAAAACATGACAGGTGAAACTAGAACAGTCTACCACAGTGAGCGAAATAAAGGGTTCAGTTCGACATTTTCAACCACTTGAAGAAGGCCGGAGCATAGAACGGCCGAAACGTTGTAATAAATATGGCGACAAAGATGAGGACAATAGTCCAAATAATGTAAATAATGTACATCGTTTTTATTTAGGTCGGCCGAGGATTTAGCTATGCGAATTTTCACATCCTTTTCGGTGGAATATATTTTGTTTCCTCGGTATTTTACATACCGAGGGAACAAAATATATTCCACGGATTTTATTGAGTCACCTGTATCAAGATTTGCTGGTTGAATCCTATGAATTGACATAGAGTCTAGCAGCTTTAGCAATATTTTCTATATGATGTAGGAGAAATGTAACATTTATAATGGTGTCTTCAGTGATAGCCAGGTAATCTGCATAATCAATATTGGTCAATTATTTCCTAGGATATCTACTTGAGAGTCTTGGTGATAAAGTAAAACCTATGCCATGTACAACGTGGCAAACTATCGCCGTTCCTTTCGTATTTGTTTTAACCGTATCCAACTTTGAAAGCTTACTTTCCTCAGGATTGTATAATTTATTGAACAGATAACCATCAGGATGCTTAACTAATAACTACAACTTTCGCCCAGGATCAACCGATATCTATCCACACGTCTTCATAATATGCATTTCTTACTTGTTCCTTCCATTTGCTTAGAATAATTTCAGTCAGTGGTTCTGTCTTGGGTGGAACACAAGGTATATGTTGGGTGAACTAAAGGTAAATATTAGGTTGGTGCAAAAATAATGATGTAATGATGTCGTTTCTTGACGTTAAAAAATACGTCAAAAAACGACATTATTACGTCATTATTTTTGCACCAACCTAATAAAACCAATTACAAATATGGTCTTCATGTATAAAGTGACCCTTAGTTTGACAGAATGTCAGTAATCACAAAATCACTTGCACCACGCATACAAACATATAAATAGTGTATATATATAAATATAGTGTATATATATAAATCAATATAAATTTCAGTTGGAAAGCAAAATACGTTTCGTTCAATTTAACAAAACATTTCAACTTTATATTCTGATTTGTTTGCGAATTAACCCTTTTATGACATGACAGAAACATTTCTTCTCCTTCTATGCGTTCACATTTATCTCTCCAACTTCCTGTCATTTGTACTCCGAGTGAAAGATCACATTTTACATTCTATCTGCATGGCTGAGCCTAACCTCGAAGGGAGTTAATCATTGCTGCTTCTCGGGATAACGCTCACCGCTGACATGAAGTGGAAAGATTATATTGAATCTTTTTATGAGTCTACCATAATCTATGCATTGAATATTGCTACCACATCTGGACAGGTGCTTCTGTTATGTATTTAGAGATTATTGATAAAATTCAAAGAAAAATCTGCAATATTATTGATTCTGACCTGGCATCTCTTCATCAGTCACATTCCCGCCTCCGTAACGTAATTTACCTGTGCATTTCTATAAATATTTTCAAGTTAATTTTCTATGATGAACTTTACTCTAGACGTTATGAATGTAAGCCCAGCAGGAGATTGACAACAAGGTACTATTATTTTACAGTTGAAATGGATAGATATAGATGTAATTTCTATACTAATAATTTCTTCTCTCGCACTTCTCGCTGGTGGAACTCTTCCAGCTTTTTGCTTTTCAACCAACTTTGATGTTCAGAAAAATAAATGCAATATCAACCGTTATCTTCTGTCTTTATTACTGTTCTGTTAGTATTTTCACTCCTTCAAAATGCTTTTCTCATCTTTTCTCAGTCAGTAACCCCTTGCGTCTTTGGGGCTTTATTGCTTTATTGGTAAAAATATAAAAGAAACTCTTAGTAATATATTTTTTTTAAATTTTACTATCCCTGTTCTTCGATCAGTTTAAACCAGCTCGTTAAGTAGGTTACTCGGTGTTTCCCCCACCCCTGCAAATCTTGCCTTCGATGTTCTGTATGTTTAACTCTTCCCAAGTCAGCTTTCTTTATTATGTGTCCGAGAATTTGCAACTGTCACTCTCTGAATCTAAATAGAAGTGACCCTATTAAAATAAAAAAAAAAACAAAACAAAACAATAACGGAACAAATCAATTTAATGGAGTATCAGGCATTACACATATATATTATCGTGAAAATCAGTAATTTTGTAGACCAATAAAGGAAGAGAAAAGAAAGATTCCAAAATCATTTACTAACTACACTGACTGTTTTATTCTATATCATTTCTTCACGCGCATAATTCTCTTTGTCTTCTCTCAGTGTTTTATTCCCATATACACACTTTGATTGCTACTTATAACAGGCATTAGTCACGTAACATATTAATCTACCTGTAAACCTTTCGTTGTGATCAGTTCTTTCTGCCTCCATTTTTGTCTTCCGTATTAGGTAAAGTTCTGTTATGTATGTTACCTTTTTTCTGTTTCTTATCTGCATAGTATGTGCTCCACTAGAGCTACGTACAGTTAGGGATTCAGAGTTTTCATTCTCCCAAACCGGTTGCCATCCAAGACATTAGAACTCAGTCTATTCTGCTATTTACCTATATCTATAGGGAGTTTGATTAATCCATTTTCCAAAGATATTAGCACGAATGTAATGGACTCGAATGGAATTCAATCTCAGCTATCGAATTTCTCAATCCAAGCCGAAGTCCATTATGGGTTATCCAAGGATTATGCCATGTACATGAAAACGAATCTTTCTCCTTCTATTCCCATTCAGTTTGTAAGAAGGACGTTACATTCATTACAGTTTTTTCGTCGAACATCCATTTGAGGGGAACCTCTCCGATCAATCTTAACCTCTTTATCGCTAACGTTAACCATTATATTGCCTGCATATAATACACCTGCCATATCTTGTCTGATGCTCATTTCGAGGTTCTTCATAAAAAGGCAAAGACGGATCTGTAATGTAATCGATCCTCACTTGGCATCTCGACATTACTCACTTTCTCATTTGCGTGACGTGGCTTCCCTCTGTCTTTTCTACAAATATATTCATTGCAACTGCTCTGACGAGTTTTTTCCCCTGGTATCCTGATTAAATTAATTTAATCGCGTTACAAGATTGACATATATGTACCACCAGTTTACTGTTGAATTGGCTAAATGCAACCGTCACTTCTACTCCAGCAGTATCTTTCCTCGTACTTCCTGCCTGTGGAACTGATTTCCGTTTACTCGCTTCCCTGATAAATAAAAACTTGAAAATTTTAAATGAAACGTCAATCGCAATCTTCTAACTTCTTGAATTCCGTTTATCTTTTGTTATATCCTCAATCCTTCCTATACTCAGTTTTTCTCTCACTTTCATTCCCTTTACCACTCTGCATACTTGTCACATCCCCGCCTTTTCTTGGGGTGAGATGGTTAAAAATAAAACTCTTCTTATCTGAATTTCTTGGCTCCTCCTCTTACGTGCAAAACCTCAATCAGTAAAACTTCACCTTGTATTGATTGAACTGTTAGTAAAAAATATTGCTATTGTTATTTTCTCAATTATTGCGAAAAAAAAGTTGACACTTTTCGTGATTTCTGCCTTAAGCTCATTACCGTTCTTGAGGATATGTTTCCCACCAGGGAATTATTTTGTCTCACATAATTTTAAAGTCATATTTGACTGTATAAGCTATAATTCTAGCATCGGTTCCCATGCTAATTTTGTTTATATCTTTTGCGCTTCTAACTGCACAGTTTTTGTCAACAATTATGAAACCAAGTTCATTTATTTTGTTCCTCCATTTCGAAGTTTACAAAGGTCTTGATGAGAGCCATAATTATTTGAATATTTTGGACTGGCACTACAGAATCACATAAGTATGTACTGTACAAAATCACAGAATTCACAGCAATTGAGGACCTTCAACAGCAACAACAACTAAAATGGATAGCACATGTAAAGTAATACAAATAACTAATGACAAAAACGTGGATGTTGACATTCCAGACTACTTCAAATAAATGTTAGGAATTGAGCCTCATCAATAATAGCAAGAGCGATAACAGTTACTGAATTTGAGAAATCTATTTTACTGATAAGATATTTTAATAAAAAGCCTTTTATAAATTTTAACCGAAAGTAGCATTCTTTACGTTACCAATTGCAATTAAAGAATTATATTAATTATATTCATTTAGAAAGTTGACTTTCGCAGACACCATAGCTCAGGACTCAGGGGACCTAGAGACAGCAATACAGGTCCCACAAAGTATCTGTCTATATTTCTGAGATGAGATATTATGTACACTATTTACATTATTCAGACTATTGTCCTCATCTTTGTCGCCATATTTATTACATTTTGGCCGTTGTACACTCTACTGTATTTATTTGAATGGGCACATACCCAATATCGTCCGTTGGTATGCTACAACAGATATATATATATATATATATATATATATATATATTTTTAATTTCAGATTTATAATTATTGTTCTGAGTCTTAAGAATGCTATTCCTTTAAAAGTAAACAGATACATTGTTAATTTATTAAGATGGCAATTTTGATAGAATAAAAAAGAGGGCATAGCCTGATGAACTCTGTAATTGAAAACATTGCCGAGAACGTCAAAATATTTTTCTATGTGCCTTGTCCATTAATGTCGTAGGTGATCATGGCTCTCTGCAACTTCCTATCTCGTGTCACCCGTTTTTCCCATTTTACTAAGCCTTCCCCGTTCGTTCCACCGCCTATTCACACAAACTCATCAAGTAAAAGACTCGATAACTTCCCCTATCTCTATTGCCCTCAGTTTGCCCTGAGAGAGTTAAGTTTTCCAAGCGCTTCTTCTTTATCATGTGCCCAAAGGAGTTCAGCTCTCTTTTCCTGATTCTGAGTATAAGTGTTCTTTCTATTGCCATTTTCTTTAAGACTTCCTTTTTGCTTAAACTGTACATGCATGGAATTCTCAGTATCCTTCTGTAGAACTAAATTACGGCTGCCTCCAGATTTTTCCACGTCCGTGGGGTGATTGTCCAGATTTGATAGAAATGTGATTGGCCAGCAAACACATATTAGAAGAATCTGGCATAACGAAAGAAAACGAATGAACAATACGGAGAATATTAAGATCTTTGGCTCAAACATCAAAACAAGCATCTTAAAGCAGCGATACCCAAAATGAAACATGTAATTTGTGCAAGCAGTAAGATCAAATGCCGATGAATATCAAGCTATATGGACCTGATGTCTTTTCTAGTGACTGCTCCTTCATGAAAATAGACAACCAAAAAAGGGGGGAGATATTTTGTTCTAGTATTGGAGGTAGTGACCTGTGGTGTAATTGATAACGGCTCGGATTGAGAAATCGGAGAGTCGAGATCGAATTCCAGTTGGGTTCGTTATATTCAATTTCGTGCAAATACCGTTGGGGAAGATATCCATTTCTTCTACCCTCAGTTATGAGTTGAATAGCAGGACAGATTGAGTCCTATAGCGTTAGGTGGCAACTAATCTAGCGCAGACAAAAACGGCAAATTAATGTGGGAAAATCTTCTGCCTAGTCAGTCATGAATCGAAAGAGACATGATCGCCGAATCGTGCATCACGTATGGCACTTAACTGACACACTGATTGTAGGTAGTTAAATTTTAAATCAATTCAAAATTTATTGTGACAAGAAAAATTTCTGAGGATATCAGACAAGGCGCCTCTTTGACTGGTAATGACATAACTTAGTGAATGAAAGCTACAGCCTATTCCTGCAAGACGATTATAATTTACATTTTGATAGTCTGATTATTATCCACATTACCAAACAAATCTCAAAGACATCAAAATAAACGGTATCGATCTCCAATTTCTGATAATAATATAATAGAAATAATCTAACTTTGGTCCATGATTAACACAAGATATCTACCTATAAGGGAAACAATATTAACGTAAAGAAAACTACTTCATGTTGTACTAAAGGTGAAAATGTTACTACTATATACTAGTATGTTGTACTATGTTGTACTAAAGGTGAAAATGTAGAGATATTGATTGATTGATTGTTTCGTTTTTTACGGATTATCAACCGTTTGCAGGTTATTTGAAGCCAGAAAATATTTTTTAGATTGTAAGAATTTTTTTGAGATGATAACGATTTAGTGGTAAAAGTCTTACTAATTAATCCATAGTTAAAGGCGAAAGGAGGGATTCATAATTTTCACAAGGATTTTTACGCGTAAGTGAATATAACGAATCTAGGAATTGGAACTCGGCTCTCCGAATAACAATTTCGAGCAACTATCCATTTCACCACCCTCACATCCGCGCTTACTGCACCTGGTGTTCTAAAGCGGTTACCCATCGCTGTACGTTGCTTAACTCCGGTGATCGTACGGTAACCGGTTTCAATATGATAGATGCCTCTAGAGATGTTAACGCAACCCCTGATTGAAAGAATGAAAAAATTTAAATTATGTTAAACAGACTGTCATTTCAGATAAAAATATTATAACTAATTTATGTATATTTGGTGGTACGGTAGTCAAATATACGATTTAAAAATATATACATTTATATAATAATTTGTGTTGCACTTACTACACAGAATAAGATGTAAAACCCTAAAATAAAAATGAGCTAAATGCGGTCAAATTCAAAGAAATAGATTGTTTGCATAAAGCATTTAAAATTGTAGCAACATCGGTTTTCGATGGAAAAAAAACAAACTTACCTAATAAAATCTGACAGTGTCTGTATCTATGTTTTTAATTTTTTTATGTTGAAATTGTTGTCAATGTCAGCTTGGCCATCAGGGTCATAAAAGCCACTGGTATATAGGGCAGTCCATTTGGACATTTGTTAAACGATGACCCAACAAGAACATAACGATATATGTTTAGTTTTTTCTCGTTATTTTGTATTTTAGGAAAATCGTTGCTAACTGAGCACATCCACTGCCACTAATATCTAGTGATCCTAATGGATTTGTTACCACTGATCTCAATCAGGCTCACTTCAGGGAGCTATCGTCCATTAGTCTCCATTGTATAATATCTCGGTGAGTTGAGATATGGGTGTGAGTAACTTTCAAATGTATTGGATGAAGGGACAAACCAACAGATGTGATGACTTGGAAAGGTTTGTGTGTCGCCGACGACACTGTAGGAAACGATATATGCCATTGCCGTCGGCAAAGGTGGTTAGGAGTAGTGAGTGAGTGTGTGTGTGTGTGTGTGTGTGAGAGAGAGAGAGAGAGTGAGAGAGAGAGAGAGAGAATTTTCCATATCCGACTAGTTACAGGCATTTGTATTCAAATTTAGCTGAAACGAACTAGAATCAACGAAGATATGGCGTATATTATGATAAAACATGAGAGGAAAGAAAGGAAAAGAGAACAAATTTTACAGAGGTTGTAGAACTTTGTCGCAATCTGCAAAGAGTTTGAACACAGAAACATGTCGTGTTTGAAAACTCTGCATATATGTTTAATGAAAGTAGATAGGTTCGCCTGCCCTGCGATTTATACACTAATCCCGGTCTTTTGAACAGGAATAGAAGTTTCTGCATTATTTCCTGTTTAGGATTTTGTATCCGGTTCCTACTAAAGTCTGTTTCTTTCCCATAAGCCCCATACGTCTCAGTGCCGTTATTACCTTGTTTAGAGGGAATTGATTAAAAAAAAGAGACAAATATATTTTATTAATAACTGCGTAATCATGATGATGTAGGGAGGTGCATGATTGCCGAAAGAACACTATTGACTTGACACGTATAAAATTGTGAAATCACAAGCCTCCTGAATTCTTAATAGTAAACAATTAGCAATAGCGTAAGCATTGATTTATATTTGACTGTTGTAAGTAAAAACAAAGTACAGTTTAACTCTTTATTAAGTCAGGGATCGATTTCGCACTGTACTTATATTATGAACGGCTCCCCCACATTTTAGAATGGAAAACATTCAGTATTTTTCTATTCTGACAAATGCTGCAGCTTGAGGAATGTCTGATGAAAGCTAATCTACAAATAGTCTTTAAAAATAAATATTTCTCCTCTTTTTACGAGTTGACCAGTCAATCTATGTACTGTACTACATTCATAGTGTCATGTAATTTGCTCCGCACACGCAAATTTGGACTATCTGCCCGAATAAGCTAGAAACTTGACTCGGCTGATATGCGACACGCTGAAAAACTTGCATAGTCGAATGACGTTGTTTTCAATCCGAGGTGAGAAGCAGTAAACCATATGGTAGTGTCATTAACGACTCAATGATTTTTCAAAACCCCAGTTGAATACAGTGTACTCGATACAATGATTTCGCTATTAGACTAAAATGAGGCTAGCGTTGAATTGAAAAATAATTAAATACAATGTCTCCTAAGTTGTGACGTTACCATTCTTGTCGGCAATCTTATTCTTCTACCGTCTATACTAGTATACACCTGTTGGAGTTTCCCGGAAAAGAATAAGATATTGCCAATGGCTCCCATATCTACACTTCCACAGCTACACTATATATTTATCTATTATATAAAACATTCGTGTTCCGGATAAAATATGTCTCTGCAAGTGGGGAAAGGGCTAAACCATCCATTGTTCGTGGTTTCTAATTTATATTTTCGCATTTCACTTTAGGTGAAATAACTGCTTTCCGAATCGAAACCAGGGCTAGCAAAAACACTTTATTGATTTCTTAGAAAACAATGTCAAATGTATTCATGAATGCAATCACTGCATTTCTTCAGGTTCTAATTTCACAAGTACTGACTTCTTTCAAGTCTGTACAACAGGATTATCACACCTCTATTATAATACCTCGTTTGCCAACGAAGACAATGTTTTGCTGAAGGAATATTATTAACTTGACACTTACGTTTAAAGTTGTGAAACCATAGCCCACCTGAATTCTTGTGTCTCAAATACAGTGTACACACACACACACGCACACATATATATATATATATATATATATATATATATATATAATTATTTATTCGAAAATTATAACATAAATATTTTATAAAATTACTACATAAGTACCCATTTTGTTTCAACACTTCTGGTGTCTTTTCAAGTAATGGTGTTGAATGTAGAATAAAGGGTTTTGAAAAGTACAAATCAATCAAACATCCCCCGCTAGGGAAAACGCTGTTACATAAGCTGCAATGACCAATCAAAATACAAGTATATGAGAATTCAACAAACTTGACAACGGACTAAGGTCATAATAACTTTTTAATGCTTTAATGTTGGGGTTACACACACACACAAACACACACACACACACACACACACACACACACACATATATATATATATATATATATATATATATATATATGTAGAGAGAGAGAAAGAGATTATGCGGAATAGGATATGTATCTGCTAAGTTAATCTATTTAACAACCGAAAAATTCGAAGCCAACAATCATGGCGCTACAAGCGGAGCATTTGTTGTAATTGTAAACAAAGAAAAGAAGATGTGTTACATTCAAGAAGTTAACAGACCAATTAAAACAAAGAGTCAGTAAACTAGCTCCAGAAAAACTGAATCGATCGATTAACTACAGATTAACTAAAGATTCCAATAAAAGCACGATCAATGTTTATTTATAGATATCAAATAATCAACTCAACTAATATTCATCTATAGTCTCAAGTATAGACACGACCACAGTTTACCTATAGGCTCGAGTATAAACCTGAACAATTATTACCGATAGATCAAGATTACCCATATACCCAAGTATTAAAAAACAGATTCTGACATTAAATGACCAAGATGTGTTGATATGGGAATGGTAAGACAAGAAATACGAAACTCCTTAGATGTAACTGATGCTCAAGACGACAAATATCCTGAACCTCCTACCGCCATAATATAGAAACTTATTTTACTGATGAAAGTTGCTTATATGAAGACTCTTGAACAAGAATCCTTGTATGGAAAGAACCCGGAGGGTCTAGATAAAGTAGACGTCGATCGTCACCAAACACATCATTGACTTAGAAGCAGTAATCTTAATACGACAGAAGGCCTTATTATAGCAGTACAATACCAATGTCTTCCAACTAATACCAACAAGAATAAATTCAAGAAAGATGACTGAAATCCCTCCTGTCGCTTATGTCATAAATTTGATGAAACTGATGACCACATGGTATCGACTTGCCAAGACCTTGCTGGGAAAGAATGTATTATTAGACAAGATTGGCTAGGAAAATATATGAATTGGCATGTCTGTCCGGACTACAATATTGATCCCGGATACAAGATAAAACAGCACTCGAATGATGTCACAAATGGTGACAGAGTGACTATATCATCACAGACAAGAACATTGATGTAAATAGACATCATCATAAAAGATTTCAAAAACAGGAACCTGCTAATTTATATGACTTTCCCACAGGGCATATTGTCGTCTAGGAACAACAAAAGATTACTTCGTGGAGAACTGCACGCAGCATCAACAAAATCTTCTCCGTCTAAACGTCCCACATTTGCATAGATATTTTTTTATGGTGATACAACAACAAATAATAATAATAATAATATGATTTTGGTTCGATTTTTAGAACCTTAAATTTCACAGTGATCGCTCAACAAATGTTAGATGATATATAGTTATAGTTAACTTATCAATAAAATATTAATGTCGTGAAACTTAAATAAGCACAGACGAAAAGGTATATACGTTAAAACGTCAGAGAATAAAATAAAATGTAATGGAGTATGTGATTGACAATAATATTCGTAATTACTAAATATTTTGTATATTTCCAAAACATCTTGCCAAACTATAGAAGGAAACAAGAATCCAATTAATTTTGTGTCCTGTTAAACAAATTGTCTCGCAAGAATTTATCTTACACCTATATAGGTTAACCATTTGTTCATGAATTGAGTATGTCTGTCACATTTGGTCTGCTGCTTCTACGCTGTTTTTAGAAATTCTTGATAAAATCCAAAGAAGAATCTACAAGGTTATCAGTCCTAAACTGAAATCTCGGATACAGTTATATTTCCACCGTAGCAATGGAACATCTCTGTGCCTTTCCATAAACATTTTGATGGTAATTGTTCTCATGAGCTTTCCTTTTGATACTTCGACTTTACGAATTTAAGCTCATTGCTAGATTGACAGTTAGGTCTCATCCTTTTACACTTGATATTGCTACATGTCACCGTAAGTTCTATACTAACAGTTTCTTCTCTTGTACTCCTCGTTGCTGGTACTCTGTTCTGGCGTCTTGAACTCAAATCAACATTGATCGTAAAAAAGAAAAAAAAAACTAAATGCATTGTCAATCGTTATCTTCTGTCTTCTTAGTTCGTCTTCATTATTATTCTCTCTGCATCAGAATATTTTTCTCATAGTCATATTCTTTCATCCTCCTTAAGTCCTTGTGTCTTAGTGGCTTTATTGTCTTGCTTGTAGTGAGACGTCTAAAAGATGCAAGAAACGTACACCTCTTTGCGATCGGTAAGAATAATGCGTGTGAGAGATCCGAAGAGAATTAAGATCACTTGATCCCTCGCTAGAACCACATGTTACTAGATGCGTGAAGAAGAAGAAGAAGAAGAAGAAGAAGAAGAAGAAGAAGAAGAAGAACAACAACAACAACAACAACAAATGGTGGTTGCAATTCAAAGAGGTAATGTGTTTTTTCGAAGCTCGGAAAAATTTCAAGGATTATATTATCCTAAGAGATGAAACTTGCATTGGATATATATATATATATATATATATATATATATATATATATATATATATATATATATATATATATGATGACATACAATTTGTGTCGATTGCTTTTAATACTCGTCTTTTCCAAGTTACGAATAAGCCTTTTCGGACATGGTGGAAATTCCGTCAGATATTGTCCGAAGAAAAGTACAAGAAATATAGTGTAACCTTTCAATTATCTGAAATCATGGTAGGTAGTGAAACTGGTGAGTTTAGTAACATTTCGAAATGGTATAGCAACGCTTTTTTTAAAAGTAAAGAACAGTCGATCATTACAACTAATAGTCACAAATTGGTCAACGTTTTGAAGAGAGTTCGCTACCTAAATTCAGTGAATATACATAAATAGGGATAGGTTATTTCAAGTCGATTTGTACGCGGCCATCATCAGCCCATAAGTGTCTGCCTAGGAAAATGATTTTAAATTTCTTTTCAATGTCAGTCTTCCAGTGGTAGACGTCTTGTTAATGAGAAGGGGCTTGTGTTGGCGACTGTTGGATGATGTAAGTTATCTTATTCCAAGAGCAGGTCCAGGGTTGGTGTTTATTTATGGCTAGAGTCATTCGTTGTTTGTATCTAGATATCGGTTCCTACTATGTGGCATTTCTTATACGCGCTCCAAATGTGTTTTCCTGTGGGTTTTTTTTTTCGTTTTTTTTTGCTGTTTTTTTTTTGTGTGAAAAAAATACATATGCTCTGTCATAATAAATACATTGAACTGTCTTTAGATTAGTTTTAATGATTAATATTACTAGGATCCGCCCTGATTATAAACCAACGGATCGATTACTTGTACTCTCTCTCTCTCTCTCTCTCTCTCTGTCTCTCTCTCTCTCTCTCTCTCTCTATATATATATATATATATATATATATATATATATATATGTATCCTCGTGCAGGTATGCAGAAAATAGAAAAGAACACGTTGGGTGCATAATCCGGGGTTCCTTAGTATTTTTGTTTTTATTTTTAAAAAACAGTGCTCCATACAGAAGTAGAGCTTATATTATAAATAATATTTTTTGTTTAAAAATATGATTCCTTCGCTACATAAGAGTTCTCATGTTTCAAAAACGGGAGTCGAAATCATCCAAATAATTAATAAAATTTAGTTGGATTGAGGTGTTTAGTCACGTTTCATCTTCAAGCGAAATTTTAGGAATAAGCTATCTCTCGGTTTACGTGTATTTTTACAGAATTTGTTATTGTGGGAGTGGCTATACTATTTTCCTTCTTTAAGTGGTCAGGGAGTTAATTCTTATCAGTAGATTCATCATCCTCTGAGAGGTTTTGCTAAGGTTGGGTAGGGTATCTATTTCAAGGCTAATGTTTACGGTCATCCTTTAGTTGGTTCCCAGTGAAGGATATTTTTATGGCGCCCCTACAGTCGTTATGTGTCTGGAGAATTGTCTTTTATTATTGTCTATCTGATTATCTATTTATTTATTTGTTTATTTAAGTGGGTGTTTAATATACAGATCGCTTTGCATTGAATTTCAGTTTGTTTTTTTAGTTTTTTTGACGACGACAAAAAGGGTTTTTCCTATTTAAGGGTTTGGCTGAGCTTTTTAGAATTTTACTTAGCTATGTTTTTTTTTTTTTTTTTTTTATGCTAATTATCTAATGCGAAAGTCTGTTGATGTCGGCAAAAAACCGTTAACTCCTGCCTATGGTTTAATAATTTTTCATTATTTAGGAATTTAATGATGTGTAGTTTTTCCTGTAAGCATAAGAGGCATGGGTCATCCCGGGTTCTACAGGTTCTTGTTCTATTTACTATTTTCCTACTTATGGAGTAAATATGGATTACATAGTTTTTCATAAACTATATATATATATATATATATATATATATATATATATATATATATATATATATATATATATATAACATGCATTTATTAATGAGATTGATAAAGCAATATAATTTTATAAAAAATGTGTAGAATTTAATTTGTACGCGGCCATCATCAGCCCATAAGTGTCTGTCTAGGAAAATGATTTTAAATTTCTTTTCAATGTCAGTCTTCCACTGATAGACGCCTTGTTAATGAGAAGGGGCTTGTGTTGGCGACTGTTGGATGATGTAAGTTATCTTATTCCAAGAGCAGGTCCAGGGTTAGTGTTTATTTATGGCTAGAGTCATTCGTTGTTTGTATCTAGATATCGGTTTCTACTATGTGGCATTTCTTATACGCGCTCCAAATGTGTTTTCCTGTGGGTTTTTTTTTCGTTTTTTTTTTGCTGTTTTTTTTTGTGTGAAAAAATACATATGCTCTGTCATAATAAATACATTGAACTGTCTTTAGATTAGTTTTAATGAATAATATTACTAGGATCCGCCCTGATTATAAACCAACGGATCGATTACCCGTACTCTCTCTCTCTCTCTCTCTCTATATATATATATATATATATATATATATATATATATATATATATATATTTACTTCCAAACAAAGTTTGTTTGGAAGTAAAATCTGATTTTTATTTAAATTATTTGCTCTGGATTTACATTGAGCTCACTGGATTTTATCCTACTTATGGAGTAAATATGGATTACATATATATATATATATATATATATATATATATATATATATATATATATCATGCATTTATTAATGAGATTGATAAAGCAATATAATTTTATAAAAAATGTGTAGAATTTAATTGTAGTTCCCTTTATATTTAATAACTTTATCTCGCGAGTGAAACGTAAATACGAACAGTTAACAGTTTAAATTGATAACTTACTCTTTAACTTATACGTAGAAGAAAACAAAATATAGTCCAACTCTATTAAAACTTTAATGGGAGAAATGTATTAAAATCTCATTCGAATTTTTCACGAAAGTTTGCCAACTTATAGTGGGAATGTTGGCTATAATCAATAATCAGTGTACACATTTTTTGGTCTGATAATAAAACCTTTTTTTTCTCATTTATATCTATTGTCGAGGTATCAAATGTTGCATCTATTTTATTTTGCACGCAGTGTAATGAAACTTTCTGATTGAAAAATATGTGGCGTCACGAACCACATTCCACTTTCCAAGAAGAAGAATAAAACTGAAACACGTTATCTTGGAACTAACGGAAAAAACTCATCTCAGTTACAGTTTACAAAGAGTTGCGACCTCACGGGCAAAAATATACGCTGCTCTTACCGTTTCTCCATTTAATGAGAATGATCAATCTCTGCAGATGATTCCATATAATGGTCCATATCAAACATCGCCTTGGATAGGAAAAAAAATACAGAAACTGGACTGGGGAGGGTTATAAGTAAATTATATAAGGGTATGCAAAAGCCTGTCTAAATTAGTACAATTCTCAAGCTTAGAAAAAATACTTTCAATAATTTATAAAAAACAAAAAAAAAAAATCTTTCATTCACCTTAGGTCTCATTTGAAAGATTACGTATCAAGTAGTACTACAAAAGATATTGACAGTAATAATAAAACATTAAACAGGATTTTCTACTGCAACACGGGAGATAGGCATCTGGACCAATGATATTACAGCAAAAGTGGACAAACACAGAAAAAATATTATAGTGTCTTGATAGGGGAAGTAAAGATAAAAGTATAAAACTTATCCTACATAAAACAAATAAGCTTGTTCAAAGGGAGCATAAAACCAAAGAAAACAGGTCAGGGAGAATGATATACTTGGAATTATTCAAACGATTCGTATCAACAATGTAAACACTTGGTATCAGTAGAGATGAAAGACTCTTGAAAAAAAAAAAAGAATAGGAGAAATTCATGGTTATCGATAGGGTTTCATTGAGAAGAGATTATCTCGATGTTGTTCTGAAATAAAACGAACTCTGTCAAATAGTCCTGGGTAGGAAGATAAACTACATCCGGCAGCAAGGCATCTTGAGATTTTGGAGCGCGTGAAACCACCTCTAAATTGCTGTTGTTCCCAGGTGCATCTTGACCCAATAGCATCGTTGAGGTTCCTAGATATGGGCAAACCGTGAACCTCCAAACAAAAACAAAATACTATGAAAGTATAAAAACATAATTTTATAATAAAATTACAAACAGTACCTATATATAATCGAATTATCAATAATACATTTTATCTGTAGTTGAAGGCATGCATTTACATTCACAATATTTTTACATGATATGCCGCTAAACAAAGTCAGCTAACCAACTAACTCAGCGAAACCAAACATATGGCCGCGCCCGCCCACGCTACATCGAAAGGAAAAATAAAAAAAAGAAAGAATAAAGGAACTGGAAATCACCTGGCAGATAAACTTATGAAACTTGAAATTAAAGATTATGTTCATAATACTGGTGCACTTGAAATGGCCCCTAAAACACTACGACGAAGATTGGACGAGATTTCGAAATTTCATTATGAATTTAGCCTTTGATAAACTGGCAGTGCCGGTTGACTTCGAGAGTAGTATAAAGAATGCAGGGAATTTTGGGAAAATTGGCACACATTTGATATGGATATGCAAATTAAGTGAAAAGATGAAATAATAATAACAACAACAACAACAACAGCAATAATAATAATAATAATAACAGACAGATCAATCAAAGCTAACCGCTCAGATATTGTTATTAGAGATCGCACACAAAAACGTACCTCCTTATTAATATGGCAGTCGCTGCAGATTGCAATGCATCTTTCAAGATCTTCTAAAAGCTATCAAAATACAAGGACCAAGAAATCGAAATATCAAAAATAGGGCACATGGGAACTTCAACAATTTCCGTTGTAGTTAGAGCCCTTGGATTTGTTGTAAAAGATTCCAGTAGACTAATTGAAGGGATACCTGGAAGCCCATGCCTTAAAGAAATACAAAAGATTGTTCTCACAAGTAGAGCCCACACCTTACGAAGAGCTTCGTCTACGTAATTTATTTTCCAGGGACCCGAAAAGAAATGAGTACACATCAGAAATCAAAGGAAATAATAATAATAATAATAATAATAATAATAATAATAATAATAATAATAATAATAATAATGATGTGGATCCAAAATTTAGGTTCTGTGAAAAATATCAAGAAAACGTAGTTCACCTATCTCTGGATGTTCTGTACTTGTGCCAAATGAATATAAAAATCGTCACGATGGAGTGGGGCAATACTTACACTGGATGATTTGCAAACACTTTGGAAAATACATTAACAAAAACTGGTATCAGTATCACGCAGTTAGGGTTTCAGAAATGGAAGGCATCACAATTCTATGGGATTACACCATCTTTACAGGCAGGGAGACTGAAGCAAATAGGCCCGACTAAATTGTCAAAAAGTTAAAAGAAAAAAAAACAAAACTTGTCTACTAATTGATATGGCTTGCCAAGCAGACTGACATAACAACCAAGCAATTTGAAAAAAAACAATCAAAGTATGAAGACCTGAAAATCGAAACGGAAATAAAAATGTGGAAATTGAAAACAAAATAGTAGCAGTCATAGTAGGTGTTCTTGGAATGATAAAAAAGGAACACAACAACATATTGAAAAAAATCCTTGAAAATCTCTGCTTAAAATGAATATAAAACCTTGTCTTCATAAGCACAGGCCGCACATTTAGAAGAACTTTGTTCATATAACTCTAGTGATATTATAGGAGTTAAAAAAAATATCATGAAATGAGGCCATAACAACAGCATTACCTGGCTTAGTTTTTCGAGCAGACTTGGTGTAACCATAGCAGAAATCGAATAATAATAATAATAATAATGATGTGTATTCTTATAGACATGAAGTCTCTGCAGATTGTAACATATCTTTGAAGTTCTTCAAAAAACTATGTAGATAAAAGGATATTGAAGTGGAAAATGGCCCATGAGGACATCAATAATTCCATTTGTAGTTGGAGCCCTCGGATTGAATGGCAAATGTTCTGATAGACTCACTGAAGATATTACTGATAGACCATGCCTTAAAAAATGCAAATAATTGTACACACATGTACAGCTTACACATTAACAAGAGCTTTATATATGTAAAATATGAGTGATCTTTGGGGGATTTTTTTTTTTAAATGATCGATGGAAAATGTCAAGAAGCCAATTCTGACTAAGTCTTTGGTCGCGACTCGGAAGGAAACGTGTACACAACAAAAAACCAAGGAAATAATAATAATAATAATAATAATAATAATAATAATAATAATAATAATAATATGGCAGTCCCTGCTGACTGCAATGTATCTTTGAAGATATTCAAAAAGCTGTCAAAATACAAGGACCTTGAAATAGAGGTCTCGAAAATGTGGCATATGGGAACATCAACAATCCCTGTTGTAGTTGGAGCCCTAGGACTGGTTGGAAAAGATTGCAGTAGACTAATTGCAGGGATTCCTGGAAGCCCATGCCTCAAGGAGATACAAAAAATTGTTCTGACAAGTACAGCCCACACTTTACGAAGGGCTCTATCTATGTAATTTTTTTTTTTTTTTTTTTTGTCAGTGAAAAGGGTCATGATGCCATTTCTAACCTTAGGTCCCTGGGTGGGACCCGGAAAGAAATGTGTAAACGCCAGAAAGCAAAGAAAATAAAAATAATAATAATAATAATGAGAAGAATAAGAAGAAGAAGAAGAAGAAGAAGAAGAAGAAGAAGAAGAAGAAGAAGAAGACGTCTACTTGATCTATAGTCGGGTATTTTGAATTCACGATTTTCCTAGACATGCTTCCCCTTAAGTTTACAGGACTCATTCTATTCTGTTATTTACGCATAGATTGAGGAGAGAAGAAATGAATCATGCCATTCCAAAAGGTATTTTCCCGAAAATAAATGTAAAAACTCGACTGGAATTCGAGCTCAGCTCTCCGATTTCTCAATCCAAGTCGCTATCTACTACTCCTTTACTTGTGTTTGAGATTTCTCGAATAGTCATCCCGGTAGATGAAAGTACATAAATATACTGTTTAATAAATAAACGCAGGGTCTACTCAAATACGAGTATTCACTAAAATAGTATTAAAGTGGGGATATCACACAAATAAATGAATAAAAGTCCATCACTTCATTTGAAAATTGCCTCGTTTACGTTTGGATACGAAACTGAGCAAACATAAAAACTTCGAGAGTCTATGACGAATAGAACGCGGCTTAATGGAAGAATTAAGCCTTGCCTGATCGGCTACGTTTTTCATAGCTCAGTCGGTTTCATGGCACGTTGGATCTGCCGAAGGTTCTTTCTCTTCTCAAGTTCCAAACCTGTCAGAAAACGCATATCATTATTTAACAGAGTTTCTCGAATAATCATTCTAGTAGACAAAAAGTAATATAATGTTT
>OZ010577.1:38147445-38312445 GCA_963932145.1 Acanthosepion lycidas | reverse complement strand
TGATCGACACCATTTCTTTTAACCTGAAAATTAAATAATATTTTTATTCAAAAAGAGTAAACAAAAGAGCAATTTTTATTAACAAATAACTCGCCTACAAAAACGCCTGATAATTATGCACCAACATAATATATTGTCTGTAAGACAATATATTGTGTTGGTGCATAATTATTTCCTTTCTTTACTATTTGCAATAATTATTTCTTTACTATTTGTCCTCATCTTTATCGCCATGTTTATCACAACGTTTCGACCGTTGCACGCTCCGGCCTTCTTCAGGTGGTTGGAATGTCGAACTGAACCCTTTATTTCGCTCACTGGGGTAGACTGTTCTAGTTCCACGTGCCATGTCTAACGGATGCAAGTTTTCAGTTATCTCCTGTTCATTTACCTCTACAAGTTCATCACTGCTTTAACCGGGTATTGAACGCACACTCTCAATACTTGGTTAAGGCGGTGGAGAACAATGAGAAAGAGAATTAATAAGATTACTGGGTACTTGGATAAATATATTTCATTTTGATCAAAGGGGTCCGGGGGCCTAACCCACCACACTAAACTCGGGAATAACTCCTATCCAAAAAATATAGAAAGAAAAAGCCAGAAGATTCAGATCACATCGGAAAAGATCACTGAGTAATATTGAAATTCATACTTTTCTCCTCAAATTATAACAATGCATTTTAAATCAATAATCAGGTTCTTATATTAGGTTGGTGGAAAAATAATGTCGTTTTCTCACATATGTTACTGTGTGAGAAAACGACATTATTTTTGCACCAACCAAATAACAAAGATGTGTGACATGCAGCAAGGCTCGGGTAACTCGGCTAGTATAATTTATGATAGAACATATGATAGTATAATATGCAATTGTACAATATTTTTAAAGAAAAATATCGGCAAAAACAGAAAAATATTTATGAATCTACCTAAAAGATTTAAGCATTAGAATATAATTTACCATCTCTGTTTCAACGTTTTGTATTCAGATTGATGAAGGCTTATGGCCATATCACTATAAAACACTGTTTGTAGTACGATCACCAAAGTAAAGGAAAGTGAAGCCTGGTTAGTACGTGGATGGGTTACAGCGTATAAATACAAGCTTCGGAATTCGAAATCTGAGAGAGGAGCTTTTATTCGAATCGGGTACGTTATGTTTACTTAAGCACTAATATCATTGGGAATCATATGAATCTTCTATATCTTCTCCGCTACAGCTATGCTCTAATTAGGAGTAAATCGTTATCTTTTTCAAAAATATTTAAAATCTAAAAATGTTTTCTGGCTTTGGATAATCAGCCAAAGGTAATAAACCGTAAAAAAAATCAATCAACTGGATGGATGGAAAGAAACTTATAGAAACTGATAATTGTACTTTCAAATGATATCAGTTTAAATAAGTGTATCCCAAACGGTGCGGCGAAAGAGGGTAGCAGGTGAGGCGGAAGAGGATAGCAGGTGAGGCGGAAGAGGATAGGAAATGAGACAGAATAATTAAAAGACAAGCAACATTTTAGAAACAGTTTAAAAAATTAATATGCCAAAAATCAATATCATTTCTAAATTTAAAATATTATTATGTATTACTTGTAATTGCATAAATTGTAATTGTATAAATAGTTATAAATAAGTATTGACCAATTTTATCAGTGTGATATTTTTGCCTTATACCAAATATTAAGAATATATTAATTTGCGTCCGCAAATTAGAGAAGAAAGTTCTCAATGATAATATTCTAATTTCAAATCTGTGTTTATCTTCCTTTAACCTTTCCTCTGTTTTTTACTTTTAAATGTACTTTTTATCACATAAAACTTGGTGAAGCGTGAGCAAATTTTTATTCTGATATTGTGACCCAAAGACAAAACACTTTGGGATCAACTGGCTTAAATAAAGGCGGCATAGAAAGAAACATGGTTAATTCTTTTTCGGAAATAGACAAAAAAAAAACAAAAAAAAAACGGAAAATGAACATCACGAGATGAAGTGAACGTCACAAAAACTGAGAAGCACTTATATTAAATCTACCCCAACGGAAATAGGATAGTCTTTCTATTGGCCGTAAAGAAAATCACTTGATATCAGCGGCAAACTGACACCTTTAAACTTTTTTGCGCGTCGTCGGAACACCGGCGGATCAGAGATATCAGAAAAACTCGGAACGTTTTCATCTCTGCATTAGTTAATTGACAGTAGATTTCTTTGCTTTTATCATTTCGGCAAAAAGGTTAAAATTTAAGATGGTTCTGTATTTTGGAAATTGAAATTAAAAAATCAAACAAAAAAAAAAAAAAACAAACAAAAAAAAACATGAACTAATTGTGTACATTTTACATTATTCCTGATATCGGTAAGAGGATGACGATGTGTGGTCAGTTCAAACCAAAGCGAACTAGGCTAATAGGATTTGCTTATCTTGAATAACGGAAGATAGCAGAAAATAATATGTAATAACAGAAATGATATATATCTATATCTATCTATATATATATTCTTAACTAGGGGCCACCAATGTTGCCGTTTGCCTCTCAGAAATAGAAGCAATGGAATGATACTGCATAGTGAGAACGTAAATAAAAACTTTTTTTTATCGAAACAAGATGTTTTTTTTTTCTCACGCCAAATATAAACATGTACCTTAGTTTTCGGACGTCCTGGGTATGACGGTAAACTACATCCGCGTCCAGGGTATGGCGATAAACTGCATCCAACAGCAAGGTCTCAGATAATGTTTTCAGAAAAATAATGTTGCCAGCTCTAAGTTTTTGAAACAATAATGTTGCCAGCTCTAAGTTTTTGAAACAATAATGTTGGCAGCTCTAAGATTTTGAAACAATAATGTTGCCAGCTCTAAGTTTTTTTTTTTTTTTTTTTTTTTTTTTTTTTGTAGAAAAGGAATAATGTTGCCAGCTATACGTTCTTTTATTCTATACAAAATAGGCATTTAAAATTCATATAAACTGGATTTGGCATTAAATAACCCACAGTGGTTGATATGCCATAAAACCCAAACAAACAAACAAAACAAACTTAGTTTTCGGAATATCCACCAGTTTCCGTCTTAGCGATTACGAGTATGTTTATGTTTTAAGAAACTCTATTATGTAATTATGCTCGCGAAATAATGGAAATGCGTTCGATCTTTTAAAGAAACATTCTTCTTCTTTTTGCTATATACGTTCGGATGTTAGCGATCATGGCGCCCAACAATTTCCTCTCCTTTTGAGCTTTTAATAAAATATTGCATTTTAGTTTATCTTTCCTAAACCTTTCTCCGCTATCCATTTACGCAATTTCATTTGTTAAGATATTCGCTGTTTTTTTCTGTCCACCTTGCCTTTAATCTTTCCTGTGAGTCTGAAAATATCCATCCCATCTTTCCTCACTACGCACCCGAGAAATTTCAACTATTTCTTATGCCAAGTATAAGTGTCCTTTGTGTTTCCATTTTCTCTAAATTTACCTCGTTATCGGCAGATTCGGTTCATGGAGTTCTCAGCATCCTCCTGTAGAACCAAATATCTGTTGCTTCAAGTCTCTCATTCATCTGCGACGTGATTGTCCAGCATTCATAACCGTATAGAAGGATTGATATTACTTAAAAGTTCAGTAATCTTTTCTTTGTTTCTAACAAAAGTTTTCTATTTCTTAATACTTTGCTTCCTCCCTCTTTTAAAATATTTGCCAGAAATTTAAATGGTTGTACTTGTTTGATTTGGATATAACGAATTTATAATTTCTATGTTGGGCTGTTCCATTTGTGAACAATCATATATTGTCTTGTCTATTTTTTAATAGATTTCACCCCCAAGCAAATCAGTAAAACAACTAAGACACAAGAGGTTACTGGCTGCGAAAGAATAAGGGTCGTTTGTTTTACGGCATATCTACATCAATGGGTCATTTAATGCCGAGATTTTTATTGTTGGTAATATTCTTTTGAAAAATGTATTGCTGGTAATATTTTCTCTTCAAAAATGTATCGCTGGTAATAAAACCTATTTTCATAGGGTTTTGAACCCAGTTTGGGAGTTAACTATTTTTTCATATCTGGGACCCTAACAGGGGGGACCTGAGAACACCAGCATTTAAGAGGTGGTTCCAAGCTCCTCAAAGCTTCCTGATCAGAAACTTTGCTGTCGGATATAGTTTATCGTTTTACCCAGGAAGCGGATCTAGTTTATCGTCATGCCCAGGAAGAATTAGGAACAGAAACATAACTAATGAGCGATAAGAGAAATCAGGAGGACAGTAGATAGCGATTGAAATTGCATTCAAAATTTTGGAGATTAAAGTTAGCTGGAAAGCATAGAACTAGAACTGAGTTCCACATGTGAGAAGTGCGAAAAAATAATTTATACATATGATTTGTGACTATATCTAGCCAGCTCAGTACTTTTCGCAGCACAACATTACTGCCACCTGTGCACTCCTAATGATGTCAAGAATCTGCAAGGTATCTTACGAGGTCGACATATTACTGGAAAGAATGCCGAGTTCGACAGCAACAAAAAGCAAACCCTGAGAAATGCGGTTGGTACATTTCTTTCATTTTAGCGTGAAAGGTCTTTGTACTTTTAGCCTCTTCAACCTTCACGATGTTCTTATCCCAAGGTACTATAATGTCTATAATGATGCATTGGATAATAATCGTCTTGAGATCACATTTGGGCCCAAGTGTGATACCACAGTGATTGTCCCCCAATTAGAATCAGTATTATTGGTTGAACACTAGGAAATAGTACGGCAGCTGACAAATAAGTGTATATCTTACTGTGGCTCACGTTTCCCCTTGTATTCTTATTGTGTTCCTCTCATTTTCAATCGTTTTCCTTTAATTGTTTTATATAAAAGCTATACAAATATAAATCCCTATGGAAAACATGGATATGCAACTGTTTTCTACCGCATTTTCTTTTTTGTCTTTCATTGTTCTATCTTTCCATAAAAAATTTAATAAATTGTACATATATATATATCTGTATGTGTGTATGTATATATGTGTATATATAATTTCGTTTAAAGACCGATGAAAGTTTGCTGTAAGAGAATTTGAGATTATTCATTTGTGTATTTTGGGCCATTTTTTTCTGTTTTCCTTGGAAAATTTGAATCTAATTTGTTCGGTGTCTAACTACTTTCGTATCCAATTACGAAAGGTTTGGGACTGACAATGTTTTGAACATTAGCTTATATTGTGTTTTCAACAAACACTTTGAAAACTCTTTACTAAAGCGGAAATGATTCGGACAACGAGCAATGTATATTCAAATTTTCAACAAAATTCTCGAAAATGGTTCGTAATGTAAAAGAAAATAGAAAAATACAAAAAAATAAAAGGGATGTTTTTTTACGAAAATGAACTTCTTTTGTCTTTAACCAAAAAATTTGAACTAAAAATTTCTGTCTGAATTTTCAGTCAATGGGTGTTGTGTGCGTGTATATATATATATATATATATATATATATATATATATATATATATATATATATATATATATATATTCAGATGTTTTAGCTCTTCCATAAACTGTGCCCTCTCGGTCATTGGCGTGTTTATTCCAAGAATTGGTACGTAAAAATTCGCCTTCTTCTCTACCGTGCGCTGATAGCTCAGGGGTAAAATCTCGACTGATGCCAAATCAGTAGGGTTTCCATCCCGGCTCCAGGCAGTCAGATGTCTAGCCACAGTAAGGAGCTGCGATACAGCAAACCAGGATGGCGATATATACGTCCCCGGAAACTGTCTATCTATCTATCTATCTATATATATATATATATATATATATATATATATATATATATATATATATATATATATATATATATATATATATATATATATATATATTGGTTAGCAAAAGTATTTAACACATTGGTTTTTCATACATATCTCAAAAAATATCTGATCAATTTCAACGAAACTTATAGGAAATATTTAAACGAACATTGTCGATCAAAACATAGAAGGAAAATTTAAAACCACTGTTTTGAGAAACATTTCTTAACAATAAATAAAATAACTTTTAAATACTTTTGCTATCCACTATATATATATATATATATATATATATATATATATATATGTGCGTGTGTTTGTTTGTGTGTGTGTGCGTGTGTGTGTGTGAAAATATTGTAGAAAATAGGAAAGAAACTGGTTTGTAAATAATCCAAAGTTTCTTAGTATTTTTGTTATTATTTTTAAAAAATAGTGCTCGATACGAAAGTAGAGCATAAATATAATTATTTATTTAAAAATATGATTCCAACTCGCTACATAAGAGGTCTCATGTTTCAAAACAAAAGCCGAAAACATCAAAATAATATTTGAATTAACTTGAGTTAAAGTAGGCTCTGTTCCATCTTCAAGCAACATTTTTCTGAAATTTACGAGTTTTAATAGTATAGTCAGAATTGAAATCGAAAATTTCCATGGTAACATCAAGGGCGGATTGTTTAGAATAGGCAGGGGTGGGGTGTTAATAATTTGTATCGGTATAGAGTTACTTTCATAGATGCCGGGTCAGGGTAAGGTGGGGGTGGCTAAATTTACGACGGATGAAGTTTTCGCATAGTCTGGCTTGAGCGTCTATGGAGATTTTTTTATTTTTTTTTTATTTTATTCTTTTATTATATCTCTTTATGAAAGGGATTTGTGTATATAAAAAGGCCGTAACGTTTGTTTTTTGACGACTTCATAAAGGGTTATCATTTTTGTAGGGTATTAAAACTATGTATATGGGCTATGGATTTTAAAATTTATTTTATTGTATGCGTGTTTTTAGCTAGTTGTTCAGAGCGTAAGTTCGGTTGTGTCGGCAGAAAACCGTTAATTCTTGCCTGTTGTTTAATAGGTTTTTATTGTTTAGAAGCTTAATAATGTGTAGTTTCTCATGGAGGCACAGAGGGCATGGGTCATCCCAAGTTTTGCAAGTTCTAGTCCTGTTAACGATTTTCCATTTTACTTTAGGTGTCCTATTTTTTCTTTCAGGTGCCAAAAATATTTAGATAGAGAGGTCTGATGTCTTAAGTTTATGTTGTTGAAGGAGCATTTATGCTGCCTCCATCTGGTTTTAAAGGCATTTTTCGTGGACCCAATGTATATCATATTGTTGTTAGGGTTCTCCGTGGATGATATAGTGCATTGGCATACCACAGATTTGATGCAGCACTTATTTTCTAATGGGCAGTCTACCGGGTTTCTACAATCGCATAATTTTTCCCTATTATTATCTGATTTAAGTGTAGAGTTATTAAAACTATTCAGGTAAGGGGGTTTGTTCAGGAATTTATTATTGTGTCTTCTTATTATACTTTCTAGATTTTCACTGCACCTGTAACTCAATTTTAGTGTGTTCTTATTGAATATATTACTAAGCCTACTATTGGTGGGAAAGTGTTTATCGATTAGAGCTAAGAACTTCTGTCCTAGTTTAATACTAACCATTTGGTTGAACGGAGGTGTATACCAAATGATGTTTCTTTTCCTGTTTTTTTTTTCTTTTGGTCATTGCAATTGTCCCTATACATAATGTTAGCATTTTTATAACCACTAATTTTTAGGGCAGTGTTATAGAAGTCGTTATGTTGGTGGAATATTTCTTTGTTAGCGGAGTTACTGCTAATTCTATTTTCTATTGATGAGGGTATATGTTTAATTGTGGATGGAGGGTGGTTTGACTTCGGGTGTATATATAAGGGGTTAGCATTTGTTTTTCTATAAGGTTGGTACCTGTTGCTCGGTAAGTCTTGGGTTACGTCGAGGAAGTTTACCTTTTTCAATTTAGAAGAGACTGTTATCTTTAAGTTTAGATTTTTAAATTCACTAAACATAATTTTTCGGATCTTCTCTATCTTAAAGCTAGTGGAACTCCTCACCACCATAAGCCCGTCATCTCTATACAGTCCGATGTCCTGGATATCAATCTCGCGGTGTGCCGTTAGGTTGTACAATATTAAAAGACAAACCAAGTCAGAAGACTCTGCAGAGTCTAATGATCCCATAGTGATGTCAAACAGGTCGTTATTGTTTTTTATTCATTGCTCCTCATTATGAATGAGGACGGATTTTTTTGCGCTGAGGATTATGTCGGTTTCTTACTTTGTTAGGTTAGAATATACAGCAGCGAAGTCCAGGGCAGTCGTAAAAAGATCCTTCGAAATTGATGGGTAGTAGTCCACGATATCGAACTGTAGTAAGGTGCAATTTGTTTTATCGTCAATATTGTTGAACCAATTGATGACATCTTTAGTATTGATCCATAATTTTAATTTGAGTTGTTTTTTTTATTTGGTAAGTAATTTTTTCCAGGATCCTTTTGCTGATCTTTCCTATATCGGGTCGGGTAGGGTTAATTATCCTAGTGGTCGGGTTTTCCAGAAAGTCAGGCTTATGGTCCTTAAGGGTTACGTAACATTCCTTTTCTGCAAGTTTGCCTACTCTATCGCTAATTTTAAATTTATCAGTTATTTTTTTTACTTGCTCTGTTTATACTGTCAACCATGTTTATGTTGTTGTTGCAAGCTTTTTTATAAGTCCTTGTTAAGTTTTTTTTAATTAAGTTTTTGTAGTCATCAACAGCCAATTTGTAGAAGTTGCCGGTTTTGTCCGACTTAACTAATATTTTGTCACAATCATTAATGCTTTTAACTATTTGGTCTAGCTGTTTTTGGAAGTGGTTTTTCTTATTTTGAAAGGAGATGTTGTTGATAAGGTTGAGTAGGTCTTTTTCAAATTCGTATAGTTGTTTGTTGAATGGTGCGACTCTTTTACTTTTAAAGCCGTAAACTTCGCGTTCTTTATCGGTTGAGTTATTCCCACGAAAGTAGAAGTATGCCTTCCATCTCATGCTTCTGATTAATTCCTCTGTTTTTTTTGCAAAAGTTTAACGAAATAATTCCGTTTGTTTGTATGTGGAATGTTTTTCAGAGAAATTCCGAAATTAACTTTTTCCATATTTTTAAAGAAGTTGTTTTTAAAAATAAATAAAGGTTCAGAGGGCTCGACCTTAATTCGGGAGCCAATATGTGTGAAAATATTGTAGAAAATAGGAAAGAAACTCGTTTGGTAAATAATCCAAAGTTTCTTAGTATTTTTGTTATTGAAGATGGAACAGAGCCTACTTTAACTCAAGTTAATTCAAATATTGTTTTGATGTTTTCGGCTCTTGTTTTAAAACATGAGACCTCTTATGTATAGTTGGAATCATATTTTTAAATAAATGATTATATATATATATATATATATATATATATATATATATATATATATATATATATATATATATATATATGACAATAGCTCAACTGGAATTCATTTGAACATATAAAAACCTACAAAACTCTATCTACAACATACGTGTAGAAAATACAAGTATAATAGGCTCATCCACAAAAAAAAAATGAATAAAAGCAATGGAAATACTAATAATAAAATGAAAACAAGCCCAAACACAATAATATCACATATAAACCTCGCCACAATGTGCTGACCGTGTTTGGAAAACAATACAAGCCTAGACACTTACAAAGAACTCCATGTATTTAGACAAATATAAAAGCAAAAAAAAAAAATGGCTAAATGAATAGCCGAAATCGCTCGGATATACGGAACATTTGGGCAATTTTTACACAGTTATTTACAGAAATGAAAATACTTATATGAACAGAAGGAAAAATAAATAAAAAGCTTAATCACAGTCGCCTTTAATGAAACATGTAAAAGAGAGTGTTTGCTTCCTAAATAATCAGTATAAATAAAAAACTACAGAAGAAACACACACACACACACACACACTCATCGTTCAAACTATTAACATTATCCTCAATTCTGTGTACAATAATAATTTTATCCTACCGCCATCCTTCAAACTATTTATCCTCCAAAAATTACAACATACCTGTACAAACAAAGTCTCATTCGATTCTATGACCATAATAGCAACGTTTACAGCCAAACTAATGATGTTAGTATATGAAATTTGCACGGCCTGTGCTTTTCCAAACATTACATGTCCCATATACACGATATTTAAACAGGTCAGTAAACCTAAAATATATGTCCGCTACGTAGATGATATTTTTATTTTAGTGAATAATAAAAAATAGATACTCTCATATTTGAAAAACACAAAAACTCTGTTCTTAACTTTACCTACGAAAAACAATATACTACCATTCTTACATGTTCTCGTAGAATATAGTAACAGCACTTTTACCTCATTATTGTATAAAAAAAAACACTAGCAGAAACTCTTGCCACCTTAACTTTAAGAGTGAATGTCCATTCAAATGCAAAATAGCAGTGATAAAAAAAGACTTCTTAAAAAGAGCACACCAGAATTCATCCTCTCAACTATTCTTCCTTAAAGTACTCAACAATGCAAAAGCAGACATTACTTAAAAATGGCTTCCCTAAACACCTTATAGACCATCACATTAGACTATTTCTCCCCAAGTAAATAATAGTGCCAGCGAGCGCACAGTCAAAAGTAACAAATATTTTCTAAAAAGGCCAAATGCACGTCAACTACAAACAAGATGATATATATTTCTTTATAATATTTTTAAGTGAGAAATATTATAAAGAAATATACTACCCCAATTGTTCAGAATAATATATCAAATTAATTATCTACAACAAAAAATTTAAAACAGCAAACTTTATCCTCAAAATTAAGAACACGCCCGCGAAATCAAAATTACAACGAACGGATATTATGTATGAGTTCAAATGTCCATTGGGGAACTTTATCAAACCGAATAATTACGTCGGTCACACAACTACATGTATATCCAGACGACTTACGTTACGCCTATGCGAACACAGCTTCAATAGAATCCATTTAAATTACACACATTCTTACCAGACTCCATCCGAAACTTACTAGTAGAAAATACAAACATAATAAAATCATTCACATGTAAAAAAATATATTAAACTTATTGGAAGCCTTAATATCAAAGAAAAAGCCAAAGCTCAATAAGATTAACTACGAATACGGCCAAATTGTGCTGAATGTGTTCAAAAAATAAAACATCCCTATAACTCTAGAAACATACACACAATCCATACACCTAGTTAAAAGCAAAAAATGAAATCATCCTTCATAAGGTCTAAAATATAGTCAAAAGCGCTCGAAATTACAGAATGTTTGAACAGTTTCTACACATTATGTGTCCAGAAAAGAAAACACTTAAAAAATGAAAGAAAAAAGCTTAAACGCAGTACCTTGTCTGTCGCCTTTAACTAAACATGTATAAATGAAGGCTTGCTTCCTATATATATATATATATATATATATATATATATATATATATATATATATATATATATATATATTAGGTTAGGGCAAAAATAATGAGGTAATAATGTCGTTTTTTGACGTTACAAAATACGTCAAAAAACGACATTATTACGTCATTATTTTTGCACCAACCTAATATATATATGAATAAAAATGACAATAGGAAAACTGGTAATTGCTGACGCGTTTCGTCCAATGTGGACTTTATCAAAGCAAAATACGAAAAGCATTAATTTTGTTAAGAAAGGTGAAATGGGAAAAAAAAAAACCTGGGCGTAGATTAATATTTGGGTAATTTTCTATGGCGGCACTCTCTAGAATTTTCCTTCTGAGTGAGTTATTTTCTTTTTTATGAGTGTAGCATTTTTAAAATCAAAATTATGGTTCAATTTATTTCTATGTATGACTAGTGCATTAGTTAAGTTGTTTTTTGTGAGGTCACTTTTGTGCTTATAAATGCGTTTTTTCAAACTTCTACTTGTTTCTCCAATATATTGAGAGGAACAGTTTTGGCAATTTATTTTATAAATGCCTGCTTAATGCTCTTACAAACAAATATACACAACAGATTCATAAAATCAAAAGAAAATGGTTGAATACATCAACACAGATATAATGACAATATTCGCCACACGTGACAAATACTGACGTTATTTTCAGTTAAAAATATGAAAATAGCATTTCTCTACATTCCAGTTGCTAGGTACATTCTGTTTTTGTTTTTATTAGTTACATTGTTCATTTAATTTCATTTTCGTATTTTGCTTTGATAAAGTCTACATTGGACGAAACGCGTCAGTAATTGCCAGTTTTCCTATTGTCATTTTTATTCATAATTATTGTTTTCTCTACTGGTTAAATCGGAGAAATTTTAATATATATATATATATATATATATATATATATATATATATATATATATATATATATATATATAGCAGCAGCAGTAGCAGTAGCAGCAGCGGTAGCATTAGAAGCGGCATTATGATTTTTCAGCAGTTCCCAAGAAAACTTTGTCTTACAATTCATCAGTAAATTTGGTTGAATTTTTAAATAGTTCCTGTGAGATATATAGTGGCAAACCCCGTTGTTCTGTGATAACCCAATTCTATCGGCCTGGACTTTCTTTTTACCCGTGGTTCGATGAATCGTTAGACACGGAGACTGCATGAGATCACCAGGACTTCTATGTGTTACGCCCTTGCTTTGATGCACTCCACGAGACTTGTTTGGCATCAACTTCACGGCTGTTAGATTTGTAGATCGTATCCGTCCATTCTGCCAGGACTCAGTCTTCACATACAATACGGTTGACAATCCCGAAAATTATCGAGCGTTTGGACCCATCGAATACACACACCCGATTTGAACGCTAGTGTGGGGCCTAGTCAGAAAGCCTTACTGCAAAAACCTCTATAGTCAGATTCTACATTCTGATCAGGAGAATAATAGCAGAGATGCTTGTAGTACTACTAGTAGTGTTGGTATTCGTAGTAGTGACAGGAGTATTAGCATTTGTGCTGGTCAGCCTCTCCGCCAATCAACTCTACACAGTATTTGACCTACTGCTGCGATATAACGCACAGAGCTTAAAATAGGGAACATCGGCCGCGGGCAAAATGTTCCTAACTTATTTATTTTATGATGATAGAAAGAACAACTCACCATAGACCCGAGGCGCAGGTTTCTACATGTGGACAATGGCGTTTCAGTTTCTTAATCTTATCTTCATGATCGATACCCGAGGGCAATCATCGCCCTGCATCCAATTATGGCATCGATGCATTTGCCTAATATAATTTTATGCTCCTGCTTTGGGAAAATTCGGAGTCACATATATTAACAGATGCTTATTGCGTATATACAAAGATTCATAAATACTGACAAACAGACAAACACACACATACACACAAACATATATATATATATATATATATATATATATATATATATATATATATATATATGTGTGTGTGTGTGTGTGTAATGGGGCCTATGCAGGTATTTTTTTGAGTGTCTGTTTATCATTAAAAAGAAAACAGAGAATAAGAAACAGAAAATCTGTGAGTACGAAAGAAAACGCACACACACGCACAAACACGTACAAACTCACATACACATTTATGTCTGTGTAAGTATGTATGTATGCATGAATCTAATGAGAATTGGACCAAGAAAATAAGCACAGGCGCAAAGATGCACATGTATTTAGGTAGTTATACATATATATATATATATATATATATATATATATATATATATATATATATATATATTTTGAACAATAAAGAAAAAAAAAAAATAAAAAAATTAAAATCCTCAGAGACACTGGGTTGTAGATTAATATTCTTTCGTTTTTTTTATTATTATTCCATTTAGATTCCTCGACTAGTTTCGGCCGAAATGGCCATCATCGGGAGGAGAAATATTTCTGCTTGCTGCTAGCACTAAACTACAGAAATGAATCTATATATATGATCTACATATATATATATATATATATATATATATATATATATATAATCGGAATAATCGGAAAATGTGCTTCGTCCGTGCCAAATCGTTTCGTCGTTTGTCTTTATTAAGGCAAGTGAAAAAACCACAAGCAAATTGTTGCGTAGATACATGAAATAAAAAGAAAATAAATATAATACGACGCTCTTCTGTAAACCTATTTTGGGATATTATTAAATTTTGTTTTCTATTTTTTATGTAGTGTTTTTGTTTTTACTTGTTAACATGTGTCAAATTTTTCAGAGTAAATCCGTAGAGAAGAGAAATTGAATAAAATAGGTAATCTCAAAATAGTACTTCGTCCTTGTCGTTACTTATAGATATTAGTACCTTTTTAATGGCAAGGACTATTTTCCGATATTCTATTTTATTAAATTTATATTCTCTATAGATTGATTCTGAGAAATTTAATACATGCATATGTGTGTATACACCTCACCAAAAAAAAAAATAACTTTTTTAATTTAAGAATTTACAGGATCTCTCGTTCGTGCGCATGTGTAGTTGAATGAAGCGCCAAGTGATGAAACGCGTGATATAAATCTTTGACTCGAAAACTGTTTCCACTTTGTCATATTCTTTCCATTGAATTTGGTTTTGATATATAAAAAATATATTTCAATATCCCATAAACACACATACACACACACACACACACACACACACACACATATATATATATATATATATATATATATATATATATTGAACAACAAAAAATATTAAAAAATTAATATCTTCAGACACACTGGGTTGTAGATTAATATTCTTTCGTTTTTATTATTATTATTTCATTTAGATTCAAAGACTAGTTTCGGCCAACATGGATATCATCAGGAGAAGAATTATTTCTGCTTGCTGGTAGCAGTGTGTATATATATATATATATATATATATATATATATATATATATATATATAAATTATATATATATATATATAAATTATATATATATATATATATATATATATATATATATATATATATAAATTATATATATATATATATATATATATATATATATATATATATATATATATATATATATATATATACCAGACCGAATAAATTTACACATGTATAGATATTTATATAAAATCACTTTATCGATAAACCCGATGGAAATGGTCAGAAGTTCTCTTCTCGGAATGAAAAATGTCTTTTGTTTTCCAATTTTGTTCATTCGCTTACGCAATATTACTCTCATATATATATATATATATATATATATATATATATATATATATATATATATATATATATATGTATGTGTGTGTGTGTGCGTGTGTTTGTGTTTAAAGTTTATGCATCAGAGTAATATATATATTTTATATATAAAAGTGAACATTGAAGCCAACACTCGGAGGTGACAGACTCTTTCATACTAAACGCAATCATCAGGCCACATGTGTGACCTGTAGCCTGATGATTGTGTCTAGCATGAAACAGACTGTCGCCTCTGAGTGTTGACTTCAAAGTTCACTTTTATATTTACATACGCGCTATCCCTGATATTAAGCACTTTATTCCATAAATATAGCATATATTAAAACTATATTTGATTAGCGGGTAATGATTAATAAAACTGCTGAAATAACCATATCGTTCAATTTTCAAATTTCCCTTGTATGTCAAATTCAACGAAACATGTTTGAACGACCGTTTGCTGTCAAAAATGCACACACACACACACACACACACACACACACACACATATATATATATATATATATATATATATATATATATATATATATGAAGAATAAAAATGAAACAGATGTAGCACAATGCAATGTAGAAAACTCGACACACGGTAACATTTAAACCTGGCATGACGATCATTGATTCTGAGTTGACTCAGCATTAATTTTTAATTCTTGTCTTTTGGGGGCTCCATGTTGTACTGAGCACTTTAATTGGCAACTTTATCTTAGAATGAATTTACTACGATTGTGTTTCATTCTATATATATATATATATATATATATATATATATATATATATATATATAAATATAAAAGTGAACATAGAAGTCAACACTTAGAGGCGACAGTCTGTTTCATGCTATATGCAATCGTCAAGCCACGTGTGCTGTTATTTTTCTCGGCTATTTATACATATACGGGTTAGTGGTCCATTGTGGGTATTCTATTAGAGCAAAAGAGAAAATATACAAGTAAAATAAATTAACCTAAATTCATCCAAGTAAATAAATATACAAACCAATCCCAAATAAAGATAATCAATTAAAAACTGTTCCCGCCAAAATAATACTTAGAATGAACTACAACAATCAACCCCAAAACTGAACAAATAGTTTTAATTAAATTCCCAAACCAAAACAAAACTGTTAAATAAGTGATATAAACAAATTTTTACTACGTTAATAAATAAATAAATAAATAAAATACGAAACAAAAATAAAAACAAGCAATATAATTTGACCTAAATAGATAAACAAACGACTTCCGGTGAAATAACCGCCATAATAGAATACCCACAATGCACCACTAACCCGTATATGTATAAATAGCCGAGAAAAATAACAGCACACGTGGCTTGACGATTGCATATAGCATGAAACAGACTGTCGCCTCTAAGTGTTGACTTCTATGTTCACTTTTATATTTACACACGCTCTATCTCTGATATTGAGCACTTTATTCCATAAATATAGCACACCTTAAGACTATATTTCTTTATATATATATATATATATATATATATATATATATATATATACACGTATATGTATGCGTGTGTGTACGTACACAAAAACATACACACACACAAACTGCGAAAGTCGAATTTACTTGAACATAAATAACAAAACACTAACATCGAATATTTTGTTTATATTTTGTTTATATTTTTGTTTCTTTTTATCCGAAAATTGGAAAAATATTGCTTCAATTTTTTCATCCGTGAGGAGATTGTCCAGAATTCACGGTCATATAGAACTGACATTATATACCACTTCAGCACTCTTTTCTTTGTTACTAACGAATTTTTTCTCTTTCTTAAGCTTTTGAAAGGCATCTTTTGCTACCCCATTGCGTGTTCTGTTTTCAGTGCCGCAATTTCCATCCTTTGTTAACACAATTGCCTGATTTTTGAATTATTGTACCTATTTGATTTTAGTAACTCTAATAATTTGCATTTGGGCGATGCCTTTTGCAAACAACCAAGCATTATGTCTTCTTGAAATTGGTGTTTAATCCTTTCTTCTCGTTTCTTTCACTACATTCGGTAGAAGTTATTGTACTTTTCTTTTTGTGTCTGATATCAACACTGCGTTATCTGCATATCTTATGTTACTAAGATTGTGGCTGGCAACAATAAACCCTGGTACGACTTCACGTTCTCTCAGAATTGCTTCACTGTATAGGTTGACTAAGTCTGGGAGACCCAAAGTGGAGTAATAGATAGCGGCTCGGAAAACCGAGTTCGAATTCTAGTTGAATCCAGTACATTCACTTACGTTCTAATACCCTTGGGAAAGGTATAAAGCGATGGGTAAGTAGCAGGATAGACCGGGTTCTATAGTCCTGGATGGCAACTGGTCTACTGCAGAAAGAAATGGCAACCTACTGCGGGAAACAATCTGCCTCGTCAGGCATATATCGAAAGATGCATGATCGCCTAATCGTGCATCACGCAAGGCACAGAACTGACTGATTCATTGTATATATGCCGAGTTTGAATTGCAGTACAATCACTTTTTATCCCCACAGCTTTGGTTAAATAGCAGAACATCCTGGGTTATATTGCCGTGGGTGTCAACAGGTCTACCGGCGAAAGAAATGGCAACCTACTGCGGGAGACAATCTGACTAATCAGTCATGTATCGAAAGATATATGCATACCTAAGCGTGTATCACGTATGACGCACAACTGACGGAAGTTTCGTGTTTAAAATATTTCTTTGCCATACACTCCATTAATGTTAAAAGATTCATGTTAAAAAGATAAAAAAAAAACAAATGAAAACTACAGACAAAATTCATTTTCTCCATCAAGACATTCATTTCTGTAGTTTACTGCTACCACCAAGCAGAAATATTTCTCCTCCCGATGATGGCCATTTTGGTCGAAACTAGTCGAGGAGTCTAAATGAAATAATAATAAAAAAAACAAAAAAATTGAAAGAATATTAATCTACAACCCAGTGTGTCTGAAGATTTTAATATTTTAATTTTTTAATATTTTTCATTGTTCATAACATATATATATATATCTATATATCTATATCTATATCTATATCTATATATATATATATATATATATATATATATATATATATATATATATATATATATATTACGAAATGGACAAAGTCCGACAATTTATTTATTAAAGACATTTTTATGTTTAACGTTCTTTTTATAGATACAAGTATTTAAGTAAATGCTCTGTTTATAATAAACAGTATTAAATAACATTTACCGGCCTGAATGTCCGAGAAATTTTCATAGAAAATTCAGGCCGGTAAATGTTATTTAATACTGTTTATTATAAACAGAGCATTTACTTAAATACTTGTATCTATAAAAAGAACGTTAAACATAAAAATGTCTTTAATAAATATATATATATATATATATATATATATATATATATATATGTGTGTGTGTGTGTGTGTGTGTGTGTGTGTGTGTGTGTATGTATGTATGTACTGACTTCATTTCCATTCGTACGCAAGCCGATTGCTGTCATCATAGCTTCTGTATTATAATATCCTTCCCCCAAAATGCCAATAACTGTCGTTAGAAATATACAAAAACCTGTTTTGATTAACAATATTTTCAGTACTTCACGATTTTTTTAGTAATATTCGCATAGGCAATATTGTTTTTAGGATTTCATAGCATTTTTTCTACGAACATTTGTATTCATTAACTTCTATGGAATATTCTATGAATATCTTTGAATTAAATCTAAGTGCTGTGTGCATCAAAGAAGATAAAAATGTTGCTATAAGAAACGATAAGTTTACTTTGGTGAATGTGGGCAAAAAAAAAATATCTGCTCATCAAAAGAAGATAAATATTTCTAAAAGATGTGTTAGAATTCGTTACCTTTTCAGATATTTTCTCAAAGATGATGTAAGATTCGAGATCAATGTATTGGTTAAATTAGCGTAACCTTTTGTATATACGAATGCGTACTTATATTTTTTGAACAGTGTGTGTTTTTTCTCCTTGTTTGTGTATCATTTTCATTTTATTTTTGTGAACGCTGAACTTTTTGTTTACTCTTGTTTACTCAGCTATGTTGAGCCAGTTAAAAGATTACTATTTGATAGAACCCTTTGAAGATTTGAAGGTTTATTTCAAGTACAAGTAATATCATATATGAAATAAACCTTTTTTTTTACTGATAGTTCACTTAATACAAGGTTTACTCAATGTAGAGCGTTACAGAATGATATTGTAAAACAAGTTGAAGGGTAAAGTAATAGAGGAAGAGGAGTAGGGATATTGGTTTACCCTGGACTTAAAGAGACCCTATATTGTAGCTGTCAGGTAATCATTCTCTCGTGATTTTGTTCAATCCGGTCGAATCTGTTGTGTTTTCATTGCATTAATATCGTTGAAAGAGGCACAAAGAAATCTCTCATTCTTCAAGTTACATAACATAGCCGGAAAAACTGAGTTTTCTTGTCTTGTTTGGCAGCCAGCCTAAGAGAAGGAAAACAGAACAAGGTATCGTGAAACATCCCTATCTTTGCGTAGAAATTACTACCGTTCATTAATATTAAAGGAAGATAGATATGTAGCGATTATAAGCGTTATATTAACATTAGCGGATTTACGGGAACCGTAAAATTTACAGTATGGAAATTGGAATAGAATCATCACGGTTAAATTCCGGCCACTTCCCACCATTACCTTTGAGAAAGGTATGAATCCATTTATCCTTTTTTCAACTATAGATCAAATAGCAGGGTAGACTGGCTTCTTTTATCTTGCTTTGCTGGGAGTCTAAGATAACTGAATGTGCTAATGTGACTACCCACCGAAAAAAAATTTTCTTAGATGTCGATGCAATTCGTACATATTAAAGGAAGGCAGGGAAATCATCGCACGCCGTGTATTTAAAATGTTATTAAAAGATAAGATCTTTTATTTAAAATAGGTTTCAACATATTAAGGTTAACAAAGTCGGGCAAATTTCAAATGCTGCGAGTACCTAGTAAAAATTGAACTCTTTACACTAGAAAGGGACTGAGATACTCGGTGTTAACCATTGCGTAATAATGAATTTTGTTAGATTCTGATGCTTACTGGTTAAGATTCTTTCTCATATTAATTTCTTTTTAAACAGTTCCTTGTCTTTGATTATGATTCTCTCTCTCTCTCTCTCTCACACACACACACACACATACTATATTTTACTCATTCGCTATTACTTCCTTTGTTTTTACTTACTGCCTTGCACTGATTAAAATTCTTTTTACTGTCTGCGCAGTCATTTTAAAAGCTAGTTCGTTCTGCGCAGATATAAGAAAACGGCTGCCATTTCTATGAAATATTATGAACTTCGAAGTCACCAATTAATAGCCACTTTGGGAGTTTGAAGCTTTAAAATGGGTAGCAAAGATGATTTGACTGATAAAATGAAATGCGAAATAACCTAGGTTCATGCGAAATGTGAAACATCGCTGGAAATTGAAAAGAAAATGATTGGCAGACTCCATCAAACTTATACAATTTGTTGAAGAGACTGGAATACTCAGATGGAGGTTTCATTAGTTTACGAGTTTGTCTCACCGATCTGTGTCCCCTATCAAGAGATGTTATAAAAATTCTTCATTACCAATTTATGAAAGATTTTAAACACTTTAGCAGCGTGGAAGTGTCGAAAAGTGCAACATTTCTGGTTCTAAATCATTTTTTCACTTCATATATTTTCATCTTTTTCTGACTCTCTTTCTTATTTCTTCCTTATTTTTTTTTCTTTCCTTCTTTGAGAAATAACGCTTTCTGTAACGATGGAGAATTTTCTTTCTTTCTTTCTTTCTTTCTTCACAACACAACACTTTCTAAAAATTTGTTTATTTGGTTCTATATTTCTTTCTTTCCTACATTTTTCTGTCTTTTTCTGTCTTTTTCTCTATTTTATTTTTCTGCTTTTACCTAACACGACTCTCTAAATCACTGGTGATTTTTCTTTCTTTCTTTCTTTCTTTCTTTCTTTCTTTCTTTCTTTCTTTCTTTCTTTCTTTGTATTCACCTTACAATATTATCTATAAATATGGAGCTTCTTTCTTTCTTTACTTTGCAGCACTTTCTACAACTTTTGAGAAATTTGTTTGTTTATTTATTTAGATTACAAAACCCTAAAACTATAGATGGTTCTTTCTTTCTTTCTTTCTTTCTTTCTTTCCACATTATGAATTGTATTTGAAATTGATCCCTTTTTACTAGTCTTCCTATATTTTACGCTTCTTTGTCTTTGCAGTTAGAGACCGTCTTCATTTTTCTTCTTTCTTTTTGTCACCCTCTTTATCAGGTACCTTTTTGAATGCTCTCATGAATTGTTTACATCTACAGTATCTTAAAAATAAGTTTTGTCTTTACCCTTAGTCTTTTACCGGCAATTATAAACGTAAACTGAACTATACCTTCTGATGTATCCGTTGAACTACCTGAATTTATTACTCGTGTTTGTTATACGAGCTGACTTTTGGTAATGCTAGCGTACACGTGGTTTACAAATGAATGTTAAGAGGTGACGTCTTTGTAGTAGTGACAGTTTCCAACTACTTTCGAGATGAGTATTTTTATGTTCTTGGCCACTTATCGTGGTCCGTTTTCTCTAACCATCTTACACGCGAAAGTTATCTTTTAATTTCAGACTATCAGCATGGCCCGGTGTTGCCCGTGCTTGATTCAAAAATCCATACAGCAATCGCTATCACTTGACTTAAAATATTTTTGCCCTTCCTTACCTTTAAAGGAGTGCTCTTTGCCGTGCTGATGTTGCTACATGCCTTACTTCTTACCTATCTCACACCGCGAATTTTTTCTAAGCTCTATACTAAACATTAAATCTGTTACGAAAAAAGAACTAAACAAAATGAAAACAAAATGAACACAAAACGATCAGCTTTAAAAAAGGACTCGTAACTGGAAAAACCGAATGAAAAAAGAATGTTAACAACAAATATTTTTTCACACCTAACCCATTTCTGCAGAATCAGAATCAACGTTAAGTTTAAGCAAGCAAATGAGCCAATTGGAGTAAAGTGCCATGCAGATTTAAATTTTTCCCATTTGTGACGAATGTAACTATCGATTTTTTTGCATGCTAGTTGTGACACTATTTGGCTTGCTAAAAAAAGAAAGAAGGAAAAAAAAGAAAGGCGAGAATTAAAGTTAGGTGATAAGAAGCCATCACGAAAAGGACACTAAGCGGTGTTATTTTTCTGACAAAGAAAAGTGGTAAAATTTTTTATTTCCATTATCGAGAAAGGAAGATACTGGATTTAATCTGATTTATGTTACGGGGCGGGTGAAAATTCCAGGCTGGTCAAATGACCTAAAGGGCAGAATTCCAAATAGATAAAACTTATTTAGGTCGCAGAAAATGTCCATTGGATCAACCGCAGAATTACAAAAAACAAAAGACTAAAACATTAGTTATCTACAGAAAGGTCGTTTGGAAAAGGCATCTGTTTTGTGTCGGAACTGGCTAGCGAAGCTATTTTATCGGATCAGTAATTGGCACCAAGAATGCAAATACGTCTAGATGGCCACCCACTTGATGCTGGCGAAAAGCTAATTGAGGAATTCCAGGTGATTCGGTTAAGATAAAGAGTCTAGGGTGTCAGGACTCCTCGAAGAGAAGAGAGAAAAGGAAAAGAAAGAAAAAAAAAAGGAAGATTTTTTTTCTTTGAGCAAGATTTTTTAAACCGAGGCAAGTCTGGCCACACCCACGCTGCTGAGCGCCTATTGGCTGAATGGTGGCATGAGCGTTAGGCGGAGGTAACTATGTGAAGAAGAAGCTTGTTACGCCCCTCTGAAGGGATAGGTGTGAGATGCTACTGTGAGAGAGAAGGGAAAACCGTTGACACCCTCTGAGGGTATGGGTGAGATACCAATATGAGAACAGCACAAGGTGGGAAGACGGAAGACATCCAAAAATGGAAAATAATAAAATTTTCCTGACCGACAACGAAGAAGTGGATTGTGGGTTTAGAATTATCAAGGAACCTCAAACCTCGACAAGCCCACCCCGGTTTTGGTCGGCGTCCATATAAGCAGAGTCGCAGCGAGTTAAGTTGTTGAGTTCGAGTTCAAGTTCGCAGTTGGGGTTGGAGACAGACAGGCAAGCAGTTGCAGTGAGCTGAGAGCTCTGAAGACCCGCCTCGCAGAAGCTGACTAAGATTCACGCAATTCCGAACTCAACCTCTAGCCAAGAACAATTTATTTTTGAAGAACGACTTAGACTCACATCACCAAAACAACTTTCACGAATATCGCCTGAAGATACACCAAGAACCAGTTTCTTAAAGAACAAACAACTTAAGATGTTAAGACTCGCCAAACAAACACAAAGTGTCACGAATCCACATAGCGGGTTGGGAAGTAGACGCAGTCCTGTATTCAGCAACCAGATATAAATTATTGTTATCCTTTTTTTAACACATTTGAACTTTTCGAGTTATTATTTTCTTTTCTTTTACATATACTTGTGCGGTGTTGCCCTTGATCGAACTCGGCTTGCATTACGGCCCGGCGACTGATTGATTTCGTCTGCCTAAGATCAATTCACAACGTGGATAGGATAGACTGGAAATCAAAGCAGTTAATTCGGTAACCAGACGTTGGAAGCGAGCTGGGAACGACAAGGCTGATACCGAATCTAACCAGATTCCCATCCGAATCACCAAAAGATTAGAACGTCACATTTGGTGCCGCGACCAATACCAAGCCGGTTGGTCGTTACAGGATAGGATAGCACGACGGACGAGGCTAGGCAGACGTCACATTTGACGCAGCGACACCGGGGGGGACGTCACATAGTTAACATTCCTGTCAGTCAGCTTTTGGCTCTCACGCTGGCCAATAGAATCTTCCTGCCTATCCGTGGCAGCCAGCTATATTCTCTCATTCTGGCCAGTAGAAAATGGCCGCAAACTACATGGCAACTGCCGGAGAAGCATGAAAAATCGATTATTTCCACTATCGATGGGAGTTGGGAAATGCATCGTCGGTCTTGGCCTTCCTGCTAACTTGGAGCATGTGCATGTAAATTTTGGTGCAAATCCGTCGAAAATTGCGGCCGTGCATTCGTTACACACACACACTCACACGCACATCCTGCCTTTTATAGATAGAGATACAGCTTAGAGTTATGAATAATGTTACATCAAAAATATAATAGCAAAACGGCTCGTTTCTTTTCTGTGTTTAGATTAGGTATTCTTGGACAGAGTTGTTGTTGTGTGTACGCTGTAGGTAATCTATCTCTTTTTATAAAATATGTAATATTTCTATATCTTTCCTATATTTATCTGGTTAGCCAAATTTGTGCTCTCCATCTCCAATTAAAAAAAAAAAAAAAGAATTGAAAACGCCCCTAAACTTTCAACATTTTCTTGTTTATCAGGAACAATTTAATCAAAAAACATTTCCGTGGGCGATTCTGCATATGTTGGATTAGGATTCAGGGTTTGTTGGATAAACTCTACTATAAATGGATTTTTACTGAAATACAAATTAATTTGAGCAAGTAATACCTGACGGCGAAAATTTTCTAACCAGTCGTCACTTATAAGATTGAATTAAATTTATTTAATAACACACACGGGTGTTTTCATCGTTTTGCCACGGGAAGCAACCGGTTAATCCACTTTGCTGTTCTATTTTATTCACTTCTTGAATTATTTCTATCATTTCCAGAACTTTTTGGAATAATTTTTGAACCCAAATTTATGTTTCCACCGTTTTACTTAATAAGATTTCTTATATCGGATCAAATGTCTAATTGAAATTTAACTGGAACGTTATGTTTTAAATAATATATTCCGTACGCAAAAAAAGTAAACTTTCTTTAATTTGTCAGAACTTATAAACTTACTGGGAATTAATAAATTTTATGCATAATCTTTTCTTCATTAGATTTGTTTCTGTTCTTTTTTTAGCCAGGTTTGTGGTTACCCAACCCTATTTAATATCTGTAATTTATTGGTTACATGTTGCAGGTTACATTTTAGTAACGATATATCAGGCCATATTTCGGATGAGCGGGTTGTATAATAGACAGCGGTTTGGAATGCAATGTTAGCGAGCCGATTTCGAATTCCAGTCGGATTCGTTAAAGTAACTTACGCTCAAATACCTTTGTGAAAGTCATAAATACATCTCTATACCCCCATATATGAACTAAATAATAGCACTTGCATATGAAGAGAAAAGCAAAAAAAACAAAAAAAAACAAATATTCTCAGCTATATAAAAATGGCTAAATCGATATTCGGTGAGAAAAAAAATCATTAATAATTCAATGCTTGACAAAATAGCTGAGAAAATTGAACACACTCTCTCCGTTCATCTCTTAGCTTCATATTTTATGCAAAAATTACTCCAGTCCTGGCGAATGTGTTTAAATACTACCTTAAAAATAAATGTTTCCCAAGCCCATGGAAGGAGTATAGTATGTCCTATGTTCAAGAATGCAAGTGAATCCACGTCCCTGGAACAATATCTCTATCCTAAACTTCATTAATAAAATCTTTGAAACTATCATAAACAATCAAGTTGTTAAACACCTAAATAAAAAAAAAAGTCTGAGCGACAAGCAGTATGGTTTCGTTCTTCTAGGTCCACTGCTGATGACCTTATTTTCATTAACATATTAGGTTGGTGCAAAAGTAATATCGGTTTTTGACGTATTTTTTTAGATTTTTGCACCAACCTAATAGAATAAATGAATCCCTTGATAAACATATATATATATATATATATATATATATATATATATATATATATATATATAGAGAGAGAGAGAGAGAGAGAGAGAGAGAGAGAGCGATCGCCCATTTATATCGAATACATTTTATATGGTGTTGCATAGTGATTGCTGCACAAACAAGATTTTCCTGCCAGATAGTTAAGTACGGTTGTCGTTAATGTCCAGTCCTAAGATTAATGCTGGAATCCACCAGAGTTGTCTTCTCGGTACAACCTTCTTTCTACTTTATATTGATGATTTAACCAAGAGCTCTACTAATATATATATGCTGATGATAAAACAATGTGTAAGTGTAGCACCAAATAGCTTTATGATATGTGCCTGACGGCAAATCTCTCCTCTAAACTAACTGTCACTATGGAAAAGACTGGCTGGCATCATTCAATATATCCATAACGAAACTAGTAACATATCATCGCGCTAAACCTGCGTCAATCATGATGAGTTTTCATATCTTTAAATATCTTGCATCGAACGCTTACTGGATGCCGTAAAGATCACTCCCGACCTAAAATGGAACGCATATATTCGTGCTATCGCAAAAGAGGCGGGGTTGGTTTCTTGTTTTACTTCATAAAATATCTAACTCCTGCAAGCATGCTATATGTTGACAAGAGTCGAATCAACGCAAGAATAGAATATTGTTGCAATATCTGGCCTACTTCTGCGCAATTATCAGGCGAAACTGTTTAAAGGGCTTACGCTACCTTGTAAGTGATGAATTATTCTACACCCTTATGTTACCGATGAAACGTCGATAGACACTTCCCACTCACCAAACAGACCCTAAACCTTCACCAATCGTGATGTGTTTTCATACCTCCAAAGAATCTTCTTGTATCGAACGCCTACTGGTTATGATGAATCTCACTCCCGATCTCAAATGGACCGTGTACATTAGTACTATTACAAAAGATGTTAGAAAATTCCTTGCTTCACTTCAAAAATGCCTAACTTCTGCAGGCTTGCTCTATCTTTACAAGAATCAGATCAGCCTAAGAATAAAGTATTTCTGCCAGATCTAGGTTGGTTCTATCCCATTTATCTCTGCCTAACATCGACAGTTTTTAAAAAAAGCGTACAGTGTTTAAAAGACCTCACATAGCTTACCTCAGAGATGGACTCTTGCTACTCTTTTGCTATTGCTACGGCAAATGCTAGGACAGGTTACATTCTTAGTTCCACTAGCTGAGAAATTGTCAGAGATGAGCAGCCATCCCTGGTTCACGGTAGTAAACAATCCCTATTCCTATCGTCTTTGAAATGTTGTTCCAATCAACTGTTGGTTTCTTTAAGCGTTGGGCCAATCATATCTATCATACACGTCCACATAATATGTATTTCTTACTTTCTCCTTCGGCTTCCCTTACAACAATCGTACTCATTAACACTCTAACTTGATTGGCACTTCGGTCTTGTATTGGGAGAATTAAAATGAATTTAAAAACTGTTAGTTAAAATAAAAACAACATAGCAACAATTCTGGGACACATAATGAGGAAAATCGGCTCAGAGAATTTAACACCCACAGGATAAATAAAGGGTGTTCCAATAACTTGAACCGATTTTAAACGTGACTTAAGTATAAGCTCCTAATGATTTGTTTCTTTTTCTTTCAGATTTAACAACTTAAGTATTTGGCAATTTCAACCATGAAAAGATTAACAATCAAACAACGTGTTAAATTTATTGAAGCCTATTACGAAAATGGACGTTCAAACAGAAAAGCATTGAGAAGTTCCTAGGTCACATCATCTTTCGAAACAGCGAAGTCACTTGCTCACCGTGACCCAAGGATTTAACGCCTTTAGATTTCTTCCTTTGGGGTCATCTCAAAAGTGAGGTCTATGCCAACAACAATTCAACAGCTGTAGGGTGAGATAATAAGGCATATTGGTGAGATCGAGGAGCAACTATGCAGAGATGTCATCAAAAGTTTTAACCATCGAGTGGAGGTGTGCCGCCGAAGCCTTGGCGGATATTTGCGCGATAATACTTTTCACGCATAATTGCCAGGACTAAATAACATGATGCAATAGAGAAATAAGTAAATTTTCAATAATAAAACTGATTTATTTACTGCTGACTTTGATCCGTCTTAATGAAACACCCTTAATACAAGTGAAACTGGAGAAACAGCATGTAATCAATTAGCCAATTTGTGGGTTTGTCTGACAGAACAAGGACGAAGGGTTATGGTAAATATTGAATGTTACGTAGTACAGCAAAAGACAAGAGGTTGTAGAAAGACATTAATTTTGCATTTTCTTAGTGCTATATAAAGTAACAGACAGATGTTTCATTTTCTGTCATAATTATTAATATTTAACAATTATTTCTCCCTTTCTTTTTTTTTCTTTCTTCGTCAATAGTAAAGTTAGTTTTATGGACTTTGATAGGATAGAACTGATCTTTCGTTCTTCTCTTTAGGAGTCTGTTTCACAGACCAAGATTCGTGATAAAAGATGAAAGACACCCTTTAAAAACATTACTGTTAATTTACAATGACGTTTAGATAATGTAAGACTAAATGGAACACTGACAAGCAGACATGCAATGAAAGTAACTTGTATAAATATTGGGGATTAGAAACAGGGTACACTCAGGATAATTCCGTGTCACGAGTTGGATTTAAAGTTAGTTTCATAAAGACAACTGAAAAAAAAATAATGCATATGTCGTCGCTAAGACTTACCGCGTGGAAATTAATGGATGTTTGTTTATGTTTGAGGTGCATTATTGATAAATTGGTGTTTATTGTAGGAAGAATGACAGGGTGATTTATAATAAAGATTGCACAATACACAACGCTGTGAAAAAAGTATTTAAACCAAAGTTATCGCATTATGAGACAGTGATCTCTTTTCTGAAGGTATTAAATAGATAGGTAGCTAGCTAGATAGAAAGAGTGAGAAATAGACAGCGATAGGTAGATAAATAAATAAAGAGAGAAGTAGATAGACAGAGGGAGGGAAAGAGTGAGATGCGTAGATACATAGAAGGAGAGAGAGAAAGAGATAGATAGACAGGTTGATAGACAGAGAAAAAGGGAGAGAAAAAGAAGATAGATAGGTAGAGAGAGAAAGAAAGAAGGAGACAAAGTGAGAGAGGGGTAGATAGAGAAAGAGGGAAGGAGATAGATAGATAGATAGATAGCCAGGTAGAGAGATAGAGAGAAAAATAATATTCATAACACGGCAATTATATATATATATACTAGCAGTAGATCCCAGCGTTGCCCGAGGATGTAACAGTAAGAGATAGATCAATTATCGACCATCATAAAGACTGAAAAATGAAACTTGAAGACAGTAAATACAAGGCTGAGAACATTCATCGAGTGGATCGTAGGTTAATGTAACTTTGATAAATTTGTTTGCGAAAATGTTTTTCGCCATTTATATCATTAACTTTGCTAATCTACTTTTTGTATGAATGATTCATGTAATATAAATTCAACTGCACCACATATTTTATATATATATATATATATATATATATATATATATATATATATATATATATATATATATTATTATTATTATTATTATTATTTTACAGTGATGTTCGCACTGTCAAAGGGTAAAGTTTCACAGAAAAACAGAAAACGAAGTACAGATAAAGGTTAAACTTAAAATTGAACAGGTGAGGATTGTAGTGTTTGAGAAAGCAGCCGCTTGGGAGTCGGTTCCACAAGGCAGCTGTTCGTTGGGAGATGCTGTTTTTATGGAACTTAAATATCCCAAGGTTGAAACGAAGTGAATGCGGGTGGTCCGCTCTGATGCACGTGACTAGGCGGGTTTTAACCGTGAAGAAGGTAATCACTTAACGCAAACAATGACAACATATAATGAAATGGATCAAGGCCGACAATTAATATTAATATTTTTCTCTGTTTATACGTTATTTTTATAGATACAATTTAATTAGGTAAATACTCTAAGATCCATTTCATGAGCAGATATGATCAATCAAGAAAAATCGTCGAAGTTTTAGTGTTTAAAAACAGTAATTTGGGCTTCACTAAGCCAATGCTTCTCTGTGATTAAAGAGCATAGCACGGCAGAATAAATGACGGTGTCCAGATAGGAATACAGGTTCGATTCCTGTCGGGAATGCATATTTTCTACGCGGTTTTCGAACCATCAGGCCGGTAAATGTTATTAATACTGTTCAATTAAAAATTGAACCTTTATTTAAATAAATTCTATTTATAAAACTAACGTATAAACAGAAAATATATCATATATATATATATATATATATATATATATATATATATATATATATATATATATATATATATCATATATATATATATATCATATCATATATATATATACAGACGTTTTTTATGGTTATACATTCTTTTTTATAGATACAAATATTTAAGTAAATGCTCTGTTTATAATAAACATTATTAACAACATTTATCGGTCTGAAAGTCCGAAAAATTTTCGTAGAAAATAAGCGTCCTTCGACAGGAATCAAAAATGTATCCTACACGGAACCGTCATATAGCCTGACGTGCTTTACCGATTTAGCTACAGAGGAGCGTTTCGGTTAGCATGGTCGAATTTTACAGCTTTTAAGCTACATTTTTTTTAACTACATTATAAACTATATACGTTTTTTTATTATAAAAGTCTACAATAAAACCATGGAAATCGCTACACAAACCCATTTATTTTTAAATACTTTGATTATACTTCTTGAGGCGATGGTAAATAATTGGTGATTAAATGATTTTAAAGGAAATTTAAAAATAAATTTTTACCTATTTTCCGAAAGTTTAAGCGGCGACATACGCCGGAAAATAGGTAAAATTAGACTTGTGGATATATCTTTATTATTATTATTTTTCATGTCATGATAAACTGGAACATAGACAGGCTATCGTTGGTGATTGCGGAAAATATGTCAGCTACAAATGTATCTTGATTGTAGACATATGTGTCATGTTCAATTTTTTAAAGTGTGTTGAAGGGAGGGATAGATTAATCAGACGTAAATTTTGTAGAATATATATATATATATTTAATTTCATGAAGCTTTTTAAAGAGCCCTGCAGATAAAAGTAAAAATGTGAAAATTTTTATATAAGATATTTATAATACTAACTGCACGGCAATATATAGCAAAATTAAAGCTGAATAAACAAAATAAGATACTTAGCCGTAAAGGGTGGACCATTATATCCCCATAAATTATGGCTATAAGAAATGTTAATACCTAATTTTTTAAATTTAACTATATTTTAAGGTAAAATATAAACTCTGTCGGCAATTTACCGTTAATTCACTCTTTTGTTTCAATAGATGTTTATGTTCTTATATTTCATTATAAGAACATAAGAAGCACGGTTCATTTAAAGATTTACAAGTTCTAGATTTTTCTGTAGGGATTTTATTTACAAAAATAATTGCAAAAATATTTAAAAATGGGCATCCTATGACTGTACGCATTATTGGAAAAAGGTAACACGTTTTGATACCACCTAGATTTAAAGGAATTCTTGGTACTACCAACATAAAATTTTTTACCGTTGGATTTTCTATAGTGGAAATAGGGATTAGGTGAACAACATAGTTATGATGAGAATAGATATTTCTTCGGTCGTTTCTTTTGGCTGATTTCCAGTGGACACTGAATTTTAAACTGTTGTTAACGCGGTGTAGCTTCATATCTAGGAAGGGTAAACAATTGTGTTCTTCCTTTTCGTATGTAAACTTTGTTTCATTGATCTACTACGTCACGTAAATTAGTGTCACGAAGATATCTAAGTTGAGCATCATTAAAAGAAAGTAAGTATGTTGATAGTTTGGGTAAAATATTTTGTAAAGGACCGGATTCGAGAAATTCTAAGATGATACATGCTATCATTACACTGAGAGGCGATCCCATTGGCAATCCAATTTTTTGTTTGTAACAATCATTATTAAATGTGAAGTAGCATTGATTGGTGATGAGACGGCAGATCTTTATTATTTTAACTGTTGGTAGATAGAGATTTATTTTTGATTGTGTTAGATGCTTTTTTGTGAACATTTTACCCAAACGCTCTTCTTCCGTTATATTGATGATGCTCAAATTATGGGCCATGATCGTCTACGTCCTGAAGGGACACGTTACATAACAGAAGAAAAAACAATAATAGAATATCAGGTCAGCGCTGATCCTGATAAGAGGTGCGCTGGAATTAAATAATTCTGTTTCTGCGTCTTCTATATCGAGAACCAATGCAATCAATGTTTTCTCATAGAATAATCTAATCACAGAGTTGCTTGAAATTGTTTTACTGCAGTATCTTTTACATTCTACAGTCTATATCAGTAACTTACTTATGATTATGCAAAAGAAGAAACAGATATAAGAGGGTCACAGGGAAATGCAAGTATACGAACAGTGTGTACCACTCCTTCTTGCTTTCTTTTTATCGCCTTAAATATATCTTCCTACCTATCTAAATTTTCACAACTTTCTCTTCCCTGGAAAATAAATATAACTATAGATGCCATGTTTTTTGTCAGTACCAGGTTGAATCGATGACAGAAAATTGTTTTAGTATCTTTCTTAAACTATGGTTAACTCTTTCCGCAAACAAATGGAAAATAAAGCTATTTATTTTAAATTTATTCAGAATTAGGCATTCCTATGTTGCTTAGCGTAGGATTTCTCAAATTTATACTTGATGACGCTTCTTATAAACCATCTCTGATCTAGTGACCCCCTTACAGGATTAGCGCCCACTTTGAAAAAAAAACTCGTATGGCAAATCGCACAATTAAACTTCCTTCATTTCTTACACGGAGTATCTGATATATTTTTTTAACAAATACAAACACACCCTCAGTTAGTGATTTAAAATTCGACCAATGCTCCAAGAAACACATGCACACACAATGAAAACGAATAATAAGTAGCCTATACATAGATTAACAGAGGATAAAATAGCTATACTTAGAATGATGATATTGATTTTAATCCGGAGAGAGTTCTTGTTATTTAGTAGATATTCTGTCAAAACTATCAATGTTTCGGCCATCTTGTGATGTAACAAAACTTATACGTGTAGAATATGTGGCCATGGTTATATGTAAATGGCAGAACTGCTCAACAAACAGAACTGATAAAGTTTCTATTAAACAAGAAAAAACAAAGAAAAAAGAAGAGGACAAAAATTAATATAAAACAGGCAAGCAATATATGCAAGGCAAATTAATAGTAATATCACAAAGCAAGAGATATATACCAAAAAGTTCCCAAATTAAGAATTGGTGTTGACAGAGAAGAGTAAATTCGGATAAACAAACTTATTATAACCTCAAAACAAAACCGGCCAGGACTGAGTTAGATGAGGCCAAGAAGTAATCTATCTTATTGTCTAGAAGGAAATCCCTGCATGCATTTGTATGGTTCTGCCTATAAATAGTGGTGGGGGATATGTTTTGCAGTCGGGTGGATGGATACTACTAACATATTTTATTTTAGTTTGAATTTATTTTAAATTTCAGGTTCATTCCCAAATTAATATGATTGGCCTCATCTAACTCAGTCCTGACCGGTTTTGTTTTGAAGTTATAATAAGTTTGTTTATCCGAATTTACTCTTGTCTGTCAACATTCCCAGCTCATCATGTCATGTATTAATTTTTATATTTTTTGTAAGAAATTTGAAAAATTATAAAAAAAGGACGTTTGGATATTATTAATTTTTACGTCATGGTTGTTTTTGTGAGTCCCTTGTAATAAGTGGTGTTATGGTATATAGAGGATTGAATGGCAGTGGATGAATTCTTGTGGTGAATAAGTAAATTGGAATGGATAAATGAGTCGTGAATATGATTATCTAGGTTTAGTTTAGTTAATGTTGACCAGCCCCTACCATCTTCCCCTTAGGCCTTGTGCCACAATTTTTGTAAGACAGCAACAATCAAGAATCATGTACAATAAAGACTGGAACCAAAACTACCAATTCTCTGTCTGTATTTGTCTTTTAGACGGTTATACATGATTCCGAGACAGGAATGATTCTAGTGTGAGCATGTGTCATGCCATGAAGACGAACACCTGTTCATTTTGTTCAATCAGAAACGGTTGAGAAGATTTGGATTGTAGACATTCGAGTGCATTCACATTGGTAGAGAAGAACTGCTTAAATGTGCATTTATCACCATGATCGAGGCATTGTAAATGTAGCAGTGGTATAGCGCATGGCGTCCAGAGCACATGTCTTAGCAAAATAATTCGTGTTAAGAATATTACGTATTATATTCTTGTATCAAGACTACGGTTTCGTGGGATTATATTAAGACATCCGTTATATCATGCCACAATTGAGGATAACTCCATTGGCTGATGGAGAGATTTGTTGATTTTTTTAGTTTTTCACCCATTTGCAGGTTATTTAAAGCCACTATATATTTTTATATTGTAAATTTGTTTTTTAGATAATAATGATTTTCTGTTAGAATTCTAAGTATTAAAACATAGCTGAGTACAGAAGAGTTGCATTCATACGTTTTCCAAACACTTGCATATAATTATAAGATATATATTATATTATATTATATAATGATAAGATATAAATAGTATAAAATTTACAAACAGTGGTTTAAATTTATCCAGACAAAATTTATTTAAAAAAAAACAAAAACAAAAACAAAACAGGAATTTAAGGTGTCTGACCGAGAAAATCTATTTTCAGGGTATTGGGAGCCATCGGTCATTGGATTGGTAAGAGTGGTGAGAAATATACTAATATAAAGACGTATATACATATATATATATATATATATATATATATATATATATATATATATATATATATATATATATATATATATATATATATATATATATATATATATATATATACACACACACACATATATATATATATCTTCAGTCTAATGAGACTTATCGGTCAAAATGTATCATGATTAATTACCGGATTTCCGTGATGTGTTAAGCTTTTCTTTGATGTATATTATATTGCTCTGTATTCTATATATTGAGCTCTTTACAGATCTATGAGTTTTATATTTTGTATTAAAAAGAACCTCTTGGATTATCCTTTACACTTACGGATCTGATATTATCTATCTATCTATCTATCTATCTATCTATCTATCTATCTCTCTCTCTCTCTCTCTCTCTCTCTCTCTCTCTCTCTCTATATATATATATATATATATATATATATATATATATATATATATATACACGATAAACAAAAGGTTTATGGCCATCCATTGGACTGAATAATTACTAAGTTTCATACTTTTTTGGTTTAATTTTTTCTTCATAGACTAGGATACTGAAACGATTTAATCCATAGCGTCGAAATTTTCAGTGGATGTTTAGCAAAAAATCCACTTACACTAAGATTCCCATTTGCTACCAAGATAGATTAGAGATAAAAAGCTAATTTTTAAGCGAAATTTATAGCGGTATGACATAATTTCATTATCATTTTTATTAAACAATATATGTCAAATCGTACCAGGAAGAGAATATTTCAAGACCGAAATGAAAGAGTTTTGAAACAGAAACTTCAAATTTTGACAATTCTTCGAAATCCAGATGTTCCCCATACTTTGACTTATAGGGTATATGCAATATCATATGCATGTTTTTATTATATAGGAACTTCTACATGCAATATTATAAGCATGTTTTTTTTATGAAATAAAAGACTTGTACATGCAATGTCACATGCATGTTTTTATGAAAAAGAAACTTGAGAAAATTATGTTCCTCCAGCAAAACCTACATCAGGTAATATCTGACATCAATAATGTTTTCAGAACATTATGTCTTCTGCAAACAACCGTCTTAATCAAATCACCTAGACTGGCGTTATAAAATCAAAAACAAAGAAGCGTGCCAGATAAAAGGAACGACGTTACTTGAGACCTTTTAACAACAACAAATACAACAACTAAAATGGACTAAAAATAACGAAACAATCAACAGGTTGTCTTTACACACTTCCTTAAATAGGAGGTTAAGAAAGAAACTCCTATCAATACTGGTAAGAGCGATATCAGTTTGTGAAGTTGAGAAGTTTTATTTCCTTGAAAAATGCCTTAAGAAATGTTTTTTTTGAATTTCAACCGAAAGTAAAGGTAACAGCAAGCTTCAACTATTGCCGAATATTTCCTTATACGGAAACGGTAAATATTACCATTGCTATCTGAACATCTACCAACATGAAATTTTGCAGAAATATGAATTTTTTTATATTTTTAAATTTAGTTGCACCGAATACAAATGTTTAACGAGCATACAGTTGAAAGCGAAAGTCACAGGCTTATGCAAATATTGGAGCAGTGTAATGTTTATAGACATGAAAACTGGAATAAATTTGCGAGTTCAAATTTTACCTGAGTTATGTTCATTATGTAATTATAATATTTTTTCTCTCTCCAATCAGTTATGGATTAAATGTCAAGATATATTTGGCATTCTAGTCTTGGTTAAAAACATTTCTTGAAAGAAAACTTATTTATGTGCCATGTTTATTCAGGCGATCATCAACATCCTGTCAGTTGTAGGTCTTAATAAGCATTGTCCTTGAACTATTACTCCAAAACTCTGTTCCGCCAACCACTTACTCAAAGTCATCAAGTATATCATGCGTTGTCTCCTCTCTCCTACTTGATCTTTATCTGCCCGAGTGAGTATAAAATTTTCTACGCCATCTTTCCTCATTACCTACCCTAGAAATCTCAACCTTATCTTACTGATGTTAATTATTAGGTTCCATCTTGTTTCCATTTTTTCACTAACTTTTTCGTTACTCATTTGTTTAGTCTACGCTATCCTCAGGATCCATCTGTAGAACCGCATTTCTTTTGCTTCAAATCTCATCTTCATCTTTGACGAGATCATCCAACACTCACTGGCATATATAAATCATATAGCAGCTTAGTACTATTTTCTTTGTGGCGAAATTTTCCTCCACACCAAATTCAAATCTGTGGAAAATCAACGCGTAGCCAGCCCATTATTCTCCCAAGCATCAATGTATTTAGCAGATATTAGGTTGGTGCAAAAATAATGTCGTTTTCTCACAAAGTAAGATATGTGAGAAAACGACATTTTTTTTTAATCCAACCTAATATTAACAAATAAAATATTTGCAGATGTATGACATAATTTATTTACTAGTTTGTTTAGAGAGAAATTGGGAGAAAATTATTGAAGAAAATTTAATCGAATTTAATGGTTTTTCTAGGTTTCTTTTTAAAGAGATCAGTGGATAATCTTATGTCATCTGATCCTTTTGTAGTGTAACGTTCGAAAGGATTTTCATTCTAGTCATTATTGGAGTAATCTCGAGTTATTTGTCTTTTGGAAGATAGAATCATAGCTTTTCGCAAACTGGCAATATGGGTCGACAGACAGAAATTCTGTTTGTGTGAATGCTATATACAGTAAATATTCTTATATTTACTCCATGTCTTCGAGGCAACACATTTCATTGATTGTTTTGTCGGTACACTAAAAAATATCTGTTATCCAGGACGGATTTTTTATATTATTCCGCAGGAAAATTCGAGGAATAATCACGATTGTAATAGAAATACTTCTGTTATATTTATGATTTATTTATTTATATTTTGCATTCGCATAAGAAAAGAATTTCTAGAGTTGCTTGTCGTAATAGGAAGACGGAATCGACAAGGAATACAAGAATAATCATTCCATTATAACGCTTGCAAATATAAAAAAAGTAAATCGAAGAGAAAATGAGGAGAAGAATGAAAAAGTTGGTGACGATTATAAGCAAATCTTAACCAAATATCTAACACACACACACACACACATACACAAAGACAGAAACACACAGAGAATCGCACACACACACATATAAATATGTGGGTGGGAGTGTGTATGCGCTTGTATGTGCGTCTGTTTATAATACTTATTTTTCTCGCTCGACCTAAAATCAGACAAAATAAAACACAACAGAATTTGTTTTTGAATCCCCTAGTTGTTCCCCATTTATCTATCTATATATATATATGTGTGTGTGTGCGTGTGTGTGTGTGTGTTTTTGTGTATATATATATATATATATATATATATATATATATATATATATATATATATATATATATGGGGTTGTTTTCGTTGGTATGTGTACCTGTTTATAATAGGCATTTTTTTCGGTTCGAACGAAAAAATAGACAAAATGAAACAAGATAAAATTTGTTTTTGAATCACTACGTGGTTATATATATATATATATATATATATATATATATATATATATATATATATATATATATATGTGTGTGTGTGTGTGTGTGTGTGTTGTGTGTAGTGCATGAATGTGTGTTTCACTATATATAAACGTTAACTATACGATGTACATGTTGTATTTAACAAACTAAGTATACATCTAGAAAATATATTGATCCTATATAAAAAAATATGCATATGATTATGTTGAGAAATATTATATATATATATATATATATATATATATATATATATATATATATATATATATATATATATATATATGTATAATATATGTATATATAATGTATGTTTTCTTATGCAGATACCTGTGTATTAACAATAATACAATTATATATATACATATATATATATATATATATATATATATATATATATATATATATATATATATATATAATGTATGTTTTCTTATGCAGATACCTGTGTATTAACAATAATACAATTATATATATATATATATATATATATATATATATATATATATATATATATATATATATATAAAGTCATGTATATCTGTCTATATTTCTGAGATGTTGTATTATGTACACTATTTACCTTATTCGGACTATTGCCCGAATCTTTATCGCCATATTTATCATAAAGTTTCGGCCGTTGTACGCTCCGGCCTTCTTCTGGTGGTTGGAATGTCGAACTGAACCTTCTATTTCACTCGCTGGTGTAGACTGTTCTAGTTCCACGTGCCATGTCTAATGGATATCAGTTATCAGTTATCTCTTGTTAATTCACCTCTCCACGTCCTCCACTTGAGCAGGTATTGAACACACACTGTCACTGGATCTAACCAATGCCTTTATCCAATTTACCATGTGTCTTTAAGGACATCTGTGTGTGAATTTCTGGGAATTATAAACTTAATCTCTTCAGCATCCATATTTTACCAGTGCTCATATTGCAATTATTGCTGTTATCACTGCATTTTTTTTTACCAGAACCGATCAAGCATAGAAATGAATACAATATGGGAACCAGTAAAAAAGAAGTTCCAGAGAAAAGCAATAACAACGAAAGATGCAATATGACCTCTGGTAAAAACTATAACAGTCTACCCCAGCGAGCGAAATAAAGGTTTCAGTATCAACCAACTGAAGAAGGCCAGAGCGTACAACGGCCGAAACGTTGTGATAAATGTGACCAAAACATGAGGACAACAGACTGAATAATGTAAATCGAGTCATATATATATATATATATATATATATATATATATATATATGTGTGTGTGTGTGTGTGTGTGTGTGTGTGTGTGTGTGTGTGTGTGTTTCAGTCTGTGTGTGTGTGTGTGTATTTATATAAACGCATATTCATATTCAACTACCTACAAGAATAATTTCATATATGCACAACACACTAATATGTTTGTTTTTGTGTATGTAAATAGATGTATATCGTTCTTTGTTTTTGTTCCCTTTAACGACACACCCGCCCACATATATTAAACAGATGTATTGCGAGAGACGCTACAAAATTAATGGCTTCTATTTACTTCCTCGATAAGACTAAAACATACTGCGAATATAATAATACTACTGAACTGCACAAATTTGTCGCAACAAGACACTATTTTCCCAAATATTCAATACCTTCTATTTTGCATTTACGCTAGTGAGCTTATTTCCTGAGTGAAAAGACCTTGTCAACCGCATCGCTATCACCAGTGGTGATGTAAATTACCCATCTGTTAACTGTTCTCCCATCCACCGTTTGATTTCCATAAACGTTAGCTTCGACGAATATCAAGCTATGAGTTTTGTTTTAGCATAAAGGAATTTTGCGTCAGCTATCTGTTTTCGAATGTGTTTTCATGTCAAACGTCATTTTACAAGAATGCTATCTGTAACATGGGTCCAAAATGTATGGGACGTTGGCAACTATTATTTTAACATCAGTTAAACCGTCTCTGACATTTTGGATTAAATTAATGAAAAGGTAGACATTAAATTATTCGATACAGACGAGCTTATGTAGAAAATGAAATGTACGTGCATATGCGAGCGACATATAAAAAAACAAAAAAACTATAGAAAATTGAATTAAAAGCAAATAGATTTAAGTATATCATTTATTTCTCTATATGAGCTGAATCAATTTGAAAGCAGTTCTATGGGTGTTTAGATCCGGAGAATTTAATCATGTCCAAACAGATATTTTTACTTACTGAAATGTTATATAATATCAGTCCTCCTATATGGTAGTGAATGTTGGCAATTCTCCTCACCGATGAAGAAGAGACTTGGAGCAATAGAAATGTGGTTCTACAGAAGGATGATGGGGATACCATGAACCGAACATGTGAACAATAACAAAGATTTAGAAGAAAATGTAAAAAAAAGGACACTTATAGTTAACATCAGGAACAGGTGGTTCAAATTTATCGGCCACATAATGAAAGTGTTGCTAAAAGTACAATACTAGCAGAATTGACTGAAGCTAAGTCGGACAGAGAAAACAAACACATAACCTAACCAGTGAACTTGAGTAAATAGACGTCGAAACAGAAATTTAGGAGATTCTCAAACAGTTTATTCTCCCGCACTTCCCGTCTGTGGAACTCCCTTCCCCTTACTTCCTTCTCCGATTACTATAATATTCAAGTGTAATGTCAAACGTCATCTGACACCTTGAGATTGTTCCCTGTCCTTTCCTATATCCTTTCCTCGAACACGTCTCTTTACTCTTGTTCTCAATTCTCTGTCACCTCTTGTGTGCTAGTGGCACTCCCGCCTTGCTTGGGTTGAATTGCCTTAAAAAAAAGTATTAAGGGCTAAAAACTGGAAAAAAGTCTGGAGTGTCACGATCGCCAACATCCTGAAATGATAAAAAACATAGACGTAGTGGACATAAAATGGTTACCTTTAAAAAGCAGATAATAAATATACAAAAAATTGAAATTTAATAAATTAAGATCATAGGTCTTAATAATTTGGAATGGAAACTCTTTTTGTATGATGGGAGCATTGTCATCTTAGAAGAGGAATCTCATATGAAAAGAAAACATTGGCTTTAAGAATTGATACATACATCAACACGAGGGTCATAAAACATTTGCATAACGACTTCATAACCAGTGAAGACAAATCAGACTTTAAAAATCGGTACATATGTAAACACGAACGTCTTATGGCGTACGCGTGACATCTACACAAGCAAAGCAAACAAAACTGCATAAAACTTAAAAAGTGAAACCTAACCCCGCCGTTTTCCACTTTAATGAATACTAGCTTAAAAGCCAAACTTTGTGAAGACTTTTAAGCTAGATCTTACGGAGGGCTAGTTGGTTCTAAGTCCCAAAACTAACGGCACCTATGGTCCAGCTTAGAAAACAGCAAAGATAATTTTGAAGAAATAACTTTGAATTCCCCAATTCACTGCATGGAACATAAAACCAGACTTTAACTCTAATTTGGGCTATAAGACCAATTCCAGCCAAAAATCCGATTTGGGGCGAAACTCTGATTTGGCGCGAAATTCCAATTTAGGCTGAAAACTGAGTTTTTTAAATCACAAACTCCGTGGGACTTCTGTTGAATTGAGTTCTTAAATTACAAACACAGTGAAACTTCAAAACTCCATTTCACGAATTCTCTCATTTTAACTCTGACGCCTTGGCATTTGAAGAAATAAAATTGAATTCGTCACTTCATAAAAGTTTGCAATTATTTAAAAGCAACATTTTTTTAAATTCACAACGATCTATGTTACATTAAATTAAATACAAATTAAAAACTTTTAAAATCCATAATTTTTTCAGCTATTTCAAAATTCTAATTTTAATTAATCCCTCTTAATCCGGACACAAATCCCAATGCTGGTTGTTCAAGCAGATTTTCAATCCTAGGATCGTTCCAATTTAGAAAAGGCATATGTCTATGTAGAGTAAGTGTGGCCCACGTCAGAGGGATTTCAGATACACGGACAGACAGACAATAAATTGCCGTTTATTTGTTTACATTGCGTAAATATGTATCAATTTAAATTGTAGACATTATATATGCCCCTGGGCGCTTCGACGTTACCATGATTATTCGCTAGACCCATTGCCCAGTTCGATTCTCATTGAGTGGCCCATACATTCGGCCTTATGCCACATCTAAGCTGCGCTTAGAAAATCATATTGGAGCACGTAGGTTGGGTGTCATCGTTAGAAAGTTCTCTCCAGAACAATTACGATTGAGTAATGAGTTCTATATCAGTGGGCGCCCTATATTTCGGCCTTGTACCCCATCTAAGCTATGCTTAGGAAATCACCATTATATATGTCCATAAACATGGTCATTTGTATCATTATTATATGTCTTTATAAGGAACTTACTAATTAAAATTTAAGTAACTGTTCACCAGTACCACGTGACTCTCGATGTGATACATTTGCTGTTTCCCCCCCGCTTTTTTTTTATTCTTGCTCTGGGGACATTTTTTTTTATTTAGGGAATGTAACAATAAATATTCTACTAAATTTTGATCGAAGATGCAACAGCTTTAAGCGTTTCATATATATATATATATATATATATATATTAAATAATCCATTGGGATTGATATGCTGTAAACCAAAGCAAACCAAACTCAAAACTCGAATCATATTAAGATTAATTCAGATTTAATGTATTTGCTTATATGATCTATCCTTTGTATGCCAAGTCTCTTCCAGATAACATGCAATATGAAAATCTTTGCCATCCCTTTTAGTCCTTCTTCTATTTTCCATTCACAAAATTTTGGCAAATAGGTGACTCTCTCTTTTCTCCTGCTTCCCTCGATATCTTTTGTGCGTATTATATTTCCCAAGACTCCTTTCCTCATCCAAATTAAGCTAAAAGTATTACAGAGATGCAGATGATGCGTCGATAGCACGGAAATTGAAATCGGTGAACAGAGTTGTAATAACTAAAAAATAGTTTCATGTTCAATTGCTACTGATAAATCTAGAATTAAGCCATTGTTCCCTCTGTATTCTAAATCATCACCTGATATAATGACATCGTATCTCGTCACACGTATACTACTTATATTAGGAAGGAAAATGCAGTGTGCATAATCATTACTTCTTCCTTGCATTCTTTCTTCCTGACATTCTTTCTTTCTTTAACTTTTTTCTTTCTTTCTACTTCCTTTCATTCTTTCTTTTTCTTTTTCTTTCTTTCTTTTTTCTTTATCTTTCTTCTTTCTTTCTCCTTTCATTCTTTCTTTCTTTTTCTTTCTTTCTTTCTTTATTTTCATTTCTTTTTTTCATTTTCTTTCTTAGAAAGAAGTAAAGAAAGAAAGAAAATGAAAAAAAGAAGTGAAAATGAAATTTTCTTTCTTTCTTTCTTTCTTTTTCTTTCTTTTTCCTTTCTTTCTTTTTGCTTTTTTCTCCTTTCATTCTTCTTTCTTCTTTCTTTTTCCCTCCTTCCTTCCTTCCTTCCTTCCTTCCTTCCTTCCTTCCTTCCTTCCTTTCTTTCTTTCTTCTTTTTCCTTTCTTTCTTTCTTTTTTTTTTCCTTTCATTCTTTCTTTTTCTTTTTTTCTTTCGTTCTTTTTCTTTCTTTCTCCTTTCATACTTTCTTTTTCTTTCTTTCTTTCTTCTTTCTCTTTTTTCCTTTTTTTTTCTTTTTTTCTTTCTTTTTTTCTTTCTTTCTTGCTACTTAGCATCTCACAGTTCCCATATATTTTTTCTTAATTCCTCCCCTTTCTCAAAATTTGAGGAGTTTTCCCTTCTCCTTTTCTATCTATTTTATTCAGTTCCAACCCTCGTTAATTTTTTATTTCTGTTTCCTTTTCGGTCTGTCTGTCAGTCTATGTTAATCCATTTCATTATAATAATAATAATATCCCCCCGCCCATCTTAATATTTCTTCAGATTTTTTTTTTTTTTTTTTACTTTATAAAAATCCACACTCTATTTTAAACCGATTATTCGTCTTTGGCTTCTCAGATAAATATCGCATTTATTATTTATTTTTCTATTTATTTGACAGAGGCTACTTTTTGAAATCTCTTTCTGTCTCGAGTCTTTCGATTACATCAGCAGTTTCTGTTAAAATTAAATTTTCATTTTCTTTCCTTAATTTTTTACTTCGATTTCTTCCACAATTTCTCTATTATTCAACTTTTTTTGCTAATTCACAAAATTCTGTCTTTCTAGTCAAACAAAAAAGCGTTGTTTGTATTTAACAATTAATTTATTTTTCAGTAACTACTGAATATGTTTTTCGTCACTGTTCATCGCTATCGTTCGAAAAAAAATTCTTTATTTATTTTCAAATCAATTCTCATTTTGTTCTCATTCTTATGTATATATATATTTTTTTTCCAGTCTTAATTCTATAATGGTTCTATTCAAATTAATGTATTTCGCTCCTAATTTTAGTTTCTTTTCCTTTGACTTTATTACTTTCTGCGCTCTCAATAATAATAATAATAATAATAATAATAATAATGATAATAATAATAATAATAATAACGAAATAATTCGTCGTTTTATATCCTTTATAAAATTTACGCCAACGAATTCCAATTATCTATTTCTCACAATCCAATTTGCCTCGTAAAGAAGTTTCGCTTTATTTCTTCTCGGACAAACTAAGGCAAACTCGTTAAACAATTAGCAACCAAATTAAATCAGACGCATAAGTCGCTCTGAATCTATGAAGCAAATCAATATATATATATATATATATATATATATATATATATATATATATATATATATATATATATATATATATATATTTCTGAGGGGTGTGCGTGTGTGTATTAATCACTTCAAACCAAGCATGGTAATGAAGCCACTAAGGCACAAAGGATTTCTAGGGGATATATATAATATTAAGGAGAGAAGACAATAAAATAGGAAGACTCAAGACGACAGAAGATAACGATTATCAGTGAATATAAAGTTTTGATGCCGGAAAGAAGGAAGCCAGAAAAATATTCCACAGGCAAGAAGTGTAAGAAAAATACTCTTAGCATAAAACTTATGTTTACATTTAGTCATTTCAACTGTACAATGATGGCATATCGCCACTAATATAGCGCTGTTTTATTCATGAAGTTTCCATCTGCGCCTGTGCATATATATATATATATATATATATAATTTCTCTTGCTCCTAGAATGAATTATATATTTATATAGGTAGACTCTGTGGAAGTTTGATAATCAATAGATTTGACTGAGCTAGCGTTTGAAACAGAAGTTGGATAAACGCCCTATGTAGACGGGAATACTCGGATACGAACGTCCAGCCATATATATATATATATATATATATATATATATATATATATATATATATATGTTTATGTTTGTGTGTACGTGTCTGTGTGTGCGCGTGCGCGTACCCGCGTGCGTATGTGTGTGTGTGTGTGGGGCGCAATATTAAACACCATACCCTTTTTCGGCCTCCCTATGTCTTTCTGGCACACAGTATATCCCTACATCTGTATTTATGCATATATATATATATATATATATATATATATATATATGTGTGTGTGTGTGTGTGTGTGTGTGTGAAAATATATAGAAAATAGGAAAGAACTGGTTAGGTAAATAATCCAAAGTTCTTTAGTATTTTTGTTATTATTTAAAAAAAAATAGTACTCGATACAAAAGGAGAGCATAAATATAATTATTTATTTAAAAATATAATTCCAACACGCTACATAATAGGTCTCATGTTTCAAAAAAATAGCCAAACTTCAATATAATTATTTGAATTAAATTGAGTTAAAGTAAGCTCTGTTCAATCTTAGAGGGATTTTTTTTTTTTTTTTGGAATAACTTATTTCTGAAATTTACGTGTTTTTATAGTATATTTATAATTGAAATCAAAATTTCCATGGTAACAGCCATGGCGAATTGTTTAAAATAGGTAGGAGTGTTGGGTGTTAATAACTTGTATCAGTATAGAGTTACTTTCATAGATGTCAAGTCAGGGTAAGGTGTGGGGTGTCTAAATTTAAAACGGAAGATGTTTTCGCCTAGTCTGGTTTACGTGTCTATGGAGATTTATTAATTTTTTAATTTTATTTCTTTATGAAAGGGATTTGTGTATATAAAAAACTGCCGTAACATTTGTTTTTTGACGATTTCATAAAGGGTTATCTTTTTTTGTAGGGTATTTAAACTATTTATTTGGGCTATAGATTATAAAATTTATTTTATTGTATGCTTTTTTTAGCTAATTATTCAGTGCATAAATTTGATGATGTCGGGGAAAACCCCGTTAACTCATGTCTATTGTTTAATAGATTTTTATTATTTAGAAACTTAATAATGTGCAGTTTCTCATGGAGGCACAAAGGGCATGGGTCATCCCAAGTTTTACAAGTTCTAGTCCTATTTATAAATTTCCATTTTACTTTAGGTGTATTGTTTATTTCCTTCAGATGCCAAAAATATTTAGATAGAGAAGTCTGATTTCTTTTATTTACATTGTTCAAAGAGAACATATGCTGCCTCCATCTGGCTTTAAATTCATTCTTCTTGGACCCAATGTATATCATATTAGTATTAGGACTCTCACTGGATGAGATAGTACATTGGTATACCACAGATTTGATGCAGCATTTATTTTCTAATGGGCAGTCTTCTGGGTTTCTGCAATCGCACAAATTGTCACTGTTATTGTCTGATTTAAGTGTAGGGTTTTTATTAATACTATTCAGGCATGGGGATTTGTTCAGGATTTTATTATTGTGTTTTTTTATCATACTTTCTAGATTTTCAGTGCAGCTGTAACTCAATTTTAGGGTGTTCTTATTAAATATATTACTAAGCCTACTATTGGTGGGGAAGTGTTTATCAATTAAAGCTAAGAACTTCTGTCCTAGTTTAATACTAACCATTTGGTTGAACGGAGGGGTATACCAAATAATTTTTTTCCTGTTTTTTTTTTCTTCTGGTCAGTGCAATTGTCTCTATAGTTTATGTTTGCATTTTTATAATCACTATTTTTTAGGGCAGCATTATAGAAACCATTTTGTTGTTGGGATATTTCTTTGTTAGCGGAGTTAATGCTAATTCTATTTTCTATTGATGAGGGTATATGTTTAATTATGGATGGAGGGTGGTTTGACTTCGGGTGTATATATAAGGGGTTAGCATTTGGTTTTCTATAAGGTTGGTATGTGTTGCTTGCTAAGTCTGGAGTTACGTCGAGGAAGTTTACCCTTTTCAATTTAGAAGAGACTGTTATCTTTAAGTTTAGATTTTTAAATTCACTAAATATAATTTTTCTGATTTTCTCTATCTTAAAACTAGTAGAACTCACCACCACCATGAGCCCGTCATCTCTATACAGTCCGATGTCCTTAATATCAATTTCGCGGTGTGCGGTTAAGTTGTACAGTATTAAAAGATCAACAAGTTCAGAAGACTCTGCAGAGTCTAATGATCCCATAGTGATGTCAAACAGGTCGTTATTGTTTTTTATCCATCGGTCACCATTATGAATGAGGACAGATTTTTTTGCGCTGAGGATTATATCTGTTTCTTCCTTTGTCAGGTTAGAATACACAGCAGCAAAGTCCAGGGCAGTCGTAAATAGATCCTTCGAAATTGATGGGTAGTAATCCATGATATCGAACTGTATTAGGGTGCAGTTCGATAATTATATATATATATATATATATATATATATATATATATATATATATATGCGACGATCTAACCCTTGGCTGGTTCGGATGGAAATCTGGTTACATTCGGCATCAGCTTTGTCGTTCACAGCTCGCCTCCAACGTCTGGTTACCGAAGTAACTGCTTTGATTTCTAGTCCAACCTACCCACGTTGTGATTTGATCTTAGGTAGATGAAATTAATCAGGTGTCGGACTGTAGTGCAAGGCGAATCCGGGGTAATGGTGATACCGCACAAATATATGTAAAAGAATATAATGTAACAACTCAAAAGATTCAAATGGGTTGAAACAAAAAAAAAATCTTTATATCTGGTTGCTGACTACAGAACTGCGCCTTTCTCCCAAACCGCTTCTATGGATTCGTGACACTTTGCGTTTGTTAGGCGAGTCTTAATATCTCAAGTTGTTGTTCAATAAACTGCTTTTTGATATCTTCAGGTAATATTCGTAAAACTTGTTTTGGTGGTGTGATTCTAAATCGTTCTTCAAAAAAATGGTTTTTGGTTAGAAGTCTAAGTCGCAATGCGTGGAAATCTTTCAGTCAGCTTCTGCGAGGCTAGTCTCCGAGCTCACAGCTCAACTGTAACTCAACTCTGTTACTCCAACTGTCTCCAACTGTCACTAACTGTACTTTTTTAAAACTCTGGGGACGTTCGTTTATATGGACGCCGACCAAAACCGGGTGGGGGCCTGTCGTGGTTTGGGTTCCTCGATATTTCCAAATCCGCAATAAGGATTTTATCACTTCCCATTTTTGGAAGTCAATTACTTTCTGTTTTAGAGGGATTCTCCCTCTCTCTGTGGTTGGGGTTCGTAAGGGAATTGTCCTCCTAAATTCTTCCTTTCTCATATTGGTATATCACACCAATCCCCTCAGAGGGCGTCAACAGGTTTCCCTTCTTTCTCATATGTTTACCTTCGCCCATCACTCACGCCACCATTCAGCCAATAAACGCTTGGCAGTGTGGATGTAGATAGACTGGCCTCAGTTTACAATTATCACTCAAAGGAAAAAATTATCTTCCATTTTCTTTCTTTTCCATCGGTCAGAATTTTCATGAATCGTACTGTGGACATTAAATTTGTATCTTAACTTGATATCATCTGGGATTAATTAATGGGATTTTCGCCGACTTAATATCTGGATTGTCACCTAAATCTCTTTGTCTTTCTCAACATCATCGGATTCTGTTGCTTTTATCATGGCAAATTCTGGACATACAACAGATGTTTCTCCTTCCAAAACCAAATGATATCTCCGAAAGATAGTTAATGGCTCATTCTTTTTCTCTTTCCCCTTTTCCTTCCTTTTTTTTCTTTTGGGGTGGTCTCACCTAACTCTTTCTCGGTCGCATGCTTGACGCAGTTTTCGATTATCTTCTAGCATTCTGCTTTGTAAGCCTCTTGACCAAATTGAAATTTCCATTATTGCCATGAGCAGATTGTTATCTTTACCCGTATTCTGTTTTTCCCTGTTGCGTCATGGCATAAATTAATTCTGACAGATCCGAGTCCTTACGAATTTTCTATCTTCTGCGAAAAAAGATACCTTTCTTCGCAAATGAAAATAAAATTTTTCTTTTGTTAAAAAAAGGAACAACGCTCATTATGTCTTTCGTTATAGCTTTTTCTCGCCTTAAGTATTTCTCGCTTTTAATTTCTATGCTTAATTAGTTAGCCAATTACCATAGCTAAATAGTGTCACACAGACACACACACATATATATATATAATTCTTAAATCTATATACGAACATATACACATAGGGAGTGCGATGTGAAAATTATCGCTATATTTTTTCGCGCTTGCGTTTTGGTTGCTCCAATACAAACATTCCAGTGTGTTTGAAAGTCAATCTAAGAATAATGCATATGATTCAGAAAGATTTCTGATGGTTCTTATAATAAATGGACGGCCCAGGTTTTGGGGCGTGATCCAGACCATGATTGCAAACGATCACTTCAAGCCAATCTATTCCTTACCCAAGGAGGTAGTGCTGCCCTGTATCTGGCAATAGGACTTTACACCATCAGAGCCCAGAGATTGTGATTTGAAGAACTCGGTTTTCTTCCTGTATTTAATTTCCGTCCAGATCGAAGTTTCGGGCCAAATCCGCCTTTTGGCCGGAATTGAACTTGTAGTCCGAATCAGAGTTTGTGAGGTTTTGAAGTTCCATAGTTTGAATTAAGGAATTGAAAGTTATTTCTTCAAAATTATCGTCACTCTTCTCTGAGCTGATCTGGAAGTCCCGTTAGTTTGGGGCCTTAGGCCTAATTAGCTCTATGCAAAATCTAGCTTAAAAGTCCGCTGTTTTAATTTTAATATATTTTGCCATTCTAATTATTGTAAGGCAAACAAGGTGGAGTTTTTACTTTTTAAGTTTTATGCAGTTTTGTTTGCCTTGGTTGCGTAGACGTTACGTGAATGCCATATGACGTTCGTGTTTATATATGTATCAATTTTTAAAATCTGCTCTGTTTTCGCTGGTTATGTAGACGTCCGGAGAATGTCTTTTGATTTTCGTGTTTATATATGTATCAATCTTTAATATTTCGTTATCATTGGTTGTCTAAATGTCACGCGTATCCTTATGGCGTCCGTGCTTATATATGTATCACATTTTATGGTCTGTGTTATATTTTAATTGGTTATATAGATCGCAGGCGAATGTCTTATAGCGTCCGTGTTTATATATGTATCCATGTCTGTATGTTGTTTTCATTAGATTCGTAGACGTCACGTGTATATTTATGACTGATTTTCGAAACGTTTTTGAAATGTTTTTTATTAGTGTATTTTAATTTTATGATGGAAGTGATGGTTGTTTGAAGCGAATATACAGGTTGCGATGGGTTGATTCCATAAAAGTTGTCTGCATGCAATCTGTGGAGTTAAGCTTCAAGATAGACCTGTTCAACAGGTGTAATATTGGAGGAATCGAGACTTTTATCATACAGTCTCAGTTACGCTGGACTGGTCCTGTCTTCAGAATGTTTGATGACAGGATACACAAGATCCTAATGTACAGCCAGTTAGATCAGGGCTACAGGAATGCAGGACGTCCATGGCTAAGATACAAAGGCAAGCTGAAAAACAACTTGTCAGCAGTCAATATACCACATAACACCTTTGAGCGCTTAGCCTTGGAGCGGGTAGAATGGAGATCAACATATTTTAGTGGACTCAGCAATTTGCAATCTTCTTGTCTGAATCATCTTCAAGAAACGAGAGCAAGATTTAAAAGATCAACCAATCTAACAGTGATCTCATTTCACAATACTCACACTTGCTCCATATGTGGCCTCCTTTGTAAATCACTAGCGGGTCTTAAATGCCACTTATCGCACAAAATTTCATAACTGAATCAATAAGCTGTCAGATCCTCATACGTCGAAACCAACGTGAGAGTCCATTATATATATATATATATATATATATATATATATATATATATATATATATATATATATATATATAACTGTCTATAGAGTTGAAGAATAATTTGAAAAGAACCGGAAACACCATCCTAAAAATGAAACAAAGGATATACCGCTGCTCCTGCACAAAAGAGTACCGAAAGGTAGACGAACATTACGCTAACTTCCTTTCTCTCCCATCTCTCTCTCTCTCTATCTCTCTCTCTCTCTCGCGCGCGTTCTCTCTCTCGGAGCACACACACACACACACACACACACACACCGTTAGTCCTCAATATAATTCTCATCGGCATCCAGAATATTTCCCTATTGCAGACACCTGCTCATTTGTGTTTGGTCAATACTCGTAGATCCCACCTGTGATTTATACTGCAGCTACCCTGAGCAGATGAAAATTACAGATTCAGAGTGAGTCTCTCTTTATATACTCCAGTATACTCAAATACTCGGTCACTTTGACTTGTGACTTCGTGCCAGCAGGACCATCGACGGCTTCCGAGTAGTTCCGGCTATCCACGTGGGTCAATCCCTGGCATGTTTCTTTGGGCATGTTCATATGGAATCCCGGCCACAGGACGCTAACAGTAAGAAGTTTGCTTCTTGATAAATCTATAACACACGAACACACGCGCGTACAAACACATGCACGCATGCTTACAAATCACTTTATTGAAGTTTGGCCCGTATGTCTTTTATATTTTAGCTGTTTTGGGAACCTGCGCTTAGTGTAATGGTTAGCAAGCTTGTCTCGCTAAATAAAAAAAAAAACCGTTATCACTGAATAGTGAGTTTAATTCTCACTGAGTCCCTTATACTTTCGGCCTTGTGCCACGTCTAAGATACGCTTAGAAAATCATTTGGGCACTTCGACATGGTGTAATGATTAGAAAGTTTGTCTTGCTAGATCAGTTACGACTGAGTAGTGAGTTCGATCCTCACCGGGTACCATATACTTTCGGCATAGTGCCATATCTAAGCCGGGCTTAGAAAATTACTATATTTCAGCTGATTTTATAGCATTTCTCAGTGTTTTAAATGCAGTAACAGTTGGTTTCAGCATTTGGTTTTAATGTTGGTGTACAGATTTTGATAGATTTTCTTTTGATTGTAAAGATGAGGTATTAACTATATAACCTGTGTTCCCATAGAGAAAATGACACAGTAAGTAACATATAACTTATCCCGTAATTCAGCATAATGGAGCCCAGAACCTGGCCAGAATGTCCTTGGCCGCAATATAATGACTAATAAAATCTATAAGAGTCAAAGAAGAGGAATAAATTACAGTATATTGTGAATTCCTTATCATAAACATTAAAATCAAAATGTATTCAGAAAATATTCAAGAATCTCTTAGAAACTATTAAAAACACCTGGGCTCGTTTTTAAACAAGATTCATTGCAATTAAAAAAAAGTACTTGCTGTATTTTTTTTATAATTTTTGGACGGAGATTTTAGAATTTATAATATTCGACTCATATGATCTGATAATGACAATACAAAATTTACTGTAGAGAAAAATATAGAATAAAAAATATTTCCAAAACATTCTATATCCATATAAAAATATAGAACGAGATTGATTGAAAAGAACAAGGAGTGAGACTTTTTCAAATAGCCGTGGAAAATAAACAGTGAATGCAATTATTTAAAAATAATGATTTATAAGAATGTTTGTTCATAAGAGAGAGAAAGAGAGAGAGAGACAGAGAAGGTGAGAGGGGGGTGATGCACTCAAAATAAAGAAAGAGTGAAAATGATAAAGAAGCCATAATAGAAAAAGGGAGATTATTAACTTGAATTATATATATATATATATATATATATATATATATATATATATATATATGTATGTATGTATGTGTGTGTGTGTGTGTGTATGTGTATAAAAACAGAACCTTAACTTATTTTAACGTATGTACGCAAAACAAGTAAAAGCTAACAAGACCTGAGGCGTACAGAGCAATTAAGAGGTAGACAGAAAGATAATGAGAAATGAATGGATGAAGAGAGAGGTGTTAGTTTATTGAAACGGAGATAATGAATTTGAAAGTGAAATTTGGGAAATCTCGAATTTTGTAAAAAGAAAAAAAAGACAAAAAAATCGAGTAGAAGATTTCAGCGTTATGTTTTGTTTTGTTTTGACAATAAGATAACCGAGACTCGAAAAGAGCATCGCAGCTCCGGTGTTACAACGAAACTGATACGAAACGAATGGACAAGAAAATACCTGAAGTTGAAAACATCAATCAGAAAAACTTACAACGATTTATCATAAAAGAAAATAAAACTGATGAAAGGGAAAATGATGAAACGAATATTTTCCAAAATTACACCGCGAATCAAAGACACGCAAAAGAATTGATACAATTACGAATTTGTTTCAGTTTCTGAATGTGGTTACGTTCATGATCGCACACATATAGATACACGCTCTCACATACTCTCTTTGTCGGTCACACACATGCAGTACCATACACATGCGCGTGCGCACGTGCCCTTTTCAATAATTTCCAAAGTACAAAGTATTAAAAGCACTAACCAAGGTAATAAAAGTACTAAGACACAAGCTTCTATTAAGTTTGAAAGAATTCGAGGAAAAGAAAACATTTTTAAAAAGAAAAAATAAGAAAAATATGAGGAATTAAGAAGACTAGAAGATAACGATTGACTGTGTATATATAAGAACAAATTTCACTGGAAAACAAGAGTTATCACAGAACAAACCGTTACATCCAGCCGTTTAAACTGTAAAGTAATTAGCCGAAGCTGCCAGTCTGGTACTGCGCTTAAACCTTTGAGCCATGACCATCACTTTACTCGTGGTAGAGAAAAATGACGCAATAACCACCCAGTGTTTGAACAGTGGTAGATAAAAATGACCTAATGCCCAGCTACCGGTTGAGCGGTGGGTAAACACTTGTAACTATTTTTATATCTACCGGGAAACATTACATACCAATTATTTGCTAAAATTGACTCAGGAGCTCAGGCAGAAGAGCTACAATTGTTCAGGGACGCAAGGCTCAAAGGGTCAAAGTTTGTGAAGTCCAATTACCGAAAAGGAAACCTCACATGAAAATATTTATGGAAAATGCATAGGGAAGCTACGTTACAGAGGTGGGAAATAATCTAAAGCCTACATGCCCAAATCAGGACCAATAACATTGCAGAATATACTTTGGATTTTATCATCTCTAAATACATTACAAAAACATTAGACGAGATGTTACAGAAATATCAAATGCAAGGATAATTGTGGGAAAAAGTGTCTCGCAAGACACAGTGAACCAGATTTCCTAGCAGTATACCTAGCAATTGATTCAATATAATCTTTGAACGGAAATCAATAAGGAGTCACTCCCGAATGTTGGCAGAAACAAATTCTGTCAGATGAGTGAATTGGAGCCGTTTTGTTTTGGAGGTGTTAAAATTAACAAGGAATTTCTTGCCCCAATCAAGAACAGATTGCAAGTCACTTTTGACATCAGTTTCCAGTTCGACTATCAACCCAATAACACTATATATATATATATATATATATATATATATATATATATATATATATATATATATATATATATATATGACGTGTAAAGATTATATTGAATTAATTGGTAGGTTTACTGCTAGCATATCTGGTTCACTCTCTCTCTCTCTCTCTCTATATATATATATATATATATATATATATACATATATATATATATATATATATATATATATATATATATATATATATAACTTAAGTTTTTAGCTTCTGTTTTTGAAACATGGTACTTCATGTGTACCGATGGGACCATATTTTTAAATAATTAAATTTATAATATTTATTATATATATATATATATATATATATATATATATATATATATATATGTATATATATATATATATATATATATATATATATATATATATATATATATATATATATATATATATAATAATTATACCCAATGCAAGACAGTAAAGCCAGTAAGACACAACGTGGTACTGAGTGTGAAACATTATTAAGTGGGCGAGAACAATAGAAGTGTAAGCAGGAAGACAGTAGATAATGACTGACATTGCATTTAAATTTTTGAAGATAAAAGTAGTCAAGAAATTATGGAGTTGGAAGCGAGAAGACCGAGAAAAAAAACTGTTAACATAGAACTTACAGCAATGTCTAGCCAACTCAAATGTAAATTGAAGAGACCTCGAGACCAGCTTAGTACTGCACTTGAATTAAAAAGCTCTAGGTACGATAGCGATGAGCTCACCCAAATAATTACCATGAAAGTATTTATAGAAAAGACATAGAGAGTCCACCTAACGAATTAGACTGTAAGATGATATAAATTGATTTGAAAAATCACCATGAAATAATTTATAGAAAATGGGCAGGGAAGAAAATTAACGCTGGCGGGAAAATGACTGAAGCTGAGACACCAGGTCAAGAACAATGATATTTCAGATTCTTCTTTGGATATTATTAAGAATCTCTAAATATAAAGCAAGAGTACCGAACCATATGCAGCACCAATATCCATAGCATGGACAAAAGGTAAAGTAATTATTAAAGTAGCTAGTCACTAAACTCGAAGTACCGATGAAAATTTCATTGTTTTGTTATTTTAATTTTTTGATCAATCATAGTTCTTAAGGACTGAATTAACTGCTTGCAGTTTCCTCAACTGTTAAATAACTATCAAGGAAGCAATTAAGAGGAAGGGAATTCCACAGACATGAAGATTATTGCAGTAGAAGAGACGGCTACATTTAACCGTTTCGACGGTGAAAGTGTGAAACTGAGATGCCAACTTAATAGAACATTTAAATTCATGCAGTTTGGGAACTAGCGAAAGTAGCTCATTGCAGCAGTTAACATGAAAGCGGCACGTCTGTGAGAAAGCGTCTGTAAATGAGATTCCAGATCAGGGCCAATGACGTTGTATAACCGTCTCTGGATTTTGTCGTGGACCTTAAGACGAACACCGGGGGGCTCCAGACCATATATCGCAGCAATATTCCATGCAAGGGCGAATGGTTGTTTTGTAGATTAGAAGGATGGACTCGGGCGGGAAAAACTTTTTGGCGCGACACAGAGAACCAACTTTCCTAGTGGTAGAAAAAGCTATTGGATATTATCAAGAAACTCTAAATATAAAGCAGGAGTACTGGACCATATGCAGCAGCAATATTCATAGCATAGACAGATGGTAAAATAGATATATAAGACAGATTCAGGAGAGAAAAAATATCTTCACGGCACAATGAACCATTTTTTTTTAGCAGCAGACCTTGCATTGGATTCAATATAATCTTTCCACTTCATCACATCTGAGAAGGTTAGCCGGAAATGACGAAACGAGTTACTCTCATGGAGGTTAGTACCAACCATTCTGTTGAAAGGTAGAAAGGGGCTTTTCAGATTATTAACAAAAATCAGTTTCGTTTTGAAGGTGTTAAAACTAACAAGCCATTATTTGCCCCAATTAACAACAGACTGTAGGTCATTTTGTTTTTAGATTAACCGACATTTTGACCTTATCGAACTGATCAGATTTAATATCGAGACATAAATAAATGGCTGCGTCAGAGATACTAACTTGAGAGTCGATGCAATCAGGAATCTCATGGATGGAAATTAAGAACAATGTGGGGCCAAGAATAGAGACCTGCGGTACGCCTGTATAAGTACAAAATATCTAGATGAGTGGCCATTCAGGACAAGTTTGATTTCGCGATTTGATAAGGACTGAATCAGTTGAAAAATTCGTCCGGATGCCCTATGACCTTTCTACTAGTGAAGAAGACGGCATGCCAAACTCTGTCGAATGCTTTCGGAATATCCAAAGCAGAAGCCCGATCTTCACAATTCTTATCTAAAGAATGATATACTCTTTTTACATTAATCGTTAATAAATCAGCAGCTGACCCAGAGAAGCGAAAGCCATACTGCTTGTTTGCGATGTGAGATACTTAACCAATTCAGCATTGATTCAGACATCTAGTAATTTAACAAAAAGTGATGAAGGTAAGAAGGCCTATTGTTGGAAAGTTTAGACTGTTAACCCGAAGACTGAAAAAACAAAAGTGGATTTCTAAGCAAGGACCAACGAGGCATTTATTATACAGTTTAAAGAGAACACACACAAATACATATTTGTGTATGTGGTTATTTTCTAAGCATAGCTTAGATGAATCACAAGGTCGAAAGTGTGGGGCATCTAGTGAGGATCGAACTCACATTTCAGTCGTAACAGATCTAGCGAGACAAGTTTGCTAACCATTACACTAGTCCGAGATGTCCGGTGTGGGTGTGTGTGTGTGTGTAATGTCCGAATACACATTTCAGAATAAATACGTGTACTAGAGCAACTAAGATCTTCCTGTCATGCTATGATACAGGTATTTTTGTGTTTGTGCAAGACCAACCTAGTTCACTGTGGTTTTTACTCTAAGAATGCTGAGCGCTCCTTAGAGTTTCAGGGCGAAAACTCATCATTTTACGCGATCAACAGTTTGAACAAGGGTAGTACACTTAAATGTACGCTCATGATGACACATGATATCGTACTAGCGCAAGCGTCAACAAAGAGTTCCATAAATCAAAATTCACTCAGAAGGCTTGGGTCAACGAATGGCATTGTTTTCACGTTCTTTGCAAAGATGGTGCTCATTGGTATCGCCTTCTCAGATCGATAACAACAAGTAGTCTCTTTCATGATAAGCCTCAGTTCCTGACAAATTCTGAGCCATGAACTCATATTCAGAAATCGAACGCTATATATATATATATATATATATATATATATATATATATATATATATATATATAGATAGATAGATAGATTGATATAGATATAGATATAGATATATACTAGCAATAGAGCCTGGCGTTGCCCGGGGATGTAACAGTAGGAGATAGAATAGATCAAGTATCGACCATCATAAAGACTGAAAAATAAAATTGACAAAGATTATTGTTTAAGGTTGACGGACACGCATGTCTTAATTAGTGTTTTCTTTTTGTTTTTTTTTTACGAATTGGTCAAACCCAAACACAAACAAAAACATTGTTTTCAATCGTTATCAGTCTACCGATTGAATAGAATTTTATTATAAAAAATTGTCTTGTAAATGGAATTTTAAAGCATTCCGAATGTAAAAATAAAGAAAAAAGTGTGCAAGACAATAAGAAACACTACCTGTTAAAAAAAAGTGAAGTTTTGTTGAAATCGGTTGAAAAATGTAGGAAATCCAATCCCATATATAAACGAACACACACATACAACCTGGGTTTTATAATAAGTATAACTCGATATGAGTTGTCCCCCTTTTATTCTCGTGATACCTCTTAATCGTGATTTCAAATCGATTTCGTGCAAAAACAATTGTGTTTTTTCCAATTTTGGGCGCTGTTAGAACCACCGCAAGGTAATTATACGTAGTCCTATGAAGTTTTGTTGAAATCGGTTGAAAAATGTAGGAAATCCGATCCAATATATAAACGTACAAACACACACACACACACACAATCTGCATTTTACAATAAGTAAGATATATATATATATAGGATGCGATGGGTAAAATGTCGTTTATAATATTTTTTATGTTGTGCATGCCGGTTGTTTGTTTTTATTTTCTCGACTGTACAGTATAATAGTGTCAGTGAGAAAAAAAAGCACGGTGCTCTTTTTTCTCAGAGATCTTTTCTCATACTGACCCTATGTCGTTGTTGGTTCGCGTTGAGTCCATGAATGCGTGGAAATTGTGATGAATCAGTGCATCGTATGTAGGGATCATCGAACACTGATATGTTTAGGCGGAATCGCAAACACAAACAATTCACTATGAACATCCCCTAGTTTTGAGAAGCGTAATCATAAAGTTTGCGACAAGCACACCAACCTTAACATCAACCCCAAAAACTAATTAACATTACTTACACGTCCATCGCCCAATTTTTTATGTCACAATCCGAGGCGCGGGGTCTTTGTCTCAACAGAGGCCTCATTATAGGCCTTCTGCTATATATCAAGAAACTGCAGAATTGAATTGATTTACTGGGTATATGTCTTCTACCTTCTACACTAAGTGTTGATGTGATTTGAGCCAGTGACGCTTGTCTTCCGTCGGAGATATTTCTAAGTAGACGCCTGTAGTTACGATCACCGTAGATCAAAGAAATATCAATGTCACTAAAATTACAAAAAATAATGTTCAATCTGTTTGGCACAAACTATCATGTTTCGTTTGAACTCCGATAATTCACATCGCCTGGACACAACAGATTTCAGAGGAGAAATGATATTGGCAATTTGGGTACATCCATGATATCTACCATTAATTTTCTATTCTGCGTTTGGCATATCAGTGCACACACACACACACACATATATATATATATATATATATATAAAGAGAACACAATATGGAAGCATCCTTCTGTAAAGACGTGGCAGATAGGATATATATATATATATATATATATATATATATATATATGTGTGTGTGTGTGTGTGTGTGTACAAATGTTTTTTTGTACAGAAATATCTAATAGCAAGGAACAAGTATAATTTCATATTTAAATTTAAAATACAAGGCATATTTGTGCACAGTTTAATAAAAACAACCGGTTTCGTCCCAGCTTAACAAGTTTTATTCTGGGAATTAAAAAACACAATCGTGTAAATTAATTTATAGGATGACCAATGAGGGGCGAAAATAAGTGAAATATTTTGAATTCGGCTTCTAGTAATAGTCAACTGGTTAATACATCCAGGTAATCTATTATTATTAATAGCAAAAACTGTGTTAGAGATTTTAGTGTGGATCGGTTTTCTGTTTTGTCTCGGACACACTCTTTATATTATCTCCATCTCAAGGCCCTGGAGTCCTTATATATCAGATCCCGCAAGACTTCTCTCTGAAAACAGAGGGATTGCTTGCTGGGTCTGAATATTGTTGGTCTGTAGTTTTCCTTGAATTTTTTCCCACATTAGTCATCCCATAAATTAATTTACACATTTGTCTTTTTAATTCCCTGAATAAAACTTGATATGCTTGTTTTAAGTTATTAAAATTTCCACGAATATGCCTTGTGATTAAAATTTAAACTTAAATAAGAAAATACCCTTGTTCCTGGCTATTATAAAATTATGTACAACAAAAAAAATATTTAAGTATTTGAAGCGTAGGTACAAACCAGAATTTATCTGTAGTTTGGATGGATTATTTTTAACTAAGGCACGTATAAAAAAGACTGAAATCTCATTGTGAGTATTTTTTAGCGTGTATAAAAAAACGTGTGTGCCTCCTTATTGCCTTTTAGGATTAAGAATGCGGGACTTTATTCTAGTTTACAAATTAAGAAGTTTTCTGTTGTGTGATCAACTTCTAATGATAAAGTTTGCGCCCGACATGAAGTAATGCATCCAATTCTTCGACTTCAAACTTTTTGTTGTTGTTATAGAGCGTTCTTTATCTACAACATCAAAATCATTAGTTTTGAAGCGTCTAAACCAATCACTGCATGATGTTTCCGACAGGGCATGGTTGCTGTAATTACTTCAGCTACATATTACTTTTGAATAAAGTAGAGAATTAAACGTCCCCGCAAATACACTTTATTTGGTACGAATTTCGACATGTTTAACGCTATGAAAAAGAAAGTTGTTTATACTTCGGCCGAATGACATACACTGAATTTCAAGCTTGCTTATAGTACTTCTTTATAGGTGCGTTACAATCTGAAACCACACACACGCTGTTCTAAGAACGCCATCTGTTGGAAAATAGCGAGAACTTATTCAAGATCCTAATATATATATATATATATATATATATATATATATATATATATATATATTCATACATGTTTCATTAAATAATATAGACAAGTATTGTCTATTTATTTTATGTAAAGTCTTTTCATAACGTCTGATAAGCTTAATAACATTATCATTAAACGAAGAAAAAAAATCACTATATTGATCCATATCTTTTTTTAATCCAATGTAAGCTTTCGGTTTACATGAGCCATTATCAAAGATGTCAATTATATTAAGCAATATAAGGACAAAGCAGTGATGATAGTCTGTTATTGTTTACATGTAAATGATATATAAATAATAAAATGCTGCCTAAATACACGCACAATATATATATATATATATATATATATATGTGTGTGTGTATATATATATATATATATATATATATATATATATATATATATAATAATAATAATAAATGCGAATGTTTCTGTGTCACTGTGCAACACTTTTTTAATTAAAGCGGCACGACTCTCTAACTTTCAATAGCACATCATCTTCTTCAATGTAATAAATGCGAATGCCAGTGTGTTAATGTGTCACACTTAATCAGTTAAAGAGACACACCTCTCTGACTTTCAATAGCTGATGTTACGGAAATTTTGGATTACCAAGTTTTCATTACTGCGATTATTTTCAGCGATTTTTCACGTGATTTTTATGACGAATGTTTTTGTACGATAACAATGTTTATAACTTGGAAATAAATTTGAGAATATTAGAAATTAATGGCGAAATCCTTGAAAAGTCATCCATGAAACAAAATTATTACGGAAAGTTTAGAAATACGTACATCAAATTGTCTTTAAAGTGGCGGCAGAAGAATTATCGTTGAACTTTTAAAAGGCAAGCTTAAATATTAATGCAATACTTTAGAGCAGCGATTCTTCAGTAGTTAATTCTTACTTATCGCATACAACAGCAGTATGCCTCGCAAAAAAGAAATCTGAGCCAACAGAGGACCACTAGATTGCAATCAAAAGAGCCAAGGCTGCAGTGAGAAAAAGAAAGACCCGTGCAAACGAAAACCCAGATCAAACGACAGCGAGATGTTCCGGTGCTGAGAATAGGCAAAGTTATAAGGCGAGTGTTAAGCTATTACAGGCGATTTAATTCTTGTTTAAACCAGTCAATTAATTTATTGTGTTTATATCTTTCCTTCTCTGTTTTGGGTTTCTCTATCTCTTTCTCCCTCTCTCTTTCTCTCTCTCTCTCTGATTTTTTCCTTCTTTCTCTATCTGACGTTGTCCCTGATATTTTGAGTCTTTCAATTCGAGCCAAAATAGGCGTATGAATCTAACGTCATCTTGACTACAATTAATCTTATTATTTAACGGCCAACGCATTTTTGTCTATTATTTTTCTTTACTTATTTTCTTTTACCCCTTGATTCTGGGATTGAACCCACTTTACCAACTACCTGTTACTGCCTCTCCCTCCTAATGTCAGTTAAACATGTCATGGTGTAATAATTTCCGTGGGCCGCAGAGTGACTCCGAATTAGAGTTATCAGTGTCCATTCTGTTATAACTTATCTGGAGATCCACCCAGAACAATTTGTCTTGTAAAGTTCTTTCGGGGGTACGTTTCTTCCATTTTTCATTCTTTGTTGAATTTCTAATAGACATCTTTAATTTCACTAAGTTAAAACTTAGCACCTTTTTTGAATTGAAGCAGACGGCTTTCCTAATGCCCAGTCCATTCCCACCACTTCTCTTGAACAGGAAAAGAGGCTTACCTCTTGTTTCCTGTTTTGAAAGCGGTTCTCAGTTCCTTTTCTTCTCTTATACCTTAATATGAGGATATTAGTTTGGCTGTTTTCTAGTTATTGCTTAGGAGCCCAAAGTCTTGCGTAGCGTCTTGAGAGAATGCCCTGAACATAATACCTGCGTTCTTGCTGTACCATATGACACATGGAAAGGTGTCCCTGTAAGCACCTCCGGTGGCCAACTCCGAGGCCTCACTACTTTGCTATTTCTGCCAATTCCGTTCCCGTACATGTTACATTAGACGACCAACTGCTACTGCTTCCCTAATCATTTCCTTTCCAAAATAATTTCATGGCTATAAACAACCAAAGATATAAACCTAAAGCAGCTCAACAACAAAAAAGAAAAAGAAAAACACCTAAACTCTTTAACCTTTCTTTCTCCAACGTTCGTGGTATTCGTATCAGTCCTGCAATGTAGAATCGTTTCTCTTTGAAAAGACTTCGGACATCCTAGCTCTCTATAAAACTAATCTTATCTTTTCCATCATCTCTTCTGATTTCTCAATTCCTGGCTACCTTCCTTTCCTTAGAAAGGACTCTAATGTCAACATTCGTGGTCTGGGAGTTTATGTCCAGTAACATCTTCCACTGTCTAGTGAAATCTGTCTTGAATTTTCAGACCATTCTCACAAGTGTCTCCGTCTCTCTCTGCGTAATTCAGTCAGCTATCTCTTCCTTTCAAAATTGCTGCCTGCTAGATATTATTTTCGATAATATGGAAAAGGCCATCTCACTACACCCGTTTGCAAATATATTTTTTCTCGGTGACTTTAATACCCACCATACCAGTTAGCTTGAACACTATGTCACTAACCTCACTGGCATCCAAACCCTTAAATTCTCAATCTCTAATGCCAGTGGTTGACTTCCTCATACGTTTTCCCAGTAACCCTGACAGACAAACTTCACTTATCGATCTTTTTTTTTTTACCTCTATCCATGAGTTTTGGTGTACTTCACAGCTTTGACCTCTGGGTAAAGTCGTTCATTCAGTTGTGTCTGGAAACCTCGCCTTCCGCTCCCCTACCAGGCAAGACCTTCCTACCAACAGAATATATTTCTGTTATCAAGGAGCAGATTGGGACTCTTTCCATGATTTCCTTGAAGTTTTAAACACCCTGTTCAAAACTGCGTGTCTAAAGTAACTTCCTGGGTGAAAGCCAGTATCAATGCTTTCATTCTAGGTAGGAAATATCAGGTTAAACCGTGCTCATCTCCTTGGTTCTCACCTGTATGCTCGGTCGTTATAGCTCACAAAAATCAATTCTTCCGACTGTACCAGAGAGACACGCGTCTGATGCTCCCTGCAACAAGTGTCCTCAAAGAAAGCCAAGTTACTGTTTGATGATAGAATGAAAAAAACGCATAGAATCTCGCAAGATCGTTTTGAGATTATTGGTGGCTCTGCAAGTATGTTCTGAAGAACAGCAAATCCTCCATTCTTCCTCTTTTCAATTAATTCGAAGTACTGGTATCTACAACAGATAAGGTTGAATGCTTTACTCGGAAATTCTCTTCCAACTCAACACTCGACTCTTTGGAAGTACCCACACCTGATTTCCCCAATAGGACAGAGATCCTACTGTGCATAACCCCTTCACTGATCACAAACACCAATTCTAAATTAGACTCCCATAACGAAATCGGGGGTTACAAATACCAGCCGCCGTCCTAATGAAATGAGCTCACTAATTGTCTCCAGTTCTCCCCAAAGTCTACAACTATTGCCGCGCTGCTTCTTGGTTTCCAGCTTGTTGGAAGACCTCCTCTGTAGTTCCTATCTTTAAGAACGCAGAAGAAAATTCTGATGCCAGTAACTATTGCCCCATTCGTCTACAACCGCTATTCTGCATAGTATTCGAGGCTGTAATCCACGCTGAAGTGGTTAAGCAACTTAATTGTCAAGACCTACTCTCTGACAAACAATATGAATGCCGTTTTGCACGGTCTAACGCTGACGTGCTTACGGGTATCAAACTTTTGGTAATACCGGCGAAACTCGAGCTGTAGCTCAAGGTATCTCAAACGCGCTTACCAGGGTTTGGCATGTTGATCTTCTACATAAGATTCAGGGCTACGGTATTCCAGGACGATTGATTTATTTAATACTGTCACTCTAGCAAATCATTGAAGTGAAAATCGTTCTGAAAGGAATCGCTTCCAGATCCTTTCACACGAACGCGGGTGCCTCACAGGGCTCTATCTTGGGTCCTACGCTGTTTCTGATTTTTATCAGTGATCTTCCTGATGTCATCAGTTCCCAAGCTGGCATCTATGCAGATGACACTACCATTTGCCCCTGCCTCAATAACAAATACGCCAGAGCTGACAAAGTTAACCTGACCTTGATAAGGACTTGCAATTTATAGTTAACTGGGGCAGAAAATGGCTTGTTAATTATAATGCCTCCAAAACGAAACTGCTCTCATTCAGCCACCATCGAGAATCTTTCTTGTCAGCCAGACTCTCGACTCATGGAACTAGCACTAGACTCATGGAAAGCAATATACTCCGGCTTCTTGGCCAGAATTGAAGTGGAGAGATTATATCGAACCAGTAGCTGCATCGACTGTAAGAAAAGTTGGGTCACTGTGTCATGCCAGATGGAATATCTTTTCAGCGTCCATCTTTCACATTTACAAATCTGTTATTCCCTCGTGCATTAAATACTGTTGCCATATCAGGTCAGGTGCTTCTGCTACTCATCTCGAGGTTCTTGACAAAAGCCAAGGAAGGATCTGCAAAATAATCGATCCTGAGTTGGCATCTCGACTTCAGTTTCTTTCTCACCGATGTGTCGTGGCTTCTTTCCGCCCTTTCTACAAGTATTTTGGCTACAATTACTCTGATGATTTTTTCCCCTGGTGTCCCGACTGCATGGATTTATGTGTGCTACAAGATTAGCATCTAGATTCCACCCGTTTACTATTGAAATACCTAAATGCAGACACCAGTTCTACGCCAAAAGTTCCTTTTCTCGACATTTCCGCCTGTGGAAGTCTATTCCATGTCCTTGCTTCCCTGATAATTAAAATCTTCAAAAATTTAGATGATACGTCAATCGTAATATTCTATCTTCTTGAAATCCATTCAGTTTTTATACATTTCTCGGTTCCCCTCAGCCAGACATTTCTCCCAGCTCCACTCTCTGCAAACCTCTGCGTACCAGTTGTATCCATACCTTGCTTGGGGTGAAATGTTTATTACAGTTATTTTATATATATATATATATATATATATATATATATATATATATATATATATATATATATATATATATGAAGAAAAATATACGTAAAAAACAAACAAAAATCGTTATATGCAATTATGCTGTTTTAATGTTAATATAATGTCAACGTCGGACGTTTCGGTCTAATAAACCATCTTCAGGACATATTCATAAAATATAATTAACATTATCCATTCAGCATGACAAAGACGATAGACATAAGAACAAGAACAACTTATGTCCATCGTCTTTGTCATGTTGAATTGATAATGTTAATTATATTTTCTGAATATGTCCTGAAGATGGTTTATTAGACTGAAACGTCCGACGTTGACATATTAACATTAAAACAGCATAATTGCATATATGGATTTTTGTTTGTTTTTCCGTATATATTTCTTCATACTGTCAGATCTATATCCATATATTTGCTTACATATATATATATACAAACCCACGTGCAACTGCAGAATAAAGAACGAATGTCCCTTAAACAGAAATTGTTTACAAAACAACGTAATATACCAAGCCACGATAAAATCACCAGATAATGAAGAAAAAGTATACATAGGAGTAACTGAAGGACCCTGGAAACAAAGAAATTATACACACAAAACATCTTTCACAAATAGTAAATATGCAAACAGTACAATGCTTTCTAAGTATATCTGGGAAATTAAAAACAAAACGAACATCACACCAAAAATATCTTGGAAGATAAGGAAAAATCATCAGCCTACAATAACCAATCAAAAACTTGCAAACTTTGCTCGGAGGAAAAAATAGCTATCATTACTTTTCCCGACGAAAATAAATTATTAAACAAAAGATCCGAACTCATCTCAAAATGCAGACATGAAAATAAATTTTTACTACGTAACCTAAAAAAGTAAAAACGGAAAAAATAAAATAAAATCAAATAAATATACTAATAAGCAAAAAAAAAAAAAAAAAAATAGAAATAAAACATAAAAAAATACTATGTTACTTAAAAATCGAAAACCGAAAAGAGAAAATATACAAGTAAAATAAATTAACCTAAATTCATCCAAGTAAATAAATAAACAAACCAATCCCAAATAAAGATAATCAATTAAAAACTGTTCCCGCCAAAATAATAGTTAGAATGAACTACAACAATCAACCCCAAAACTGAACAAATAGCTTTAATTAAATTCCCAAACCAAAACAAAACTGTTAAATAAGTGATATAAACACATTTTTACTACGTTAATAAATAAATAAATAAATAAATAAATAAATAAGTAAAATAAGAAACAAAAATAAAAACAAGCAATATAATTTGACCTAAATAGATAAACAAACGACTTCCGGTGAAATAACCGCCATAATAGAATACCCACAATGCACCACTAACCCGTATATATATAAATAGCCGAGAAAAATAACAGCACACGTGGCCTGACGATTGCATATAGCATGAAACAGACTGTCGCCTCTAAGTGTTGACTTCTATGTTCACTTTTATATTTATATATATATATATATATATATATATATATATATATATATATAAACTTCGTCGGATGTAGCAGTGAATGGAAGGTAGTGTTTTATTGAAGAAAAGTGAAGTGAGGCTTATTTTTTATTTATTCATTTTTGTTTATTATATAATACATATTGTTATATATGTATTATCAAAATTTCTTAAAATACATATTTTTTAATTTTTAAAGATAAGTCGTGGTATGCATCGTTTGGTTTCTTTTTTTAAAATAAGCGATATATAGTGAGTTTACTTTATTACGAATATATTATCACTAAGAAATATATTATGAAGAACATTTAGTGCATTGTGTTTACTAAAATATATATATATATATATACAAACATTTATGAATACATATAAATATATAAACATTAATTTTTATAAGATTCTATGTTTGTGATGAAATGCTTAAATATTTCACTCCTTATATTATGTGTGCATGTATGTATAAGGAATAATGAAGTGTATATATATATATATATATATATATATATATATATATATGTTTGTGTGAGTGTTTGTACATATATATATATATATATATATATTTCCTTCTTTCTTGTACATATATATATATATATATATATATATATATATATATATATATATATATATTTGTGTGTGTGTCTGCGCATGGGCGATCTGAGTGTGCGTGTATGCATGTTTTACTTGAAGAGCACTTATCCATAACTATATTTCTATGCATCTTTATTCCATGCAATCATTCTTATAAATGGTTTTGAAACAGAAATTTTCCTCTAATTTTCGCCAATTAGCTATAAAAGGCCTTTTCCTTCCTGTTTATCAGCGTTCAGATAATAATCATGTTTGCATGAAATATCTCAGCTCGAAGATTGATCGAAATTCTGTTTCCTTTCCTTCATTTTTTCTTCCTATTTTAGATATAATCTCTTTAGGATAAACTCGATTCACGTCAATGCATATGTTTTCATTTCTGGTTTGTTTTTTTTTTGTTGTTTTTTTTTCTCCTTCCGATTTTTCGTATTCCTTCCCCGAAATAGTTTCCCGTGCACTAAGCCCACGTATGAAAGAAGTCCTAGTTTTAAGTCTCCCAATGAGATTCGAACACCTACACAATCGGTTACATCACGTTTAGCCGATATCTGATTTACCTATTTTTCTTTAGAATATTTATAAAAATAGAACTTAGCATTGCATCAAGACATGTATATTAAGCGCTTGGAATCAATCCATGTCACGATATCAACATTTTCTCAGTTTATATTAATATTATTATTATAAATAATAACATTTATTGAGAAAGCAACACGTAAATAATTTGACGTTATGATGCAAATATAGACAGTTCCGTATACCTATCAAGACGCCCAGGCTTATAAGGTTATATCAGATACCAGAATTACAATAAAATTTGCTCGATATGGTGACATATTTTGTTAAATGCTGCACAAAATCTTGTGGGTGGGGCCTTGTTTGAAATATCTTGAAGTCGGCTAACCCAGTCCACTCAAAGTTTCTCAGGTCATGGGTTGTTGTAAATATCTAGATGTGACTCTTAAGTGAGCAAGACTGCTTCATCTTCGAGTTCAGGATATGCAGAACCACACAACTGTAGTTGATGAAGAGAGATACATAGTGTGTCAGCGTACGTGAACATCTGGTTAAAATCAACTGACAAACAAATCTATGACACTGAAATGGATATTTATTGTAATCTTTCTAAATTCACCAAGTCAACACAAACACGCGCAAATATATACATATATAACGGATGTAACAACAAAATTGACCAAATCCTTTGACAACATGGGATAATTGTCCATCTCACAAAATGTTAAATGTTTATGTTATGGGGTCCACCCCTTTTTCATATAAGTGGACTCTACCAAGTGTACCTGGACTGCTGCCGTTAAATACCCAGAGTTAGAGTCAGTGAGAGTAGTCGGTAGTCGGATGTCGGACGACCGGCTGAACGGTTGAACTCTCTGCCTTCGGGCGGGGAGGAACCCGAAAGAGGCGACGCCGAAGGGCGGATTCTCTTTCGGGGAGGTAAACCGACCCTGAACCCGTTTATATGGGCTCAATGGGCATATTTTTGGCCGAGTCCACGGGCTCGGAGATCCCACGTTAAACCGGCCTTGTGCCACATGATACCCTCGTGGGCGGTGACTAAATACTAGTCGGCAGTCGGATAAAGTGAGGATATACGGAGGGTGAGAGAATATATTAGGTTGGTGCAAAAATAATGACGTAATAATGTCGTTTTTTGACGTTAAAAAATACGTCAAAAACGACATTTTTCCGTCATTGTTACGTCATTGTTACATCATTATTTTTGCACCAACCTAATACGAACGGAGATAGTGTGAGATAACCTCATGTAGAAGTCAGTTACAAGCACGTAGACTCTAAGGAAGTCCTACTTCGAGACTGTATATATCTATCTGTATTTGCTACTAACCACGTTCCTGGACTTACTAACAGTATTACTCTTTGTATGATTGTGTAAATACATTTTATTTCTTATATTTAATTATTGCGTTTGTCATTCCTTGGAGATCGAATTCATCTCGGAATCCACAAAAGTTTTAAAAAAAAGCACCAAAGAACACTAAAGTAATTGAGTTACCGTTTTCCAGGTTTTCAGATAAGGCATTTAGACATCGTGACACAATTTGTCGTAAGCACCACTGAAAAACCCTTTGAGTTATTCAACTAGAACGAGAACAGGTTAAATTGATTTTTATATCAGCTCCACTATGTCTTTCTAACTGAGGAATATGAGAGGAAAAATATCATTAAGGCCTTCAGTAATGGTACAAACTTTCTTACTCTGGCTTCCATCTTCAAAGTCCATTCAAGAACCATCAAGAGAATGGAGAATAAATTTTAAAAACAGGGAAAAGTAGAGATGAAAAACTGAATCAGGAGGTCACAAGAGCACAAGGGATTATTATTTCAACTTCGAGCTAAATAATATTCTTTTAAAAACCTCTGTGAATTCCAGTATGATATATTTCAACATTTTTATTTAAAGCTGAATCTAACAATTTGACAATCTTGCTGTTACACCGGCATATATATATATATATATATATATATATATATATATATATATATATATATATATATATATATATTATGTTTTATATATATATATATATATATATATATAAAACAACTAAAAAAGTTGCAAATTAAAAAATAATAATGTTTTTTATGAAAGTATTTATATTTTTATATATATATATTTTATATATATATATATATATATATATATATATATATATATATATATATAATATATATATATATATATATATATATAAAATGTATATATCAAAAATATAAATAAATACTTTCATAAAAAACATTATTTTTTTTTAATTTTCTATATATATACATATTTGGAAAGTATACGTTGCTTCTCATTATGCTACATATATATATATAAATATATATATATATATATATGTATATATTTCTGTTTTACCTTATTTTATACATACAAAATTTAATTAAATGCTTTTTTTTAAAAAAACACGGTATTAACTACATTTCCCGGCCTGAGTGCCTGGTAAGTACGTTAATATGTCAAACCATTAAGCCATGAGAGACATGGGCATGTTTAACATTAGGACATTTACTAGTTATATTCTTTTTATTTGGATTATAAATTTGGGAAACAGTTATATGGATACAGAATTCCATTTCGTGAAATAACTTCTCCCAGAAAGAAACTTTGGTTAGCTGTTCAATATGATGCCATTGTTCTTGCAGGTAAAACGAAATCCTGCTTAATTTTGAAAAAAAAAAACAACTATATACTATATTCTTTCAGAGAAGGGTGCTCTGAAACTAGTATATATATATATATATATATATATATATATATATATATATATTCAAATTTATATTAATAAATATAACACCTAACGAATGTCTGTTATGTTTGATCATGTGCAGATCTAAGCGTCGTATGGTGGCTTCAGTCTCGGGTGATCATGTCTGTCGTAATGTCCATTTAACCGCTCTGATGACGGCTCATGTGAGCCGGGAGCTTAGATCGAAAGTATAATAAAACATATTGAACTACTGGACATTTTTTTCTTTATTTTCTCCCGAAACTAATGCCACTATACAAATCTTAGAACGGCTCATAATCAAACATAATAGATATTCGTTGTCTATCATCCGGAAAGAAAAAAAATAGATCGCATGAAAAATTGTATAAAAAACTAAATAAAAGCCCCTTGTCTGTCGTATTCAATGCAATGTGCATATATATATGTATATATATATATATATATATATATATATATATATATATATATATGTATTGTGACGTTCCCCCGGTGTCGCTGCGCCAAATGTGACGTCCGCCTGGTTGCGTCCGTCGTGCTACCCTGTCCTGTGACGACCAACTGGCTTGGTATTGGTCGCGGTACCAACTGTGACGTTCTAACCTTTTGGTGATTCGGATGGGAATCTGGTTAGATTCGCTGTCAGCCTCGTCGTTCCCAGCCTGCCTCCAACGTCTGGTTACTGAAGTAACTGCTTTGATTTCCAGTCTAGCCTACCCACGTTGTGAATTGATCTTAGGCAGACGAAATCAATCAGTCGCCGTGGCCGTAATGCAAGTCGAGTTCGAATAAGGGTGATATTGCACAAGTACATGCAAAAGAAAAGAAAATAATAACTCAAAAATTTCAAATGTGTTAATAAAAGGATAACAATATTTTATATATAGTTGCTGGATACAGGACTGCGTCTATTTCCCAAACCCGCTATATGGATTCGTGACACTTTGTTCTTGTTAGGCGAGACTTAACATCTTAAGTTGTTTGTTCTTTTAAGAAACTGGTTCTTGGTGTGTCTTCAGGCGATATTCGTAAAACTTGTATTGGTGGTGTGAGTCTAAGTCGTTCTTCAAAAATAAATTATTCATGATTAGAAGATGAGTTCGGAATTGCGTGAATCTTAGTCAGCTTCTGTGAGGCGGGTGCAACTTCAACTCCGAACTTCGAACTTAACTGGAACTGGAACTTGAGCTGAACTGGAACCGAACTGATTCTCGCTCGCTACGACTTTGCATATATGGACGCCGACCAAAACCAGGGTGGGCTCGTCGGGGTTTGAAGTTCCTTGATAATTCCAAACCAAAAATCCACTTCTTTGGTTTCGGTCATGAAATTTTTAATCTTTTCCATTTTTGGAAGTCTTCTTGTCCTCCCACCTTTGTTCTCATATTGGTATCTCACCGTACCCTCAGAGGGTGTCAACGGGTTTCACCTCTCTCTCACAGTAGCATCTCACACCTATCACTTCAGGGGGCATTAACAGTCCTCAACTCCTTCTTCATAGTTTACCTTCGCTTAACGCTCATGCCAGCATTCAGCCAAAGGGCGCCCAGCAGTGTGGGTGCGGCCAGACTAGCCTCGTTTTTAAAAAATCTTGCTCAAAGAAAAAAATTATCTTACTTTTTTTTTCTTCTTTTTCTTTCTTTTCTTTCTCTCTTTTCCTCTGACCGACAACAAACCAATACGACCCGTAGTGTGATCCCTTAATCTTATTTCTTATCCTAATGTCACTTGGACTTTATCAATGGAGACTTTTCGCCAGCATCAAGTGGGTGGTCATATGATGAGATCGCATTTTTGGTGCCAATTACTGATCCGATAAAATAGTTTCGCCACCATAGCCAGCCTGACGAAAAAACAGATGCCTTTTCCAAACGATCTTTCCCTAGATAACTAATGTTTTAGTCTTTTGTTTTGTTTTTTGTTTTTTGAAAATTCTGCGGTTTATCCAACGGACATTTTCTGCGACCTAAATAAATTTTATCTATTTAGAATTCTGCCCTGTAGGTTATTTGGCCAACCTGAAATTCGTCAATTAGCTTTTCGCCATCACCAAGCGGGAGGCCTATTGGAATTCTGTCATGAGGTTATTTGACCAACCTAGAATTTTCACCCGCACCGTAACATAAATCAGATTAATTTCCACTTTTCCTTGTCAGAAAAATAACACCGCTCAGTGTCCTTTTCGTGATGGCCTCTTATCAGCTAAATTTAATTCTCGCCTTTCCCTTTTCCTTTTACCTTCTTTCTCCCTTTTGGCAAGCCAAATAGTGTCACAATATATATATATATATATATATATATATATATATATATATATATATATATATGCATGTATATGTGTGTGTGTGTGTGTACTCATATTGAGCTTCACGGTCGTTTCGGGCATGTTCGTTTTTGTAACGGTGCACCCCAACTTATTGCTTGACATTTTAATAAATCTGGTTATTTTACATCAATTTTTTATTTATATAAACTTACTCACAGCCACCCCCGTTTTGGTAAGCTTCTGTGAATAGAAACAAACAAACCGATTCTCACTTGGATGCAAACGTCAATTTGGTAAGTGATAATATAAAGTTTAAAATTCCAATAAAACAACTGAGCTTTTAGAATCTTCACTCCAGTGATGAATATATTCGAGAGGTATCACGAGTGTGACCCGATGAACATCGACAGCGAAGGTAGGTTTCGAAAATTGTGGAAAACATACAAAAATAAAAATTCAATCTGTTCCCCCACACACACACCAAAAAAAAAACTTTTTTTCCTGAGATTACTTCTCGTCTCTTGGCTCCAGCAGGAAAGATGCAGCATTCGAACATGTAGATTGCACATGAATTACAGATGAGAAATTGCAACACTTTGAAGTACTCTCAACCCTGCATGCTTCCGTAACAGAAATCCGTTTCCGAAATAGATCTTCCCTTGCGATAGAAGATGGCCCTTTCCAGGTAATCGCATACTGAAATATTTGGCTAAAGAGATTTTTGTTCAGAATGCAGTGTTCACCTTTCATTTAATAAAAGTATAACATGCATTGGGCATATGCAAGATGAACATACATTTACACAAAAAATATGTAGGTAAACAGAAAATATGATTGTCCACTGAAAAGTTCGTAGGCTGACTATGAAGGAGTGTTGCTAGAGCTGTGAAATCTTGCATGCATTAATTTCAACATAATAAATTTATTTAATAACTGTATTTTCTTTCAAGGTAAACTGATATCTGGCTGTTCAAAAATGTTAATCCTGTTTTTTAAAAAATGTCCTCAACATCAGATATGAAGCCACCATCACTACGATACTGATTCTCAGTTGGGGAACAGATGATAATCAAATCAAGTGAATTGGGAGGGTGATCAAACAGTCAAAATGCACAGTCACGCACAGAAACCACTGAAACCAAGGAAATGTACTGGAACTTTTTCCTGAAGAAACAAGACCCCTTTTGTCAGTTTTCGTCAGATATTTGGTCTTGGTAGGCTTTCGTAAGTCCTTCGGCAAATCGACATAGTTCTCTCCATTGATAACGTGGCCCTTTTGAATATAATCAATAAACACAATGCCTTCTGCTTACCAGAAAGCTGCGCCTATCACCTTTCCTGCAGATGAAATGACCTTGGCCTTCTTTGGAGCAGATGAGAAGTGTTTTTATTACATGGATTGTCTCTTTATCTCTTGTTCAAAGGGGTGAACCCAACACTCATCTTGGATTAGAAAACTTTAAAGGAAACCAACTGGATCTGCCTCAAACAATGTCAGTCTGTCCGCGTTTTATCAGGTGTCAGAAGACTTAGAACTAACCTCTACCATGATTTGAAGACGATCATTATTTTTTTAACTGGGAGTTGGCAGTCGCTGGACGTCCGGACAAAGTGTAATCTTCAACACTTTTCTTTCTCCTCATACATTCGGCTGCCAACTTTTGCACTGTTGATAAAGCTGGGGTGTTATCTGCTAATACAGCAACCACGTCAGCATGAATAGTCTTGGGAGGTGTACCTTTTTTTGCAGGTGCTTTGTAACACCACGATGACAAAATTTGTCCATTTTCAAAAGAGGTCGCTACTTGTTCCATCTGAAGTTTCCCTTGAACAGTCAGATGCCAGATTGTCTTTAAAAAAAAAAGAACAGTGTATTTATTAATAGGAATAGTTGAACTTAATTATTGCAAGATTTCCCAGCTCTAGCATCATTCCTACATAGTCAGCCTATGAAATATTCAGCCCACCTTCATAAGGTTAGTTAAACTAAGTAATCATTACCATACGCAGAATGCGGTTTACTCTAATTTATATTTTCAGAGAATATGTATTCGTTAGCATAGAAGAAAGGTCGCTAACTTCTGGTTATGTTCATGGCAGATATTCGGGCAAATTTAATTGCTTCTTTCCATAGTATAGGCATTCATAGCTGTGAACCAACAAAGCATGACTCTTTCTTGTTCAATTCATATTCTATTGGGGGGAAAAAGGAAGTTTTACAAAGTTGGCTACTTTTCCATTCAGACGACTTATTTCCAGAATTGTAGCATCAGAGGAAGGGACGAATAACCGGATGCCTTCCCGATTACTACAATCTTAACTACTTAGTTTAGGCTCAAGGTTTATCTATCTTATACATCATTATTATATAAATTTCTTGCTTCAGTGTAAGTTCCTAATAAACTTAGTCATAGATAACAAGCAGCAATGCCGCTATATTCAGGAGCAATGCCACTGATCGGGAGACCGGAGCTTTTGGAGAGCGGAGAAACACCTATTCGGCTATGAGCAAATACTGAACACCCAAACAAAAATCGAAACACTATGAAAGTATAAAAACACATTTTTATAGTGAAAATGCCAACAATATATTTTCATTGTAAAATGACCATCTTTTGTAATGGAATATCTCACACTTCCTATCCCCTATGTAGACAGACTATATCAGTAGCTATATATAGTGAGAACAGGGTATATCTGGGGGTAGGCTTGCTTCGGCAAATAATTCGATATTCGTCTCTAGCTGTGCTGGTCGAAATCCGACGTGGCTATGCCGAAGGGTAGAGTCTCGAATAGGGTGGGAGAATGTAATATAATGGAATATGCATACACCTGTGTTCCCACTCACTGGAATATGATTGACTGGTGTCCGTCATAAATACCGACGGACATGTAGGAGTGTCAGAGCCATTGTCTGAGAGCTAAGTCTATAACGACTACGCCATTGATCTACACTTTTTACCTGCGACTACGACGATTACTGCTACTGAATTCTATTTGGTTATTGTAGCCAAAACCAGTTTGCTACTTCGGTCAAATATACCTCTTCCCGGGACATATCAGAAAGGTACCCGACCTCGTGTATATGGGGTCTACGGGGAAATTTTACCTGAGCCTACAGGCTTGATTTTGCCCCGCATTAAAAAACAGCCGCATCCTGCACGCGTGGAGCGGGGTAAGGTAAATATCCTTGCTTCGGCAATTATTTGGAGATTTGTCCCCAGCTGTGTTGGTCGAAAACTCTGTCTTCGGGCGGAAGGGAACCCAGCCGAAGCTATGCCGAAGGGCAGAGTCTCGTCTGGGGTGTTGGACTGTTAACCGACCCCGTGTATATGGGTTATACGTGGAAATTTTACACCAGCCTACTGGCTCGGTTGTGACCCCGCATTAAAAACAGCTTTTTTTCCACATTCTGCCACGCGCGGTGGGAGTGGGTAAGGTAAATATCCTTTCTTCAGCAATTACTAGCCTGCCACCCGATTTCATTTTTTTCAAATTACTACCAATATCTTTTTATTAGAAAATTGCCATTGTTATATTTTCATCATCTGCATTATATATATATATATATATATATATATATATATATATATATATATATATATATATATATATGAAGAAAACATGCCATTAAAAGGAAAATATATTCTTTTAGAAAATATGTGTAGGTGAATTATGTGCAAAACATGTTGCTGAAAACATATTGCATGCAAAATATTTAGATTTTGGCATAGAAATTTACAGCTGGGTACGGCCATATCATGTACACTCAGTCCTATCCCATACATATTCGATTGTGTATTTACCATTTTATCGACCCATAGCGCTAAACAAAATCAACCAGACCAAAGCTTAATAAACTCCTCGTATCCTAATGCTTTGATTGACTGATTCGTTTCTACAGCTTATCATCCCATTATATATAGTAAAACATTTTTTGGAGGGCGATAATCATGATTTCGTGATACTAGACTTAGCAATAAATATACCCTTTTTCACTGCTATTTGGACACAAGTGAATATAACGAACCACTTGAATTGGAACACGGCTCTCCATTTCACCAGCCGCACATTCAAGCTTACAGCATACTTCAGTGATCGTACGGAAAGCAGTGTCTCAAGGTGATGTGACCGTTAGCCCCTCTACTTTGAGCGGCACTTCAGCCTTGTACCGTCAAAATAATAGTTAGGCGATCATGTATCGTTCGATACATAACTGTCGAAGTAGATTTTTTTGCCCGTAGTAGGTTGCCATTTCTTTTTGCGGTAGACCAATTGCCATCCAAACCAGGTCAGGACGGGGTGGGGAGAAGAAGAGGATTCGTATGTTTCCCATTAGCGGGTAAGTGAACATAATGGATTCAACTGGAATTCGAACTCGGCTCTTCGATTCCTCGCTTCGCACTCGTTATCCATTACTCCACCCTGTCTCGTATATAATAGCTAAGTAGTTAAAAGGGAGACAATGTAGGCGTTTCTCATTGTTTAATAAATGTTGCCTATATGTGATGTATATGATGATATTTACTTTATTAATAACTTATAAGTGCGATTAAATAAATTGTTCATTGTAATAATTTGCTAGGAATGGATATAGGAAAGGTAAGTGTGTACGATAACTGTACTCTGAACACATGTTTACATTGCTGGTGTTTGGAAAAAATATAAAATAATTTTGTGCGTATATGTGCGCGAGAATACGTTTTATGCGTATTTGCTACTGTTTGGATATTGAATATAATAATCAAAACATTGATTTTATTCGGCCGAATTTTACTTTTATTTTCATCAAAAATTGTGAAGCGAGAGAAGGAAATAAAATCAAATGAAAAAAAAACAAAAACAAAGGCATCTAAACAGAAAGATTGAAAGAAAATTGCTTGAATATTACTTCAGAAGCGGCGAGGTAGTTTGGAGAGAATTTGTAAACAAGTCAATGCAAATATTTCTTTTCTGTTATTCTAATGTAAAGCATATTACGAAAGAACCTTCGGAAATATAATCGATTCAATTTGAAAAGATAAACAGGCAATAAAAAAGAAGATCGAGCTAACATGAAGTCACGTATATCATTTATGTTTTAAAAATGAAAGATAAATGATATTTATGTAATGCAAAGCGAAAGTCCAAGTCCGAGTACCGAAATATGACAGGTTATATGAATATTTTTACGTCTATAAATAGGGGATTATGTTTTTATGTATATAAATGACGATATATATATATATATATATATATATATATATATATATATATATATATATATATATATATATATATATATATATATATATGTGTGTGTGTGTGTGTGTGTGTGTGCTTAATTTGTGAGTAACTATATCGAGTCTATTCAGTTTGGTCCTCGTTACTGAGGCCCGTTGGTACAGATGGTATGACGCTTGTTTTTTATCAAAACAGTCCGGGTTAGAATCTCGGTAGTAGATGCGCACTGCTGATGAGTCCCAAAATAGAACGAAACGGCCGTCCAGTGATGTTTGCCTTCCGTTGAAGTTTCTTCTAGACTCGATGAATTATGATAATGGTTTGCCTAAATCCACAAAATTATATTACTTATATATATATATATATATATATATATATATATATATATATATATATATATATATATAATATAATTATATATATATTATATATATATATATATATATTAAATAATTATATATATATATATATATATATATATATATGTATATATATATATATATATATATGTATATATATATATATATATATATATATATATATATATATATATATATATATATATATATATATATATATTCAGTGTGGTGGAAAAATAACTCCACATTTAATAATATTTATAATATATTTGTTAATTATAATTTTTACAATAAATGAAATATAAGAAAGTGTTTAGCGTGAGGCTTTATTTAAATTAGATATGGGACTAGATTTCACTACAAGCTACAAGAGCCACCTGGGATTATTATCGACTGATTTCACTACGATCACTTGTGGTATGGAAAATACAATTTTTTTTGTATTAGCCTTTCAAGTTTTTCCAGTCTTGGTTTGGTATAGTAGACTTTCTCTTTTTAAAAAGCTCAAACAAAAATGTCACAGGGTGTTAAGTCACGACACCTGGCTGGCCACTTATACAAAAATAGGGAGTTAATTTTTAACCACCACACACACACACACACACACACACACACACACACACACACATATATATATATATATATATATATATATATATATATATATATATATATATATATCCGAACGTAATTAGAACGAAAATAATATATAAATTCTAACTGCCACATCATTAATTCAAAAAAAAGACATAATACCGAGAGTAGAGGAATATTTATTTATTATAATTTTTTCGTATAGGCAAAAACACTTTACTCACTACAAAGATGCAACCTTGTTTCGGTGCATTTAGTTACATCCCGACTGGTGGGAAACAAAAATTTTCTTGTAAAATTGTGTTAGTAAGTAGGCCGTTTGTGAAACGTCACTTCCTTTTTTCTATTTGTTAAAAAAAGAAAAAAAAGGACACAATTTAAGAGGGTACGTATAAGTGTAAAGAAAAGAAAGAAAAGGCAGAAGGGTGACAGAGTAAGAAAATAGTGCATGTTGATAGCAGTTTGTTGAAGGAGGGTTGGGGTGTTAAGGTGTGGCTCGGCAGCTTACAAACAGAATTGTTAATAACAATTTTTCTTTTGTCTATATGAAAAAATTATATATATATATATATATATATATATATATATATATATATATATATTGATTGATTGATTGATTGATTGATTTGTAAGGCTTAACAACTCTTTTCAATCAAGATAATATTTTAGTTTGTAAGAATGTTTTTTAGATTATAATGATTTAGTGATAACAGTCTTACTAATTAACCCAAAGTTGGGGGAGAAAAGAAGTGGATTCATACCTTTCCTACAGTATTTGCGTGTAAGAGAATATAGCGAACACAACAGGAATAAGAAATCGGCTCTCCAATTAAAAAAAAATCCGAGTTATTATCAATTAGACTTCCCGAAAATCCAAGTTTACAGCATCTGATATCGTCAACTGATCATTCATTGAGGTATAATTAAACACAGACACACACAAAGACACACAAAGACACACACAAATATATATATATATATATATATATATATATATATATATATATATATATATGGCCATTCGTATTCGAGGATACCCGTCTATGTTTGAACAGGTCGAGTGAGAAGACGCATTCTTGCATTACGCCGCTTTCTATTTTTGTATATTCGCTGAACTCGTACCCAATGCGCATGCGTTCTGTTTGCTGCCAGTATATGTTCTTGATTATTCTAATATATTTCCCGAATATATCATGTTTGTTGATCAGTTTCAAAAGATCTTTGTGGTGTACTATATTTATACGTTATCATAACGTTTTCCACGTTGCCTCAGTGCTTCGTCCATCCATCACATTCTCAGTAATCTGTACAAGGATATTTCCGTTGTCTCAAGTTTTCACTTCATCTATGAGGTGATTGTCTAACATTCACTGGAGTACAAAAGAATGAAAATTATCTAACATTACAGGGCGCTTTTCTTTGTTTTCATCGACATTTCGTGTTTCTTCCATAATATTTTGTATAAAATTTTACGAGGATTACTTAGGCTCTTATAATCAAAAAGATATTACGATATAAATAAGAGGAGAGAATTCACCATGCTTTAATGTTTGACAAGCTAGTATTGTTGGGTATTATGGTTGCGTAGATAGTTCCATCCTGACTGTAGCATCATACTTGTAGCATTTGAGCCAAACTATGCAAAGCTTACTGAGTATGGTATCGGCGTCTGAGGATATGATGATCTTGTGTTTGGTTGGCCATCAGGTATTTAATGACCCAGCACACTAGAGAATGGCAAACAAATATATTAGACGAATATAAATTAAATAATATATATATATATATATATATATATATATATATATATATATATATATATATATATGTAACTACAAACAAGAGGAATCTTCACTTACAGGTATTATAAAGACATACACTACTACAATTGATCTGATTGAAAAAAAAAACAATTTAATTATCTACTACAATAAAAAAAACGCAGGTAACCTTATCTACAAAATTAACAGCATACCAACAAAGTCAGAATTACAGCGAAACGAACGAACATTTAGAATACTATTAGTTCAAATGGCCCTTAAGTGATTGTGTTTCTGATCAAACCTAATTTATAATTAATTACATCGGTCACACGACTATATGCCTATCCAGACGCCTTACGTTACTCCTCTCTGTCCACAACTCTATTTAGACACACATCTAAACTTACTAGACTCCATCCGAAACACACTAGTAGAAAATACAAGCATAATAACCTCATTCACATGTTAAAAAAGACTAAAAATAATGAAAGCCCTAATAATAAAAAAGAAAAAAGCCAACACTTAATAATATTAACTACGAACACGACCACAATGTGCTAACTGTGTTCAGAAAATAAAACATCTCTATAACTCTAAAATCATACACACAAGCCACACACCCAATTAAATTGAAAAATAAAATGATCCTTGATAATGTCTAAAAGTATAGCCGAAAGCGCTAGGAATTACAGAACATCTGGACAATTTCTAAACACTCTGTGTCCCAAAAAGTGAACATGTTCGAACAAAAGAAAAATTAATTAAAAAAGTTTAATCGTAGTACCTTTTCTTTCGTCTTTAACGAAACATGCATAAATGAAGAATTGTTGCTCAAATACACAATATATATATATATATATATATATATATATATATATATATATATATATATATATATATATGGGTGTGAGTGCTTATAATGCGTTGGTAATGATCTATTTTTTTCATTGAATTTGGCAAACAATGAAATTTGAAGGCACCAAAACATGGAATTAATTCAACTGCAATATAGCACTGCTTTGAATTACTACTATTTGGTTGTCACATGGAATGAATAAAACGCTTCTATATTTATTAAAAGATTCTCGCCCTTTGATGTGATAAACAGTTGAAATGCTTCGATTACCTCTTTTTTATTGGAGAGTGTCTTCTTGCGTATGAAACATTCCAAATCATAATTAAGCGACAATCAGTAGGAGAGTTTCCAGGTGAGTATATAGCATGAAGCAAAATTTCATAATTTATGCTATGGAGCTTTTGGACAGTTGATTGAGAAGCGCGCGGCATACGTTGTCGTGCATTAAAACTGGTTCACACACATTCAAAAACCGGAGCAATGCCGTGTAAAAAGTAAAAGGAAAACGACGGACTTATTCGTCGTTAAGCCAAAGAAAACGGTATTGATACTCCTGCGTAGTTAATACTTAGAAGGTGGTGTTATGGTAATCTATTCACGCATGCATGGACTCTCCCAGATATAAATAGGAGCAGGTACTGCCTTTTGGCGAATGAAGTTTCCAGCAGTCAGCTCTGAGAGTCGGACGGAACATTCTTGCTGTAGCACTCTCGTTTGTATATGTTTATGTTGCTGTTTCGGTTAATATATTTGTTTAACTCAATTCCTCTCTTGTATCTTTATTTCTGGCCCTAACAAGCCCACAAGAATAATTTTATATTTTATATTGTATTCAAAATTTATATATATATATATATATATATATATAACCAGATAAATATGTAGAGATATAAGTAATTCGTGCTTTAGATTTGCATATAAGTCTATGTTACGTATACTATTTGTCATATTAATGAGTGTTCGTTTCCCATGCTCGACACGAAATTAATAGTTGTATGATCTCATGTTTCATGTCTACTCAGTGATTAATGGAATTCTGCGGTAGTCTACAGTTTTCATTCAGCTGTCATGTCAAAGGAATTCTTCTTCTAACTGTTCTCTCCTCATATCTCTACGTTGCTGTAAATTGCAGTATTACTAAACAGCATCGTTCAAACGAAAGCCAACCACACACCGGCGATATTAAATTACCATTACATGTAATCTTTGCCATCAACAAAACTAAACTTTTATGTTATAATCACATATAATCCTTAAACTTAAATAAGATGTACACGCTCATATTTCCATTGAAAGATATTGTACGACTGTATATTCACTATCAAGTTTCTTGGAACTTAAGTTTGATTTGAAAATATATTCCGATTTTACCAAAATTTCTCAGCGTTTTTCAGTAGGTTTTAAACACGGGAATTCATCTCCTCGAGACCGAAATTTATTGTTAGGTTGGTGCAAAAATAATGTCGTTTTCTTGCATATGTTACTATGTGAGAAAACAACATTATTTTTGCACCAACCTAATACTTATAGATATTCTGAAATGTGATATGTTAAAGCGTCTGTCTAAGCGATTCGTGTGTGTACTGGGAATTTTAAACGATTTCATGATGAAAGTTAAAACACAGGAAAATGCATGTCAATGACATAAATCGTGTACAAGCAACAAAAACAATATATATATATATATATATATATATATATATATATATATATATATATATATATATATGTACCGTTTATGTAAATAGTGCCACATTTGATCTGAAAGTCAGAGAATGTTTTGGAAGACCAGCAGTTGTTGTTGATAACCAAATCGAAGCGCTGATTAAAAATGATAACACAGAAAGCTAGATCACAGAGCTAGTTTTATTTAGGCATTTCTAACACTTGCACACGTCAATCGCTACGACGTTTTAGTACATTACTATTTGTCGGAGAAACGAATAGGGCAGATATCTACCCGCAATTATCTGCTCATATGCTAGAAAATATCCATATTTGAAATGTAAGGTTACAGGCGATGAAACATATATTGTTTACAACAATGTGGAACGAAATGAAGTTTCTGAGGAAAACAAGAAGAATGGTCTCTATCCGAAAAAATGTAACTCTTTTTTTCTAGTGGGATTGAAAGGAAGGTCACTGACGATGAAGAATATATAGTTTGCAACGATGTGGAGCGAAATGATGTTTCTGCGAAAAACAAGAAAAACGGTATTTAACCGAAAAATGTGGTTCTCTTTTTCAAGTGAGATTGAAAGGCGTGTACTAGAATCTCCTTCCGCAGAAGTATATTTTGATTTTAAACAAGCACTGAAAGAAACTGGATCAGTTAAAGGCAGCAAAAGATATAAGGCGTCCTCAGGTGTCTAATCAGAATGATGTTTAATATCAGTAGAACACAAACATAACAACCCATTGCAGACCGGCAGAAATTGTTGTAGGTTCACTGTGACATCATTCTACACAGGCTTTACTTTCGCAAGGGTACTTTATTTCGATGTCTGCACAATTATGTTAATGGAAGATTTTCCCATGTAGAAAAATTTAAAAATGAATGGAGACATAACGTCGCCATCACTAGTGATCACACCAAACACCTTCGTAATCATTATTAGACTCATCCAACTCTTTCCAAATCCTCTGCACTGTCCTTACTTTGACTTCCAAGCTCTCTGAAATGTTGATATTGTAGCTTCAGGCGCGAATATCAAGCAATACAGTATGCTATTTCTAAACTTCTGGCGGAGTGGATTGCGTCATGGTGCTCTTTTTCTCACAGACAGTGCCCAACGGCCCCTACCATACTGTGCAGTCGACATAATAAAAAAACAAAAACAAAGCGCATGTGCAGAATCAAAAATATAAAATGACGTCTCTGTCATATATATATATATATATATATATATATATTCACACATGTACACACACACACACACACACACACATATATATATATATATATATATATATTTCCCTTCTTGCATTAGACCATTTCAAATGAAACTGCAAACGTAAGTACTATCTGACAGTTTTATTTCTTTATGAATCATAAATGATTTTATGTATATAAATATATGTGTAGCCGGCCATGTCTCATTCTGTGAATGAAAAGTGATCTCTTCAAATGTATTTGTTCAGTGGATGGTCTCCATCTGTTATAATAGTTTTCTTATTGATTGACTCAGTTTTGAAATAGATAGTGTTTCGTATCTTGAAATAGTTTTTCTTAATATGTCTCAAAATTACATGTTGCGGTTTTTTGCTTTATGACTGACTAGAGGATTTTAAAGGACAAATAATGCCGCTTGCACAGTATACTGTTCGCTTTAAACTTTACGTCATAGCAACAGATATTTAATGAAACATATTGTAATTCTTAAACTTATTTATTTTTCACAATTTATAATTAGTTACCTATAAAGGTATCACAATAAATTATATTAAAAATGGATTTTTTTTTTAAATCGGAATGATACGTTAAAAAGTTATAGCGTGTGGAAGTATTAGGAATAGAAACATTAATAATGATCGTAAAGAGAAAGAAATAATCAGGAGAATTAGGGAGCTAAAGACATTGCTTTTAAATTTTTGCGGATTAATGTTGGCTGTAAAGTATGGAGCCGGAAGAGAAACCCGCAAGCGAGGAGTAGGAGAGAAACTGTTAGCATAGAGTTTACGGCTACCTCTAGCCAGCTCAAATGTAAATTGATGTGATCTCGACAACAGTCTAGTGCTTCGCTAAAATTAAAAAGCTCTATGTATAATACTGAAAAGCTCGCTGGAACAATTACCATGAAAGTATTTATAGAAAAGACATAGAAAGACAACCTTACACCGGTGGGAAATGACTGAAGCTGAGACGCCATATCAGGACCAATAATATTGCCGATTCTTCTTTAAACCTTATCAAAGAGCTCAAGGTAAATAGCAGGGGCACCGGGCCATATTTGGCAGCAATATTTTAAGCATGAACGAATGGTAGACTTATAAGTATACCTTACGTATTAATGCCAATGTGCAATATTTAGTATGCGGCGCTTTTGTAATATTATGCAGCAGAGCAGTAAACAATTAAAAAAAAACCCATTGTATCCAATAATGTGTAAAATAAAGAAATGATATATTTAAAAAAATATTGATTTCTTACGTTTTTTTTTTACACACAATGTACGTCCTCTACGTATGCAGACGCGGGCGCACACACACACGCACACACACACACGCACGCACACACACACACACACACACACACACACATGTGCGCATGCGCCCGTGCGAACAAAAATGCCTACGCACACAGATTTATAGGCGTTCGTGTCGAGCACCTCGGCGTGGTGTAATGGTTAGCAAGCTTGTCTCGCTAGAACAATTACGACTGTGTAGTGAGTTCGTTCCTCACTGGGTGCCCCATACTTTCGGCCTTGTGCCACATCTGAGCAACGCTTGGAAAATCACTGTGGTGTAATGGTTAGCAAGCTTGTCTCGCTAAAACAGTTACAACTGAATAGTGACTTCGATCCTCACTGGGTGCCCCATACATTCGGCCTTGTGCCACATCTGAGCTACACTTGGAAAATCACTGTGGTTTAATGGTTAGCAAGCTTTTTTCGCTAAAATAGTTACAACTGAATAGTGACTTCGATCCTCACTGGGTGCCCAATACTTTCGGCCTTGTGCCACATATAAGCTACGCTTAGAAAATCAATATATGCGTGCGTGTGTTTGGCTGATTGCTTTGTGTGGATGTGCGAGTGGTGTAAAGCATAGCTGATCAGTATGGACAATAAGAGGGCCGAGTTCAAATAACAGTCGTGTTCATTACATTCAAATACACCTGGTAAAATAATGGAGTAATCTGTTTATCTGTCTCTAGCTATCTATTAAACACTACGGAAGAGTGGGCACTTTATCCTTGTTTCGCAAAAAGTCTATAAGAAAGAAAACTTTAAATTCAGAACCAGAGAGATGTCGTTTGGGGACCTTGTGGCAAACTATGCTCGCCACTTCTATGTATTCGTATAATACGAAATGTCTTTGTTCCTGCATAATCATTTACTACTAGAATCAATTGATATGTGTGAGTAATCTTGCTATATCAGCATTTAGTCCAAATATTGTACTACGAAACTTATAATACCAAATTCTTGATAATGACTGAGACAATCAAAATTACTTGAATAAATACAGAAAATAAAATTAACCTTGGACAGTTTATAGACTATTCTAATCTAGATGTACTAAAAATCGGAAAGTTGGGAAAATGCAGTAAAAAAAAAAAAATAAACAAATATTGTTGCCTGGTTTTAACGCCTAGACAACCAACGTGTGCGAGCGCGTGTAAACACACGCAGGCGTGAGCACACGCAGACACTCACACATATGTGTGTGGGTCTGTTTGGGGGGTGTGGGGTGTAGATGTGTGTAAGAATATATGTTTCATGTTGTCTAAGATGTTTCATGTTGTTTCATGACTGAACGCAAACTTCAGGCTATAGTTTCTATATTTATATTTATATATGCGCTCTCCATGATATTGAGATCTTTTAACTATAATTATAGCATACCGTAAAACAATATTTTTTCATAAATATATAAATATAATTTATAAATATATAAATTATATATATATATATATATATATATATATATATATATATATATATATATATATATATGTGTGTGTGTGTGAGTGTGTGTGTGTAATTATTTATTCGAAAATGATAACATAAATATGTTATAAAATCACTAAAACTAACCATTTTGTTTCAATATCTCTGGTTTCTTAACAAGGGCTGATATTGAAGATAGAATAAAAGGTTTTAAAAGGGTCAAATCGATTAACCACCCATTGCAAGGGGAAACAAAGTTACATAAGCTGGAATGACCAATTAAAATACAAGTATAAGAGAATTCCAAAAACTTGACTACAAAGTAATTTTATAATAATTATTTAATGCCTTAATGTTGGAGTTAGACTAAAATAGAATTTATTCGAACTAATAAGTATTAAATTATGCGATAAAATTTGAAATTAAAAATTAACCATTTTAAAATTTAAATTTAATCTCTATTAAGTTTTAAAATTATAAAATTACCGAGGAAAAAATTGCTTTTTATAGAAATTAAGTTGGAATGAACGTTAATATCAACTTTTGTTCTGCGCTTCGTGACAACATAAATACATTTGAATTATATATATATATATATATATATATATATATATATATATATATATATATATATATATAAGCAAATATATGGATATAGATCCGACAGAATGAAGAAAAATATACGGAAAAAACAAACAAAAAACCTAATATGCAATTATGCTGTTTTTATGTTAATATAATGTCAATGTCGGACGTTTCGGTCTAGTAGACCATCTTCAGGACATATTCATAAAACATAATTAACATTAGACTATATTTAATTCAACATGAAAAGACGATGGACATAAGAGTAAAACTAATCAAAAAAGACAACTGAAATTTTTCAAGATCAGCGTTCCGTTTCAATATGACCACGTCGGCGTCACGTAGGCGATGTTGTGAAAACGTATTCCTAAAATAGAGTATTTGAATGAAAAATGAAAATAATTTTATTTTAATCTAAAACTTATATGTACGTTTGTCGAGCATTAATCTTGCTAGAAAGGGGAAATATTAAAGAAGCCAGGTCTAGTATTCACCGTGCGTGAGATAGATATTATGCCTGCCTCATAAATTTCAACAACGCTAAAAAAGAAACTCCATCTACGTAAGATAATTGTAGATGATATTCACATCTTCATTAAAGACAGAGGAAATACCAGAACTGCAAGTACATGTTCAAAAATTCCGTTCTTAACCTCAGATGTGAACTTACTTCTATAACATTCTTTTTCTTGACGTATTGACAGACATTAATACATGTGCTACATCCCCATATAAAAAAAACAAAAAAACAATTGCTATAAACACTTGCAGTCTTAACGCTAAAAGTTAATTTCCTCTCTATTACAAAATAGCTATTATATAATATTACAAAAATAATTAATAAATCTTGCAAAAGTTAACTCTTCCACGAAAAAAAAGTTTCTACGCTGAATTAAAAATAAAGCAAAACACACACACAGTAAATAAACTCATTAATAATGATATTCATAATTAAATCGTTGAGGAATATACTATACAAGCCATTATTATAAATAGTTACATAACTAAAATGAACATAATACTTGCTCCAATAAACCTGAACATATCGACCTACTATACAGTATGTTATGTATTAGATTGGTGCAAAAATAATGACGTAATAATGTCGTTTTTTGACGTATTTTTAATGTCAAAAACGACATTATTACGTCATTATTTTTGCGCCAACCTAATATCATCAAGTGTGGCTTCTCTTTGTTTTGTTACTCTCCTCTTTGAGAAAACTATTTATATTTAATGCGATTATAAAAGAACAATATCCGCGAACCTTTTACTCTCAGCTAAATAAAGGCTTCTTAAAGCCTACACCTGCGTACTTATATAATTACACCGTAATCAAACGCATTCTAAATATAAAGAAAATTCAAAAATCCAAATCTTCCATAAGTTCTAATATATTCCCCACTTTTCCTAGTAAAAAAATAAAACAAATTCTATACTATACTAAATTTAACACAGCCAACTTGATCATACGCAATGACTCTTCTCTGTCAACTAGTGTTTTGTAAAAGACCGACATTTTATACTTGTTTAAAATTCTTTGGGTAATTGTATCTCTGATAAAAAAAAAAAGTATGTACATATGATGATGACAAAATTATCAAGAATTCTTACACTTCATTTGTCGGAGCAAGTTCTATCTTACAACATTTAAAGACACATTCCTGTTCACCTTCAAAATACAAGAATATAGTTGTTGTCAACAGCAATATGGTGCATTATGAAAATAATAAACAAAAACGTCAAATTCTCGAGACCCTCTATAGCAAACGCAACCAACACTTAAGAAAATGTATTATAACTGTAGTAGCAATCTTTTTAAGTCCATATCAATTGGCTAACGTTTAATACTATGTTACAATTTACCATTTCTGGTTGCCCTTCTTGCATTGGGAATGTTTGTTGATAACATATCGTAACCACAAAGATGAATTTTAAAATAATTATAACAGTGCGTGTTTACAAAAAAATCACCATTACAACGATTAAAATTATATTAAGTTTGTCTTCGCAATTCATCACTGAGGAGGAGATCAAAACTACTTGGCTTAACAAGAACTACGGCACTTTCTTTGATGAATTTTAACTCAACTAATTAAGGATTATTGTAAAGATAAATAGACATAATATCACTATATTATTTAATGAAATGTGCTTATATATATATATATATATATATATATATATATATATATATATATATATATATATTATAGTTTTAAGGTATCCAAAAATGCCCTTCGAGTTTTGTACGTGGCTTGGGTAGAGAGATCACTAATACGCCAATAAGTGTTGCGGTGTAGGTGAGAACATTGTTCTTGACCAATGCAGCTACGTTGTGCACACATATTAGTCGTAGCGCGAGCAGCGGGGAGGAAAAATGGCGTTCTTGAAGCAGTTCATTCATGACTTTAATGTGGCCTTGTCCTCAACCGCTTCAAGTCACCCGATACATCTAATCATTGGGGATAATGTTGTGAATAAACCCAACAGTTCTTCCCTTTTCTGATAGACTCCGCAGTTCCCGATCGCAGTTACTGAAGGCGGCTAAAGAGTAGGACAAAAACCAAATATGCGGCGACCTTGCGTTTTCTGCCTTCTGATTAAACTATCAGACTTCATCTGCACCGCAGAGTAAAGGGGTTCAGCTTGAGCAATTGAGTACCAAACGCACTGTTTAAAGCCATCAAGGAACAACGTGACAGCCGGTTTCATGTTATTTTCTCGGCACTACAACATACCCCTATTTGACTAAATGCTTGCCAGTGATAAAAATGGGAAACTTTATGACACACCCAACCTTTTCAGTCATTGGTTGTCAAACGGGATGCTGTGCTTCACACCACAAAACCAATTCAACACTAAAGCAACATAATATTTAATCGAAGTGGATGTACTGTTCCTCTATAACAATGCCAGGTCTCATGTAACCAGTGATTCCATATGGCGACATACAGTGTGTGTAACACCTTATTCCTCTGAACTTGCCCCCAACGGATAATAATCTTTTCGATTCCTTGGACAATCATATTCGATCTAAATCGTTCACAAATGAGGCAGACTTAAGGCAGATGCACACAACCACTTCAAGACACGTGATTTTTACTGGCTTTGCGCAGCTGCAGTCACGTTGGAAAATATCTGGATGCTGATGAGAATTACATTGAGGACTAACAATGTGTGTGAGTGTGTGTGAGTGAGTGAGTGAGTGTGTGTGTGCGTGTGAGAGAGAGATTGAGAGAGAGAGAGAGAGAGAGCATGTCTGGCAATAACCTCCAGTAGAGTGACATATTGTATCTTCTTGTGCTCATGTTTTCCTCTGATATGACATGGAAACATTATACTGAATCAATAACTGGGTTTGCTGCTACGAAATTTGGTTAAAAAACATTGTTATTTCTCATTGGTCTGGTGCCTCTGCTATGTAATTTAAGATTCTCTAAATAAAAACAAAAAAAAAAAAACAATTAAGAATATGTTATTTATCTTGAACCGATATTTCAGTTCCCAATCGCAACAACGTGATTTTGTATAAAAAAAATTTCAAGTTAATACTTCTGATGAACATTTTTCTATACTACATGGAAACTATGAATTTAGTACATAGACACTATGAATTTAAGCGTAATACTAGATTGGCAGCGAGGTCTCATCATTTTATATTTGAAATGGATAGATGTAATAGTAATTATCTTATTCGCACTTCTCGCTTGAGGAAACCTCTTTTTGATTCTTGATTTCCAATCAACATTTCTTTTCAAAAATTTAAATGGGATGTTAATTGTTTTCTTCATTCCTGTTATTTTATAGTTATCTCCCTATAATAACGTTTTGTGTTTCTCATATTCCGTCACACTCTGTAATCCCGTTGCGTCCTAGTGGCTTTATTGCCTTTATTGGCGAAATTACACACACACACACACATATATATATATATATATATATATATATATATATATATATATATATATATATATATATATATATATATTATATCGAGAGAGAAGGATAGAGAGAAAGACAGTCTAAATGAATTATAAGTTCTGTCGTGTCAGTCGCTGTTTTTGTTATCCTAGATGATGACCGAACAAACATTGAAGCCTAATACTGTTTTGCTTCAACAAAATAACAATTTTTGGTATTCGCTTCTTTTCTACGCCGCCAGCCAAAGCAAAAACCAATGTCAAAAGAAAGCAAGTTTCTGATATTTCGGGGCGTCTGGTTTTCTACTTACTTAGACATGAGGCGCCTATCGGAACACGCATCTGATTGTAGATAAAAGAAGGAAGAGGAAACGGAAGATAGACTCTGTTTTCGGTTGCGAGTTCTTTTAAGCCTATCGAATGCCTTACGCCCTGTCTCATTCAATCACACAACAAGAATGATGGCCGGGTGGCACAGTTGTAAAAATAAAAGAAAAGTACAAGTTCAGAAGGCAAGAAAAATATGTATATGGGAGTATAATCTATTAAGTGACTGCGTGAAAACATACGTGCATTTTATCTTATTTACCTATTGTGATTGTGATCTGAAAGTTCTTGGCATCTGTTCTTCATTGTCAAATCGATAGTTATAGATACCAACTTGCTTATGAAGACAAGAAAAAAAAAACTATGCCATTCAATCTGATATGAACGTTGCCGAGAAGAGATAAGTTTAAAATCATAGAAACTAAAAATAATTCTAATCGTTAAAAAGAAGACGAAACTGTGTTTTAAAATATGTATACGAAAGATTAACTGAAAGCTTTCAATACCTGATTTTAAAATTATCGTTTTCTTTTTCTTAATAGATAACAAAAACAAAAGGTTTTTTCTTGGTTTCTTTCAGGTTTCATTATGCATAAATGTTCACATCAGTTTTGAAGAATATCACTCTAAATGATTAGCTATTTCTAACAGATTAAGTGCCGACATTTTTTGGAATGTGCGAAGGCCAAGTTTAGAAAACTGCTAATTCAGCTTAAACTAAATAACCGTGCTGGCAAAAAGCTTTTCGTCATAGTAGTTTGCGTAGATAGAAGATGAAGTCCAGGCGTGAATTTCAAAGATGTTTTGTAATTAACATCTTTCCGGGCTTGTAAGGTAAAGCAATGAAGCTGATCATTTACAGAATTCCTTTGAAATTGAACTTTGTAAGTGAACATTTTCACAAACGCCTTTGAAATTGAAATTCTTTTGAAAATCTCTTTGATACTGAAAGTTTCCAGAAAGTCGTAAGGAATAGAACATTTTCAGAAATTCCTTTGAAATTGACCTTTTTCAAAAAAATTCTTTTAAAAATGTCTTTGATACTGAACTTGACTAGAAAGTCGTTCAGAACGGAATATCTCCAGAAATTTCTTTGAAAATGACCATTCACAATATATTTTAAAATGTTATACTTTCAGAAGTGCCAGTGAAATTGGGCGTTTTGCAGAAATTCATTTAAGATTTAACGTTTTCAGTAAGTCTTTGATAAGTGACTCGTTGCAAAAAATTTTATAGTAACGATTTCTGAAATTCACTTGAAATCGACTGTTTTCAGAAATTCGTTTGAAATCCAAAATTTAGGAAATCTCCTTGAAAATGAACGCATTCATAAATTCTTTTGGAATGGTCTATTTTCCAAAATTCCTTAGGAATTAAACGTTTTCAGAAATTCTTTTCGAAATTTACCATTGCCAGAAATTCCTTTGGAATGGAACATTTTTGAAATTTCTGTAAACCTGTTCGTTTTAAGAATTTCCTATGACATGTTTTTAGAAATTGCTGTGAAAATGAACGTTTACAGAAAAACCTTTGGGAACTAAAAGTTTTCACATATTCTTTTAAACTCATAATGACGATAAATCATCTCGAGCCTTTCATTCAATATTTTTAAAAACATATATTATTTTTTAAAAAGAACTGACTTGTTTATTTGGCTCTTTTTTAAAAGTATACGGTCAGGAAATACACTCTGCTGCTTTTGTCATTCAACTCAGTTTCATTCAACATATCTTCTGCTGTTGGCGAGCAGAAAAACACTTCCAGGTAAACCCAACACTTTCCTCAAGAACTAAAACTCAGAGGTACCAAATGACAGGAGAATTTTATTTTCGATTCAATGGAATCGCGCCTGCCTTAAATCGCTTTTCAACAGAAAGGTGATTTTTTCCCCATGACGCTAAACTCTTTTGCTCAGAGGAACTGTATATGAAACGATATCGTAAACAGTTCACTCGGTATATGACAACTTCTAAATTATTTCGATGATAATAACCAACAATATTTGAAGATGTGCGGAACTTAAATTCAGTAACTTCCTTTACTAGTATCTACTTGATGTGAAACGGCTTATTTCAAATCGGATCTGCTCGGATTGAATATTCGGAGAGTCGAGTTGGAATTCAAGTCATTTTCATCTCATTCACTTCCGCGCAAGTACCGTTGAGAAAGTATAAATGCATTTTTCCTCCAGTTATGGGTTTACTAGTAACACTTACATCTGGAAAATCGTGGTTATTAAAAAAAAATGTTTATACAATATTCACTCGCCAAAAATGAATTATTCATAAAAAGAAAATACGCTTTGAGGTTTAAGTATGCTACATTGGTTTGATAAACCTTAAAAATCAAATCATTCATCCTAAATTCGACACTAAAGAAAATTAACAAATTCACAAATTGTTTAAATAACATTACCTTTCCATACTTTTTAATGGAAGATTTCTACATACTGCATATAGTCTAATTATTCCTGTATCAATACTTATCTAAATATCACTTTCTCTCGTTCTCTCCTGTTAACCCCTGATATAAATTCGTGTCTGACCATTAAGAATTTATTCGAATATCAGTCTATATATGTTGTTCGAATATATATTACATTTAAGCATCACGCAGTGAACACCCTTATGTTTACGCACCCACGTGATGCTTAAATGTAATATATATTCGAACAACTTATATAGACTGATATTCGAATAAATTCTTAATGGACAGACACAAATACAGACACACAGACACACAGACACGCACACATATATATGCATAGAAAATATGCACTCATTAAAAGTAAACTGTTTTTATCGAAAGAAATAAACGAAAATATATGTATTAAAATTATTTTCCCTTGACGCCTATCATATTCTCCACTAATACATATATATATATATATATATATATATATATATATATATATATATATATGACATAGAGTTACGTTTCACAAATATTTCTTTTCTGTTTCTTTTAATTTTCCATTGAAAAAAAAAATCTTCACGTATAAGGAGATAAGTTTTCGACCTTACTGCTTCCGATATTCCGATATATTCCATCCAAATGCTGATTCTTGTATGAAAAAAGAAATAAATAAAGAAAGTAGAATGAAAACGTAAAGTACAATTGCAGGCATAAAAAAAAAAAACGAAAAAAAACATGGCGTCCATATTTTGCATTTAGATCAAGTCTAGTAATACCTACTGAGTTGTTCACAATGTATGTAAATTATATAGGCGTCGATGTAATCACTGTCACAAAGTGAACAGTGTTGCTTCCTGTGGTGTCGACATGTTGGTGTGTGTCGAAATTCTGGAGATACAGCGGAGTCTCTGATCAGAGAATCACCGAAATATGTCTTCGTAGAGAGAGGTGGCGCGTTCGACGAATAAAACATTTACATGATACCTTTTATAAGTACAAAAACGTCCGAGTAAGACATTGTACGACAGCCGTTGTCAACCACGAATATAACTCTTTCTATTATTACTACAAGAATAGTATACGAAGAAAATATTTAAGAAACTTATCCTTTACTCTATATATCATTCGAAAAATAAACTAAACTTTTATTTCAAAATACAAACTATGATGTATTTTATTTGCTCTCGCCATTCAATATGTGCACGATTACGATTGCGACATCTTTACATTTGTTGGTTTTAGCAGTTTTTCTCTCGTTAGTATCTCTCTCCGTCTATATATTTTCATCTTTTACAAACGCCGCTGAGACTCTTAGAATCATTATTTCTTGTGAGTGTCAAATTCTCCAAGATCTCTTTCCTCATTATGTGTCGTAGAAATGTTAACTGTCGCTTTAGGATAAAAAAAAAAAGTTCTCGTTCCTATTTTCTTTCAAACTTGTTCCTTGCTCTCATGTTTCGTTCATGTAATTTTCAGGGCGCTTCGGTAGAAACACATGTCCAGCGTTCAATTCCAGACAGGCGAATTGATAATATATAGCATTTCAGCACTCTCGTTTCAGTTTGCAAGTAAATTTTCCTGTTTCTTCTTTTTTTTTTTTAGATTTTGGAAAGCAACTTTAATTATTCAAATGCACCTTCAAATTTTTCGTCAGCCGAAAGCATCGTCAGTGTGTACGTCCGGGCGCGTGTGATGGTGAGAGGGAGAGAGTGAGAGAAAAAGAGAGAGAGATACCTCTACAATGTGTGCTTCCTGCGTGAGCCCAAGCATCCTATGTACTGTCTTATATATATATATATATATATATATATATATATATATATATATATATATATATATATATATATATATGTATATGCATGATCGTTTTATCGGCCATCCGTCAGTGTTAATTAACGTTCGTTTTTTTCAGATGTCGGTGCGCCACACAACACGAAGTGGCAGTCGACCCCGTTATCTTAAAACATTCCAGATATAAAAGCAACAAAAGTCAATTTCTGCACTTAATGTCCTAAGAGATACAACGCGCTAATAACTGTTTATCACTACGCCTTTATCTACTACATAAGAAAATCAAACGCTTACAACACATTTTTATACAGTTACATATCTTACTATTGACCTATTACTAAACAAAATTGAATATGATCATGTCTTCTCATTCGCCAGCGTTTATATGAGAATAATTGTATTTGAAATATGAAGACTTCTCACAAAGATCACATAAACAAGCATATGTCATTGAAGCTGTCTGGCACTGCTATGGAAAACGGCTGCGTTTTAATCTATCTTTATCACACCTTTAAAAAAAAAAACTCTAGAAGGAAAAAGAGATCTAGAAAGGAACAGATACTCATAGTCCGAAAGAGCATTTCAAATTTTCTGGGACCTATTAGTAGGATGGATAACAGAAATCATATTACTCGCAGGGAGGATTTTTTTATTAGGAAAGAGTGATCAGTTTACCTAAAGAGCTTGTGCGAATAGATGATAGAGGATGGTCAATCAAGGAGAGATGGTAAAGAATCCAACGTTTCTAAGGACAACAACAGATAGAAATTGCTCACGCAGAAAAGGAACATGGTATATAAATGAAGATGGTTTGGTTTGGTTTACAGCATATCAACCTCAACGGGTTATTTAATGCCGACATTTTTTTTATTGCTGGTAATATTTTCTTTTAAAATAAACTATAGTTAGTAATATATTTTTTCTTTTCTAAAAATGGACTGCTGGTAATATTTTTTTCTTTTTTTTACAAAATATTTCTGGTATGTATTAAAACCTATTTTTACACTTTCATAGTGTTTTGCCCCCAGTTTGGGTGCAAACTATTTGCCCATAGATGGGACCCTAACAGGTGCTAACATCTCGGGTCAGAGTGAACTTGGAACTCCAGCAATAAAGAGGTGGTATCATGCTTTTCATAACCTCCTGAAAAAGAGGCCTTGCTGTTGGATGTAGTCTATCGTCTTACTCGGGGCGCGGATGTAGTTTATCGTCTTACCCAGGACGCGGATGTAGTTTATCGTCTTACCCAGGACGGATAAATGAAGATGGGTGAAAACATATATGAAAACTTCAGCTTAGGCAAGACAAAAGGAGAACAAAATAAATATGTTTAATTATCGTCCTAATAAACAATAGACTGCAGATTGTGTCAAGAAAAGACGACGCAAATATAAAACAAAAAAATGAAGCCATTCCAGAGAAGAGCGAACAGGATGCATGGCTCAATCGAAAATGTCCAGAGATCGAAAAACTGAAAGACACAGGTGAAGTAGGATGCACAAAAATATAGAGTAATTAAGGGGATTGTCATATAGGAATAAAGTGTTGCTGCCGACACTTGAGTTTGAACATAGATCGCCAGTGAGCAAACACTGGCGATCCCATTATTGAATCAAAGAGACCACGTGACTGTAGAGGAACTGCGTATATGTAGGAAGTAGCGGATGATTAATGATATATGTTCCTAATCCATCCACTATTACTATACGGACCGCTACGATGGATAACGGTTTGGATTGAGGAATCGGGAGCCGTGTTCCAATTCCAGTCGAATCCATTACATTCACTTACGTGTTACTACCCTTGAGAAAGGTATTAATCCTCTTCTTCTCCCTCCAGCTATGGATAAATAGCAGGAGAGACCGGGTTGCCATAGATGGCAAATGGTCTACCGCAGAAAGAAATGTCAATCTACCGCGGGAAAAAATCTGCTTCGTCAGTCATGTATTGAAAGATACATGATCGCCTAAGCACGAACTGACTGATCCTCTACTTTATTCACTATACTATTTCTCTATAGTATTACTTACGGATTACTCTTTGAGCAAGTACTATAAGCGCGAGTGATATTCGAAGGCGTCTGAACCCAGTATTGTTCAACGGCGTTACTACAGTTCTATCTGCGATTACAAAGCCTCTGCTACAACGAGCATTACGAAAGTGTCAACGAGTATTCGGTGACATCACAATAGAGATAGAAGCTATGTTCTTGTTAGAATGAGCAACCTGGAGTTATCAGTTAGAATAAGAAAAGTTTCTGCAACTTTGGAATTAATATATGGAAGGAGAATTTCCTGAGTCTCACCCCTTGAAATTTAATAAAGCCACAAAAACACAAGGGTTTACAAGGTGTGGAAAAATTAGGAACAGAAATATTATTAATGTGTGGAAAAAGAAAAGAGTAATCAGGACAATAGATATCGATTAACATTGAATTTAAGTCTTTGAAAATTAAATTTGGCTGGAAAGCAAGGAGTCGGAAGGGATTTCTGCAAGAGAAAAGTGCGAGAAATGAAACTGTTAGCATAGAACTTACGGCAATATCTAAACAGTTCAAATGTAAATTCATGAGACCTTTGACACCAGCCAAGTAACTGCGCTTAAATTATGAATCTCTAGGTACCATACTGAAGAGCTGATCCAAATAATTATCATGAAATTATTTATAGAAAAGACACAGAGTAGCAACCTGAAGCTGTGGGAAAGTGACAGAAGGTGAGGCGCCATATCAGGACTAATAATATTACTGATTCTTCTTTGGGTGTTATCAAAGAGATTAAGGTAAATAACAGGGGAACCGGACCATATGTAGCAGCAATATTCTAAGCATGGAGGAATGGTAAACTTATAAATAGGTAAGAGAGTTCTTGGAGAGAAAAACTGTCTCAACCAACACAGTGAACCGACATTCTTAGCAGCAATGAATTCAATATCGTCTGTCCAATTTATGTTAGCTTTATATCGAGTTTCTGCAGGTTATCATTAGCCATACTGATTGAAGGCAGCGTGCTGGATTTTTGTACTGTAAGGTTCAAACTTTACAAGGCCGTAGGACCACTCGAGATAGACGGGTTTAAATTCAGGGCTAGTTTATATGGATGGGAGAGGAAGATAACTTGAACAGGTTAAGATTGTAGCGATCGAAGAAGCATTCTTTTGGGAGTCTGTTACACAGAGCAATGACTCGCGGGAAGAATCTGTTCGAACGAAACTGACTTCTCACCGAGGGAATACTGAGGGAATGTTGGTGGTTTGCTACAATGAAAGTGGTATGGCGGGTCCTAAACGGGAAGGTTAGACCTCGAGGAATCAAGGAATATAGTTCGTCCGAGCAATTTCCATGGAAGTTTCGATAGAAGAAGTGAGCGGCTCGACACATCCAATGATATATATATATATATATATATATATATATATATATATATATATATATATATATATATATATATATATATATATATATATATATATATATATATATATATTCATTTCTGTAGTTTAGTGCTAGCAGCAAGCAGAAATATTTCTCCTCCCGATGATGGCCATTTTGGTCGAAACTAGTCGAGGAATCTAAATGGAATAATAATAGAAAAACGAAAGAATATTAATCTACAACCCAGTGTTTCTGAGGATTTTAATTTTTTAATTTTTATTGTTCAAAATATATATATATATATATATATATATATATATACACACACACACAGAGACAGACAGACAGACAGACAGACAGACACAAATACTGAGATAACTTTTTGAACTCTGTCAAGACTGGAAAGTGATGACTGGGCATCTCCCGCCCAAATATAACAAAAATACTCCATTTTTGACCTGATCTCTCACTTTTAAAGGTAGAGGGTATTTACTGTAGCGGTACAGGGAGCCGATCATTTTACCTTTAGCGATGGATCGTATATAAGATTTCCACTCGAGGCCGGGTGTGATTTGGAGTCTTAATATCCTCTCAAGGCACGGGGCCTCCTCTGGGGGTCACTCGTCCATCGTGACTGGCAGTAGGTAGGTGTCTGATCAGCGGTGATGGAATTTAACTAGTTTGATTTTCGAGACATCGAATGTAACCAGCCAGTTTTCACCCACTGGGAAGTTAGTGCTAGATGGAAAGAGAGGTCAGCTGATAATATACCATGTTATCACGTAGTAGGGTCTCAGCTATTAAAAAGATTTAACCTTACAATTGAAGTCAAAACATCAACATATAACAATACATTAGAACGAAATTACCTGCAAAATACATTTTTTGAAAAAAATACCAAAACTCAAAAGAAACAAAAAATCCGACATTAAATGACTAATAGGGATGTGCTATTTCATTAAACAAACAATCCAAACTAAAACCTGAAATCAGAGGATAGACATCTCCAACAAATAGAAGCAAGAAAACCCATGTCACTAAATGTTCGTTAAATACTTTTATGCTCTGTGGATTCTCATCGGGTCAGCCGTTGCACCCTGTAAAATTATCAGAATTTTAAACAGAATGCTTTATTGGCACTAGTTTAGTTTACTGGGTCGCTCGTAGAAAATTAAGAAAAAATTGGAGAGAATAGATTTTGAGAATTAACATTCATTCTACTTTCATTTCAACCGGATATTTGCCAGAATGAATAAAATGAAGATTTTTTTTTATATTATTACAAATATCATATCTTCGGGAATGCCTAACAAATTCTCTCCTACAAAAACTAATCCCCCAAATATATATCCCCATATTTTACCTGCGGACACGTGAACTTAAATCTTCATCGGATAATGTATTCTACGTGATATACGGATAGGTGAATGGTTCGGGATGAGAGAAGTCCACGGAGGAGTCCAGCAATTTCTTTCGCTTTTCTAAGTAGCGTAGGACAGTTCCTATCTTTGAGAGGATATGAGTAGTGTATCTTTTAAAAAAATTACCTTCTAAACAGTTATACTCTAGCATGTAGTGGATGATTTGAATTCAGTGTGTTCCTTCTCCTAGACTGGTTGTCAACCAAGATTATTAGTCCCAGCCTATTCTGCTCTTCACCCATAGCTGAGGAAGAGAAGGATATATATATATATATATATATATATATATATATATATATATTAGGTTGGTGCAAAAATAATGTCGTTTTCTCACATAGTAACATATGTGAGAAAACGACATTTTTTGCACCAACCTAATATATATATATATATATATATATATATATATATATATATATATATATATATATATATATAACAAAGGTTTTTGTACCTAAGTGACTGTAGTGAACACGACAGGAATTCGACCTCCATCTGATCCACTATCCCATACCCGTACGTCTTTCAATTTAAATAGTACCCATTTAATTAACGAAGGTAATTATTCTCATTCCGCTTCCTACGCTCAGGGTATGTTTCATATCACTTAATAATTACCAGTCTTTTTGACCCATTGTATTGCTAGTCTATTTCTTCCAAGAAGACGAAGAGTACAGGACAAATGATTACGCACAAATCGTAGGACAATAGAATATCAATCTATGGTATTTGCGTTTTACGAGTTAAAATTGCCCTGCATTCTTTCTATCGGATTTAGCGATTAGTTGAGTTCAAAAAAAGACTTTTTTTAAAAATTTTTTTAATTTAACATAAAATCAAAATAGGAAACCATAATTCATCTTCTGCGTGAACTCTGTCATGTGGCTAGTCTTCTCATTTGACAAGTTTTCATTCTTTAATCTTCGTGACCGACAAAAACAAAACAAACAAAAAACGTGTTTCAAAAACATGGTTATTCCCTCGATACCACTATTACTGTACGCACTTGTGACTCCCTCGTTTTTTAATTTAAAAAGCAATTATTAGAATTTTAATAAAACTCAAACATATGGATTCCTACAACTAATATATTAAACTCTATTCATTTAATAGATTTCTTAATTACAAGAACAATTTTATATTTACCAGATTATAAAAAATATGTGATCCAAATATAATGACGTATTTATTATTTACCATTTTATAAAGACATGAATATGAAAATATATTTCTGTTCACAGTTTTATTAAAATGTCTCTGCTCAAGAAAATGTAAATAAACACATAATTGTAATTATAAATTTTGAAAAAAGAAAGTGTTTACACGACATTTCTTTCTTTGTTATCGCTTCATAAATTCACTAATATAGGTTGAAAGCATCTGTTCCTTTTACATATTATCATGATTTTGTAATTTCTTAAAAATATTTGAACTAAAATATAGGTAAAAAATGAAATAATAATTCTTTATAGAAGATAAATACATTATTTACATTATTCGGATTATTGTCCTCATCTTTGTCACCATATTTATTACAACGTTTCGGACCAGTGATCATATCGCAATTTTTGTTGTTATCTCTTTTCTCTGACATTCCTTATTACTGGTTCCCATATTGTATTCATTTCTATGCTTGGTCGGCTCAGGAGATTTTTGTTGCCTAGCATATGTGAGATTAGGTTTATAATACCCATAATTTCATACACAGATCTCCCCAAGGACACAAGACACAGTGAATAAAGGCATTGGTTAGATCCAGTGACAGGACCCGAACAGTGTAAGTTCAATACCGTTTAAGGCAGTGGAGAAATTGGAGAGGGTAATTAACAGGGGGCAACTGATAACTGACATCCATTAAACTTGGCACGTGGAATTAGAACATATTTTCTAACACTCAATAACCCTTTGCGTCTTAGTAGTTTTATTGCCTTGCTTGGAGTAAAATCATTACAAAAATATTCCATATTCGGTTTTGTAAAAGTAGGGGATAGTGGAAGGTGTCAGCTCCGTACTGAAGCGGTAGAGGGAAAAACCGTTTTTTCAGCATCTTTAGCGGTATTTCGTATTTACAAGTTCGACTTGACGACTAGATCTGCACAAAGAATATATTTAGAAAATATTGCTCACAAGACCGGCATATATAACATATACTGTAAAAGAAAAGAACTTTGCCTATTTATCGCTAGAACGAACAAAAATAAATAAAATATCGAAGCATTTTGAAATGGAAACTTTCAGAAGTTATGTTTTTTTTTTTAAATTTTTCTTTGTTTTAACGTATTTTCTGTTTTCAAATGATTGATGCGAGTGACAATGGGCAAAGCGATTGTCGCGCCGAAATGTCATAAGCGATTAACAATTAATCCAATGAAGATGAAGAATTCGTTGAAGACGTTAAATAATAAATACTCTCTGGCTAAATTTTAAGTTGTCAAACGTCTGCAAAGAAAAAAGAACATATCATTTGGTTAAAGAAAGTGTAAAAAATAAGAAAAAAGATATAAAAAAAAAACTGTTCAGTTTTTCGAAGCAAAGACTGTTGAATCTCCCTAACGATTGCAACATACAGAATTTTACTCAACTGTTAACCTATATTATTAGAAAGTATTATTAAAAGTATTAGAAAGTATTACTGATGTAGATATTGTCAATGGGAGAAAGAAAAATATTCTTAACCATTTTATCTTCTTAAACAATGAAATGATTTCACAAATCAATCTTAAAATAAAATATTATTATTTGAAAAAAGTTTTCATGAAGTAAAAGAAAATCATGGTAATCTCTAGATTAAAATAAGAATATAATTTTATCCTTATTTACATTATTCAGACTATTGTCCTCATTTTTGACGCCATATTTATTACAACGTTTCGGACACATAGCACAGTGGATGACGACGTTGGTTAGATCAAGTGACAGGACCCAAAGAGTGTGAGTTCAATACTCGGTTAAGGCAGTGGAGAACTTTCAGAGGTGAAATAGCAGGAGATAACTGATAACTGACATCCATTACACATGGCTCGTAGAACTAGAACAATCTACTGCAGCGAGCAAAATAAATGTTTCAGTTCGACATTCCAACTACCTGAAGAAGGCCGGAGTGTACAACGGCCAAAACGTTGTGATAAATATGGCGACAAAAATGAGAACAATAGTCCGAATAATGTAAATAGTGTACATAATACCTTATCTCAGTTTCCAGGTTTCATTTATTTTTATAACCATTTCAACAAAAGCAAGGGAATGTAACCATTATGAATCAAGGGATTACCGAGAGAATATGAGAAAAAGGAAATATTTTAAAGGAGAGAAACCAATAAAAGAACAGGGATTAAGAAGACAGAAGATAATGATTGACATTGCATTTAAATTTTTTGAAGATTAAAGCAGACTGGAATGCAAGAAGCTGGAAGAGAGTGCCATAAACGAGAAGCGCGATAGAAGAGACTATCAGCAGAAAACCTCTGGTTACTGTTGTGAATATGGATTTTCTCCTCTTTGATAATCCAATCTATAAAAGCTGTACATTTCCGCTTGTCAAGTAGACGAGTCGTAAGATTCGTCGGCGACTGTCGAACTCTGCATTAGCAGAGAGGAACCCGGACGAGGCTTTGCCGAAGGTCAAGGTTTCGTCCGGGGAGGTTGACAGGGACTAAACCCATCTAAGCGGGTTCAGAAAGGCCATATTTTTGCCCGAGCCTACGGGCTCAGGGATACCCACATTAAAACGGCCTTGTGGCACATTCGATCCTCGTGGGTGGATTGATAAATACCGACGAGTAGTAAGATTCTTAATTGAATAAAAGATTACTAGACAGAATCTCTTGTCCTGTTTTCATTACAGTTACATCTTGCCATTTTCAGTTTAGTTGCCATTAAATACCATTCTGTTTCTTAGGAATAATATATTCTACGATTTTGAGTGGGTAGTAACCGTCACGAGTATGAAACAAAATAACGTCTACATACTTTTCCTTATTTTGGAACCATATCACATTCTAAGTTTTTTTTTTTTTTTTTTTTTTTTTTTACGAGAATGTACTCTTTAGCTGTGTCTGCTTTTATAACCCAAGTGTAAAACCGAGAGTATGTCTATCTTTGAATCTCTCGTCTAAACTGGACTTTGTCGACATTTTTGTTTATACTGCGAAACACAAACTATATGGAATTTTTTTGTCTCTTGTGTAAAAACAGAACTATCTTAATCGTTTTCATCCTAGTGTAAATCCCTTTTATATCTATCTATCTATCTATCTATCAGGTTGGTGCAAAAATAATGTCATGTTTCTTTTGAAGTTGAACGTCAAGAAACGACATTATTTTTGCACCAACCTAATATCTATCTATCTCTCTCTCTCTCTCTCTCTATCTATCTATCTATCTTATTTGAAACTTAGTGAACAAACCGAAGTGCGCCTAGCGCTTTGACTGTATTGTAAAACAGAAATCATACCGGGAATATTGTCGGTATGATAAAACCAGAGTATATCTATATTTTTTTATTCTAAGGTAGACCTATATTTACACTCATGACAAGTGTAAAAAGGACCCACATACGCTTTTTTTTACTTCAGTGTAAAACCGGACATATATCGACATTTTTGGTTGTAATATCAAACTTTTCTACCCCAGTATAAATCGTGAGAGGTCTATCCCATATTGCCCCAAAGACATGACCTAACATTTTTACCCCTGCGCTAGTTAACGTTACCTATGTCTACTTTTTTAATCTACTGTAAATAGGGACCCTATCTATACAAAAAAGAATTAATTGTGATTTTTGTCCTCTAAGAGATATATTCAACATTTAATAACTCAACAAAAGTTGATGTGATATTACATTAAGCAGACTAATTAAAATTAAACTTTATTGACAATTAGAATACATTTCGAAGTATTGATTCTTCTAGGTTTTAACAATGCAAAAGACAAAACTATTTAAAATAACTGTTATGCAACTAGTTTGTAGTCCTTCACCCAGAAAAGGTTTTCACTCCTAATTATTTGCTATAACTTGACATGTAACGATTTCAGTTTAGTTCACCTATTACTTCATAGAAGACTAATTTATAAAAAAAATGAACTAAAATTAATTTCCAGGAAATTACAAAATAAAGAGTTTTTTCTTATATTCAAGAGGGTTTTGTAATTAACGATAAAACGTCTACAGAACGAAATTAGTTATATTTATTTATTTTCAAATATTTTGCAGGACTGTCTTTTTTTTCTCTAATTAGAAAAATTATCGGAAAGAAAATCATTATTGTTGTTGTTATTATTATTATTGTTAATGTTATTATTATTAGAGCAGCAGAAGCAGCAGCAACAGAAACAGCAGCAGTAGCAGCAGCAGTAGCAGCAGCAGTAGTAGTAGTGGTGGTGTTTTCCCTTTGCTTTGTGTTGAACGAGTGTGCCGAAATTACAACAAAGAGACTTCAAAAGACAATGAGTTTTTTTGTCTCAGAAGATTCAAATATATGAGGGCCTAATATGTGATTATTGTGGTCACCGCATAGAGATAAATTTGCGTAAGATGCGAGAATCCTCTATGGGTATAGCTTATTGTAATTATTCTATTTAAGAGATTCCTGGAAGATGTTCTGCAGTGTAACCCGGATATAAGAGAGTGGTTGGGACCGGAGAAGAAGTCTCTTATATCCGGGTTTATCTTATATCTGGGTTCGGTCTATTTTGTTTAGGTAAGTATGGCTCTAATTTGAGACCAGAGAAAACATCTCTTATATCCGGGTCTCTTATATCCTAGTCTCTTATATCCGGGTTACACTGTACATGTTTTTTTTATCACTTTTGATATAATTCCCAAAGAATCAACTTATTATAATTGCTATTATTATATTATAGTATAATAATAATTAATAAAAAAATTATAATTGTGCTTATTCGATTATTAGTTAGCTACTTAGTCCGTCCGTTACACTCTTCTGTACTGATCTGTATTCGGCGTCTCACAAAAAAAAACAAAAAAAACACACACACTTCATCTCACTCTTGCTATCAACAAATGCCGGCAATTTTCAAAGAAACACCTCTAACTCCATGTCACTCTTGCTGTCAACAAATGCCGTCGATTTTCAAAGAAACATAACAGTCCATGAAATTTCGAAAAAATAAATTGGCCTCAGAAAATTTTTACGGTGACCTCTAGATGACAATATCGTTAAAAGGTTACGTTTTTTAAGAGTTGTCTTCCTCTTAGTAATTAGAACTTAATTCTAGAAAATAAATTACTTTAACTTACCACGTGTTGTTTTGAGGCCTTGAATGTCCTTACGAGGAAAACCCATTCGACTATTGGCAATTCATTAATATCATTTCTGTGTTTCATCGTATTTCAACAAGCTTTGAAAATCATCCCTTCGAAATATTAAATTGACTTTTAGTTTTTTGAATTCCCGTTTTACTCATTATTTTATTTTATGTATTTATCTCATTTGAGTAGGAAAAAATAATTTTACTTCAACTTATCTTTCTAATTAATTTTCTATTTGAATTTCTATTTTTTTATGTTATTTTTCAATTTCCTTTCAAATTAGTTTTATATTTAACTCCTATTTCATAAAAAATAGGTTTTAATTTGAATTTTTTACTAATTATTTTGTTAGAGTTGTTTTGAAATCTTTAAATTAATTTTCAATCTAATGTCTAATTTAATGAATCTTAAACTTTATTTCATTCGCATTTGAAATTAGTTTTCTCATTTTACTCATTGTCTGTGGTTTTCAGCACAGTGCGTTCACAATTTTAGTAATATTTTGTTTCAAGATTTTTAAACCAAGAATTATCTTTTGCTTGCAAATCTGTCATGTAAAAAATGGCTGATTTTAAGATCTACCAAAAAAAAAAAAAATCCTGCTGAATTCATCATAAACCGGCAACAAAAACTGAAATACCTGATGTCAATGATGATCAAGGTTTACAGGATTTTGTAAAAAAAAGTGCATGATACATTGTCCTTGCGGAAAAGATAATCTTTCTTCTCCTTGCATGGAAAAGGGCTCATGCCAAAAGAAATTCCCAAAGAAATACAAACAGGTCATGCTTCTGAATTTAAATGGTTATCCAGAGTACAGAAGATGAAATACTACAGTTACAGTTCATGTTGAACGTCACTCAGTTGTCAATAGGAACGTTGTATCGTACAACGCCTACCTGCTAAAAACAGTTCACATTAATGAATTATTTGTTCATCAGTGAATAGCATTATATCTTTTAGTACGTGTAGAATAAGAGACAACCCAGCGGCAAATCGTGAGCAGAATCAAGTTCAGGATATAATTACTAATTAACTTGCTTGCTGATATGTTTTTCCTCTTGAAGCTATGTGGAGACTGTCAGAGTTCAAGCTACATCACATATGTCACAATGTCTATATACTTTTTATACATCTTGAAGACAAGTAAAGAGTTTACTTTCACAGAGGCAAACCTCACTCAGAAAACTGCTCAGACACAGGACTTTGACACGACCTCCATTGCATGTTTAAACTGAATGAGCATGATTATGATGCAAGAAACCACTTGTACCCTGACATTTCGATGGATTATGTGTTTAATAAGTGCTCTAGAATATGGACACCAAGGCAAAGGAATACGAATATCATCCGTAGAATATATACAGTGAACCCTAGAGACACAGAAAAATTCGCTTGCGAATTTTACTGCTGCATATTTCAGGCGTCGTGAGCTTCAAGGATTTGCGTACAGTAGAATGAGAAATCTTGTCAATATTTAAATAAGTACGCTTGAGATATGGTCTTCTCTCAAACGACGATACACTCTAACATGCATTGCTAGAAACTGCTGCCTGTTGGATGCCTTTACATTTGCATGTTATTTGATACCCCGTGCACGTATATCAGCCATGCAAATGATCTTAACCTGTGCACCGCACAGAAGTAATTCATGATTGAAGATTTCTTACACCAAGGTTTTAATGCAGACTATGCAGAAAATATGGCACTGCACTCAATTGATACGATTTTGATAGAGACTAGCATTAATTGTTTAGCAATTGGGCTGCCTGAACCTCCGCAGCTTGACCATCATGAAGACCTTGATCACCCAGTGATTGCAACACTTACTGATCAATTGAGATTGATTGTAAATGCTGTGCTTGAATCTGTAGATAAGAAGAGGACGGGGTGAGTTGCCCTAAAATCTCCTGTTTCTATGTAGATGCACTAAGAGGCTGTGGTAAAACGTATTTTTTTAAATACCATACTTTCATATCTACGAAGAAACAACTGCGACGTGTGTAGTGGTACTTGGACCGCCATTGCCTCTACACCACTGTCAGCTGGAAAGACTATGCATAATTTTTTTCAAATTGTCTGTCCCACTCAAGGAGGCCAGCATTTTCATGTGCCAGCCACTTCAGACCATGAAAAGTATTTAGGAAACCTGATCATCTTGGATGAGGTTTCTATGATCCCTTCATTTGCTCTTCATGCTATTGATTAATCCTTGCCAGATATCACTGAAATTGCCGCTGGTTTAAGTGATAAAGCTGTGCTTTTGGAGGGAAACTTTAGGCAAGTTCTACCCATATGGCCAAGGGAAGGTCGTGAGGCAATCATCGAAATCTGTATTAAAAATCCTCCTCTATGGCTGATTTCTATCCAATACAGATTAAGCCAAAACATCAGGACAAGAGCAGATCAAAGGGAATTTGCAGCATGGCTCTTGTATTTTGACAATGGAACATTAGCAGCTTCACAAGACCCTAATATTACTGCTGGGGACTTAGAAGAGCCTCAAATTTTATCCTTTGACGGCTCTCTTGCGGATATCTTCAACAATACATCTAAAGAAGTGAGATGAAACAGAAATTCTTTCGCTAAAAGAACGCAGACAGCATTCTGATCAATGAAGAAATTTTGAGACAACTTCCAGGTGACTGCTGCACCTATTAGAGTACAGATAAAATTTTGACAGATGATCCTGCTGAGTCTGAGCGCTACTCACTTGAATTTCTAAACTCTTTGACACAACGCGTCTCAATAGTAATGCTTCTTCGTAAAATCTATCCAGAATGGACTCTGCAATGGTACAAGGCTTCAAGAGTTGGCCATGCATCAACATTCATTCGAGGCTACCTTGATTAGTGGCTCACTAATCGGCAAACTTGCCATCATCCCAGAATAAAGATGGCTCCTAGAGACTCTAACTTGCGATTCGCTGTAGAGAAAATGCAGTTTCCTGTCTGTCTGTCATATGCCATGACTCTTACCAAGTCACAGGGGCAGACATTTGAGAAGGTGGGATCTTTTTTTAACTTAGCCAGTGTTCAGTCAAGGACAATTGTATGTGGCGTACTCTAGAGCTCGCAAATTTCAGATGTAAGAGTTAAGGTGATGGAAAAAGACAGACAAGGAAAGAAACGAAGGGAAGTGTTACTAATTTTCTGCCGAGAGGTACTGACTTGAAGAAGTGGAGAGTTTTCAAAGATTCTGGAGACCCTTGACTGCATTAGGTATGTTTCCATGGTTTATATGTATACATACATATATAAACATATATATTAAATGAATATCTTTCAAAAGAAGAAATTACTTATATGTAGCATGCATTATATAGTTTTGTACATAAGGAGGTCTATTGTTTTTCTTTATTCATATTGAGGAAAACTGGCATGGCTCTATGTTGGAACCGGGGAATAACACGGGCTGATTAGTATTGAAAGTCTTTGTGCAGACTGTGGGCACTCACAAGTATTTCAATATGTTGTGTATTTTCCAAGGTTATGAGAATTGTATGTCAAAAATGATAGATTTAATAGCTAAACTTTATGCATTTGTAAATATACCTGTACAAATGTATGTACTTCTACTATTTGCTGTGTAAGTATCTCGTTCTATTACATATGTAGAGATTTTAATTTCCCCTTCTTCGTTACGCGTTTTTTTTTATACATACATATAAGTAGAAAATGTTTATTGTTTACTCAACATTCTATTAGTGGATCCGTTGAAATTCCACGTGTCCCGCTAGTTATTATTACTACTACTACTAAAGCATTAACATTAACATCTCTGAAACATTTATAAGATGGAATGCGATTAATAAAGTAATAATAGAGTGTTGAAAATGAAACTCAAAACAGACGATGCCATTTGATGAAATTACCTGTATAAAGAAGAATATGTTTTGAGCAAAAGATCAAAATAAATATAAAACATCAAAAACCAATGAAGGGAATATCAAAATGAAATATAATAAATAACTTCAAATAAAACGAAAAGAGAAAAACAATAACAAAATTAATTGAAAATTTTAAATCAGGTGAAAAAAAAATTCAAACGAGAAAAAGATCAAAATGAAATTTAAAAGGACAAAATAAAAAACAGTCCAAATCAAGTGGAAAAATTTAATTATAAAACGAAAAATATCAAAATCGAAGGAAAAATGAAATTAAAACAAACTGAAAAGAAATCAAAATCAAAATCAAGTGGAAAAAGTTGTACGTCAAAGGTAAAATAATCAAAATAAAAGTAAAATCAATTTAAAAGAAAAAATCAAAATCATTTGAAAAATAGATAAAAATAGAAATGAAAACTAAGATATAAAAAAGAAAAGAGCAAAATCAAGAGAAAATAATAAATATCAAAAGATATATGAAAGAAAAAAAGAGAAAAGATAAAATCAAAAGAAAAAAATCAAATCAAAAGTTAAAACAGAATAGAATCAAACGACAAAAGACCAAAGGCAAAAGTGAAAAGATCAAAATTAAAATCAAACGATCGAAATCAAATGGAAAAGATCAACATCGAAATAAAGACGATCAGCCTCAAAAGAAGCAGGATCAAATGAAAATAAAATCAAGATTGCATGGAAGCGAAACAAAGTCAAATGACCTTAATTTTGCTTAATAAGGTATTAGTGACTAACGCATTGAAAGCAAGTCTGTTACTAACGAAAACTAACGACATCTGTATGGTTTAATTTTAATTATCTACCACAGAAACTAGCTTGTCTTCCTTAATCTTGGTCATTATACTGAGGTATTCATGTGTGCTTGTGGCGTAACAGTTATCAAAAGTCGAAGTGACGAAGTGAGTTCAAATTTAAGATTGGTCAGTTGCGTTCACTTTTTCGCAAATCGATGATTCCACAGACTCTCACCGTTTTAAAAACTTCAACTAACTATGCAGCAAATTGACTTCTTCTCTGCCAAAGAGTGTAATCATCGCGCATATATATATATATATATATATATATATATATATATATATATATATATAACAGAAGCCATTGGTTTATAACAACGGCTTTCTATACTTAATACTTCTTCTCGTTTTCACTCTCGAGTGGTGATGTGTGACATCACGAAGTGCGATGCAATTTTCGCTTCCGCGTCTCCTATACACGATTTTGTTGTTGCTTTGAAATTTTTCATGCAGCAAGGGCGGACTATCATTGTTGCTTCCTACGTGTGTTGTTTGATACATTTAAATTGACATGTTTGATAATGGCTTATGTAAGCCGAAAGCTTAGTTTTGATTTAAACATGTATCAATATGGTGTTTCCCTTTCGTCTTTCAATGATAATGTGATTAAGATTATCAGATAATATGAAAGGAACTTACTTAAATAAATAGACAAAACTTGTGTATATTATTTAATGAAACATGCATATATATATATATATATATATATATATATATATATATATATATATATATATATATATATACGTCTATTTGACTAAATTACAGATATAATGTCTGCTCATTTTGATCATAACCCTTTCATATTCACGAATACTTTTCTGTATTTTTCAAGTAATTAAAGCAAATAAAATGGAAAAGATTATGATAAAAAAAGCAGACATAATATTTGTAATTTATTCAATCAGGCATGTATAAAAGATAATTTCTTGTATATATATATATATATATATATATATATATATATATATATATATATATATATAAACCACCATAGGAAAGTGCATACCCCTCAAATAAAAAATTGAGTACTTGCTATGTAGAATTTACAACGGAGTACGACTACATCTATAGAGAATTATTCTTCTTCTCCATTAAAATCCGCCTTCAAATATTTGAATCCAAATAGTTACAGTTCACTTAAGCATTCTATATCGTATCCCAAATGAATCCACTAATAGAAACGGGCATTCCTGCTTCATTACTCGAGGCAAATGTTCAAAATTTTAGGAGTGGGTGGGAGGCAATACACAAGACATAGCCATTTGTAGTTGGAACGTGAATAATCTTCACCTATCAGTAGACCCTACAATATAGTCCAAGAAATAGGGCTCAAGATAAACCTTTCCAAAACAAAATCTTATCTTGAATTGGAGTAAAAACTGTGATGTCAATTACCATGTTTCCATGATAAAATGAGAGATAAGGGAATTGGATAATGAAAGGTGTGCGCTAGAAGAAATTTCGCGCAACATTGCAATATGCTAAAAAACGATACATTAATATTCCATCATATTCTTAAATAGTCTCGGCATGCATGGCGTTAAACTCGTTCAGAAATATCTAAGAAGTCTGCTGTCTATAGTATCATTCACAGATCATTGAAGCGAGTGAAGCATCCAGGTGTCAGCAAAGACCATCCATATTCGAACCTTGGCAGAATCAAAAGGAAGTGAACCAAATAACAATAGACATGACAGTTGAGGACAGCCAACAGCGGCAACAACTAAAATGGGTTGCACATGTAATTCGATGTGAGAATAATGACATAATCAAGACGCTAGCGTTTTCCATTAACTTAAACAAAAAGCATGGAATGAAGACCCCATCAGTAATGGAAAGAGCATTAACAACTACTGGATTGGAGATACTTACTGACATGGAAACTTGTTTTAATAGGAAGACTTTATAAATTTCAACACATAGCACTGAGTGCTCGGTCAATAAATCGCTAATATTTCCTTATATGGAGACGGCTATATTACTATTACATTTCGATTAGAAACAAAATACTCATTAAATCCTGGAGAAAACCATTACTTTAACACTGTTAAAATGGATGGCTGTTCGTCTCGGATAAAACAATACACTGAAATCAATAAAAAATTTCCTACAAAATTATAGCCCTCTGTTAAATAGTTTAATCTGTCCAACAGTAAGTCCCGAGCTATGGTATCTGGCAAAAGGTAATTTTCATGAGAAGACACTTCCAGAAGGATATCATTAGAGTAAATATGAAACGATTTCCCTGTCCGTTCGGTAGCAGTTGCCGGAAAACTGTGATCGTTTTTGTTTGAGCTTCAGAAACATTGGTCTCAGTACCCCATAAATTGTATTAAGCATGGCATGGGATCTCCAACGTATGTTCTGCATTTTTCTCAGTAGATTGGTATATCTTCCATCCAGTCATCTTTCACGGTGAACAGATAATTCCAGGTTTCTGATCCATACAGTAGGACTAGTTTTTATCAATGTTCGAAAAGTGAGAACTCAACCCAATATATACATATATGTTATTCGTATCAATTTTAAAAACAGGATTTTATCCCTATATTTTATATATACATACATACATACATACATACATACATATATATATATATATATATATATATATATATATATATATATATATATATATATATATATATAATGTAAAGGTCTCACCAAATCATATTTTAGCAAAATAAATTATGCAAGCGACACTACACTCTCAAAGGATAAATGGACAAAATAAGCACAATAAGAATAACGTGCAATATATATATATATATATATATATATATATATATATATATATATATTACGTTGGTGCAAAAATAATGTCGTTTTCTCACATAGTAACATATGTGAGAAAACTACATTTTTTGCACCAACCTAATATATATATATATATATATATATATATATATATATATATATATATATATATATATATCACAAAGGTTTTCGTATATATATATATGTGTGTGTATGTATATATATATATATATGTATATATTTTTGTATGTGTAGTGTTATATTATGTACCTAAATTTATTTACGTATATTTATGTTGGTATGAATGTTAGGATACGTGTATTTTTGTGTTTGATGTATGTCTATGCCTATGTATGTGTATGTATGTATGTTTATATATTTTTTTGGTTAAATGTCGTTGTATTTATGTGTATGTACGTATATATGTGTATTTGTTATTATAGATAGGTATTTTCATGTATATATTTATGTGTATGTATATTTATGTATGTGTGTATGCATGTTTGTATATGCATGTATATATGTATATGTATATATATGTGTGTATATATATGTATGTATGTGTATGTATATATATGTATATATGTGTGTATGTGTTTACTTATGTAGGTTTGCAGTTGTGTATATATGTATGCTGACACCTACTGTATATGAAATTTTTATGTCGACGTGTAGGTAGGGAAACTTGGGTATGTCATTACGGCCACATGGGTTAGTATACGTGTGTATATATGTTTATATTTGTGTATTGCTGTGTGTATATATGTATTTATATGTGAGTATGTGTACACATATATATGTGTATATTTGTGGGTATATATGTGTATATATGTATGTATGTGTATGTGTACTTAATATCATGGAGATATATACGTATGTATATGTTTATATATGTATGTGTAGATATTTCGGTGTGTATGTATGTATATTTATGTATGTGTATGTGTGTGTGTATGTATATATATATATATATATATATATATATATGTATGTATATGTGTGTGTATGTGTGTGTGTGTGTATATATATATAAATGTATATGAGGTGGACATCGTAGTTACCGATAGGTGTTGACTTTGATGTCCGATTTTATATTTACATACACTATTTTAAAATATTAAATAATATTATTTTTAATCATTTTTATCTTTGTATATTTACTCGCTTAAGTTATATTTCAATAGGTTGTTAGCATTCATGTAATGACATTTTCTGTCTTAAATATTTATCGGTTGTGGTATCCGATTGTCTGGGTCAATGTCTGTGGATGTGTGTGCATGTATTTATAGGTATCTATGTGTATGGAAAGTGCATTCACTTTTAATTGTGTATGTATGTACGTGTCTGTTGGTTTCCCTTCCTCCACTCCCCCCCTTTTTTTTCATGACAGGCCGTGAAGATGTTCTCTGTCTTGTCTCTTTTTGTCTGTGTATATATATATGTATAAATATGTCTTGGTGCTTATATATTAGAATCTGATTGCGCTTGTTTTACGCTTGAGTTTAGGACCCCATTTACACACTATTAGGAATAAAATGTATACATTGTAAAAGGACCGGATATTAAATATAGCTAAAGTAACTTCAATGAAGAAATAAATTGAATAACATATATATTTCTTCTTTTCTCCTCAGTAACTTTATAGTTGTAAACTTAATAGCGAATAAATTTTAAATTTTGATTTTGTAATTAGCAGTTTTAGATTTTAATATTAAATTTTATCATATAATTTAGTAATTATTGGTTGGAATAAATTCTTTTTTAATACTACCCATATTTTAAAAATCTGGATAGATATTATAACATGACTTCGTTATCAAGCTTTTTGAATTTTCCTATACTTGCGTTTTGATTGGTCCATCTAGCCTTTGTAAGAACGTTTTCCCCTTGCGAAGGATTGTTAATTAATTTGAAACTTTTAAAACCATTTATTTTACATTCAACATCATCACTTGATAAGACACCGAAGGTGTTGAAACAAAATGGCTATTTTTGTATTGATTTTATATATATATATATCCGTTCGCTACATTTTCGTACCCAAAACGTAAGCAAAAGTAATTTTTATATATTTATTTTCATCTGGTATTATGTCTTCTTGCTTTAAAATTAGATATTATAAAAGGATAGTAAATATGCGTACCGCCTAAAAGTAACGTTTATATATCTATCTATATGTATACACACACATATATATATATATATACAAAGGCATTTTTATGTTTATACATTCCTTAAATAGATACAAGTATTTAAGTAAATGCTCTGTTTTATAATAAACAGTATTAACAACATATACCGGCCTGAATGTCCGAGAAATTGTCGGAGAAAATATACGTCGTACGACAGGAATCGAACCTGTATCCTATACGGAACCGTCGTATAACCTGACGTGCTTTTACCGATTTCGCCACAGAGGAGCGTTTTGGTCAGCAAGGTCGATTTTACTGTTTTTAAACTACAATTTTCCATGATTTTCCCACGTGTATACATATCTGCTCGAGGCGTATCCAAATATAAACAAGTGACGTCACAAATTATGAAATCGACATATTTCTACAATTATTTTAAGATATTTTTTATGTTTACACATTCTTTTTAAGACATTTTTATGTTTATACATTCTTTTTATAAAAATGTCTTAAAATAATTGTCGGACTTTGTCCATTTCCTAATGCATGACGTCATTTGTTTACATTTGGATATGCAGCGAGCAGATATCAATGCACGTGAGAAAATCATAGAAAATTTTAGTTTAAAAACAGTAAAATCGACATCGCTAAAAGAAATGCTCCTCTGTGGCGAAATTGGTTTAAGCACGTCAGGCTATATGACGGTTTTGTATAGGATAGAGGTTCGATTCCTGTTGGAGGATGCATATTTTGTATGAAAATTTCTCGGAATTTCAGGCCGGTAATGTTGCTAATACTGTTTATTATAAACAGCGCATTTACTTAAATATTTCTATCTATAAAAAGAATGTATAAACATAAATAATTGTCGGATTTTCCCCATTTCATAAAATATATATATATATATATATATAAAGATAGTTCCTTCCTGACGAATTTTTTCTATTTCTTAATAATTTAATAAGCTTTTGAAAGACATATTCACTATTCATATACAGCTTCAAAATTCTCTATTTTCCGTCGTCTGTCGAAACATTCCCCAGCTAGTTAAATTTCAGTATTTTTTTTTTTTTTTATAACTTTAAAATAAGGCTGTCTCAAATATATTCTGAGAAATGAAGTGTTTCATATGTTTCCCGAGCGGCAGAATTTGGTTTGTGTTAATCATTACACGGAAAAAATATTCTGAACATTTTCTTTTACATATGTATTTTGTATAAAAATCTGGGAAAAAAAATGCAAGAAAAATAAAGCAGGCGTAGAAAACATTCCGATCAAACGTCCAAATTAATTTCAAAAGTGGAGGTTACCTTGACTTGTCGCAAAATATTTCTTCACTACGAAAAGTTAATTAAATGAGAGAACAACTAAAAAAAAAAAAAAAAAAAAAAAAAAAAAATAGATTCTCACTTTCACGGAAAACACGGAGGCAGAATGAATATTTGCCTAAAAAGATGCAGGTGTTTACGTGAAAAATTTCCGCCAGAAGAAAAAAATATTGATTATTACACTTTGTTTACAGAGTTACTTATTCATGGCGTTCATAAATAATTTGTGTGGACAAATTTTATTTCAACATTATAGAATTATTTTTTGCATCATCGAAAAAAATATCGATCCCCTACGGAATGTACACGAGGGCATAACATATTTTATATAATATTTACGGTATCTTTTAATAAATCAGTTCAACGATAAACATTATGTTAACCTTGAATCGACTGACAAAATATGTAACAAAGTTTTCCTCTCTATGGTAAAAAAAAACAACATTCAATTTTTATATATCAGCATTAATTTATTGATTCGTTTTTACGGTTTTTCAACCATTTGTGTGTTATTTGATATATATATATATATATATATATATATATATATATATATATATATATATATATATATGTGTGTGTGTGTGTGATTAATACAAGTAGAAATTTTGCCGCTTACATCATTGTCAGTTAAAATCTCGATTCCAGTGTTTCGTAGAGGGACCTTCCATTAATTGCTCCGTCCACTTGGCGGGAAGATATCAGCAATTTACTGATTATCTTCTCGCTTTCGTCATTTTTATATCAAGTATATGAAATACTTTATGAAATTTTTTATTTGTGATACTAAATGTCTATTAGTTGCATCAGATAATGTAATTTAATTTATGGTCACTATTATCCTAAAAATTCTAACCCATTTTCATGCTTTTCCTTACATACAGTTTTGCCTTTCTTTACAACCTGAAGAAACCGAGATCAAAAGTCTTCAGAGAAACGCATCGTTTATAACATTTTCACCTTGTATCATCATCTGTTTTGTTTACTATCCTTTAAACACGTATATTTTATAATTACATGCATGCACACACACACGCGCGCACACACACACGCACACACGCGCACACGCACACACACACACATATATATATATATATATATATATATATATATATATATATATATATATAGGCCATTTATTAATCCGACAGATTTTTTATTACCTAAATGTCATTTTTAGTGGATACTCAAATTTTACTGAGTGGCCATCGAGCACTTTGTAGTGGAAAGTCAGATCTAATAATGGTTTCTCATTGGAGAGTGGAGAGCACATATTTGTTCTTTAAAATTTCACGAACATTAGGCCGGTAGACGAAAAATAAATATACTGTTTTATAACTAAACGGAGCGTCTATTGAAATGCGAGTATCTATTTAAAATAACGTTTAAGTGATAAATAATTATTTATATATGCGTTTGTTTTTGTGCAAGTATGAGTTTGTTGAACCTTGCTTAAAATTACGCAGTAATTTATTGATTTACATAACATTGTAAAACAATATAATACTATATAGTTTTGTGAGTTAGATTTGCAGCTCTGTTTGAATTATTAGAATTAAAAACGACTTAATTTTTCCATATATTCTATGCTAGTCTCTGGTCAGCAATATTTATTTATTTGTGCATTATCCAGACAAAATCAATTGCATAGTCAAGTAAATAATAAACGTAAAGCTATATTTTATCAAAGAAGTCTTAAAAATATAATTGTATTGTTCACTTTTCTGTAATATTGACTGTTGGTAGGTGCATGTGCTATTAGAATTACCATTTATGTTACATAAACGAATACGTTCCAGGACGCTATATATATATATATATATATATATATATATATATATATATATATATATATATATATAATAGAATACAAACAGGAAGATTGTGTAGCAGAGACTATTCTTGTTGAGACAGTAATTTTAAGTTTAAAATGACTTAACTCCCCGAACTAAATGATAATAAATCTTAAGAAATATTCAGCATTGCTATTAGGATTTTAAATAAACCCAAGAGTATTTTGGTCTCGAATATACTAATCCTTTTAGACATTTGACAATTCTTCAGTGATAACGGAAACGAGGATCCCATTCATATTCCAGTTTCAGGCATTTATCGGCATGCGCTTAAAATCTGCAATTCTCTTATTATAATTTCATTAAAATTCACTTACTTCTTAGGTCTTTCCATCGATTAGATGATGGGTATTCTTTTCTTCTCCATTTGTTAGATTTTTCCTTTTTCCTTTCACTTCATAAGTCTTAACATTTTTTTCTTGACTTTTCTAAAAGAGAGAAACTGTTTTATGATGATATTTGTTTGAGCGTTAGAATCCAAATGTTCTCCAACTTTAAGGCTATCACTTTCGACACTCATTACTATATTTAGTTGTACGGAAAGCGTTTTCGCACTTGAAGTAATTGGCGTATATCCATAGAAATTAAATGATAGCTAGTCACATGAATTATTCAGCACTTCTCATTATTAGGAAGGCCAACCATTCTTTATTGGAAAGGACAGTTGTTTATTTAGCATGTTCTGTTCTTATCATGGGTTGAATCCGGAAGTTAACAGAACAGTTTCAATTTATACCTATATTGTGTATCCGCAGAAGATAAATTAACAATTCTTATATATTTTTCTTTGTCTCATTGTTATGGTAAAACACACCTATTCTATAGTTAATAGACTCTCCCACCTAATATAAGTAGGAGTAGTAAGAGAAACGAGGGTAAGTCGATGTCGGACGACCGGCTGAACGGTTGAACTCTCAGCCTTCGGGCGGGGAGGAACCCGAACGAGGCTACGCCGAAGGGCGGAATCTCGTTCGGGGAGGTAAACCTGACCCTGAACCCGTTTATACGGGTTCAAAGGGTATATTTTTGGCCGAACCCACGGACTCGGAGATCCCACGTTAAACCGGCCTTGTGCCACATGATACCCTTGTGGGAGGGTGACTAAATACTAGTCGATGTCGGACGACCGACTGAACGGTTGAAAACTCTGACTTCGGGCGGGGAGGAACCCGAACGAGGCTACGCCAAAGGGCGGAATCTCGTTCGGGGAGGTAAACCTGACCCTGAACCCGTTTATACGGGTTCAAAGGGTATATTTTTGGCCGAGCCCACGGGATCGGAGATCCCACGTTAAACCGGCCTTGTGCCACATGATACTCTCGTGGGGGGGTGACTAAATACTAGTCGATGTCGGACGACGGGCTGAACGGTTGAACTCTCTGCCTTCGGGCGGGGAGGAACCCGAAAGAGGCTACGCCGAAGGGCGGAATCTCGTTCGGGGAGGTAAACCTGACCCTGAACCCGTTTATACGGGTTCAAAGGGCATATTTTTGGCCGAGCCCACGGGCTCGGAGATTCCACGTTAAACCGGCCTTGTGCCACATGATACCCTCGTGGGGGGTGACTAAATACTAGTCGATGTCGGACGACCGACTGAACGGTTGAACTCTCTGCCTTCGGGCGGGGAGGAACCCGAACGAGGCTACGCCGAAGGGCGGAATCTCGTTCGGGGAGGTAAACCTGACCCTGAACCCGTTTATACGGGTTCAAAGGGCATATTTTTGGCCGAGCCCACGGGCTCGGAGATCCCACGGGCTCGGAGATGCCACGGGCTCGGAGATCCCACATTAAACCGTCCTTGTACCACATGATACCCTCGTGGGGGGGTGACTAAATACTAGTCGATGTCGGACGACCGACTGAACGGTTGAACTCTCTGACTTCGGGCGGGGAGGAACCCGAACGAGGCTACGCCGAAGGGCGGAATCTCGTTCGGGGAGGTAAACCTGACCCTGAACACGTTTTTACGGGTTCAAAGGGTATATTTTTGGCCGAGTCCACGGGCTCGGAGATCCCACGCTAAACCGGCCGTGTGGGGGGGGTGACTAAATACTAGTCGTTGTCGGACGGCAGTAGTCGACAGTTAGTCGAATACGAAAGCAGTCAGCGACCACAACAGTATTACTCTCCGTAATAACTATTATATCAAGTTCCTAACGTTTTGTACGTCGAACCGATTTTAGGACCGATTTAGTACAAATACAAGCCTCCACTGCGAAATAACTCCACAACACTCATTGACTTCCCTGTTTGCTATCAACATGGTTGATTATCAACTTCAGGAGAGCTCATCACTACGCCTTCTTGGTCTGACGTTTTCCACTCACTTGATGTGGAACAATTATATTGAACCAATAGCTGCATCTATTGCAAGGAAATTTGGTTCTCTATGTCACGCCAGAAAGTTTTTTCAACTCAGTCCATCCTTCACATCTACAAATCTACCATTCGTCCATGTATGGGATACTGTTGTCGTACATGGTCTGGTGGCCCTGCTGGTCATCTCGAAGTTCTCGACAAAATCCAAAAACGGATATACAGTGTGATCGGTCCTGACTTTGGATTTCGATTTCAGTCACTTTCTCACAAACGTGGGCGGGCTTCCCTTTTTCTTTTCTACAAATGTTTCCATGACATCTGCTCTATCGAAATATTTTCACTGGTACCCCGACTACATCGGCTACTAGGTTGACATCTCAGACCTACCCTTTTACTGTCGAAACAGTTTAAAGTAACCGCCTTTTCTACTTCAAAAGTTTCTTCTCTCTCACCTCCCTACAGCGGAACTCCCTTCCACATACTTGCATCCCTGATAACGATAATCTTCAAAAATTAAAATTTAATGTCAATCGACATCTTCTCATGCCTTGATCCCCGTTTTTTATTTATCCTTTCCTCTATCCCCATCCATCCTAGACCTTTCTCGTAACTTCACTGTCTGCAACGCCTTGCGTACTAGTGGGATTCCCGCCTTGCTTGGGGTGAAATATTTATAAAGATATAACTGGATTGAATTAGCATCTCCAACGCTTCGTATTCCGTCTTCAGCAATTATTGTAGTGTAGGAATCAGAGTGCTTTCTTCTTTTCCATACTTCTGTGACAATAGATTTTAAAATTTTAAATAAGACAAGTAGCCACAGAGTAGAATTAGAGGAGTAGTTAATTTATTCAAGTGTTTTAGTTCTATCTATGAGTATTTAATAATCCTCTTCTCTGTTTTTCCTATCTAGTGTTCTGTTCCTTCGATAATCTCTCTAACTTCGACCTTCCTAATTTTCGGCTATTTTGAATAAAGGAAACAATGCAACAGTAGTTGTGTCTTCTGGAGGGATTTGTATCTTGCTCACATTTCCGAGACTTGTATACACTTCGACATATTTGCAAGACTATGTTATGTTCCTAATTATCGATGAGCATAGTTTTGTTAACTATGCTTTGAGTACGTTAAAATCATAAAAATTTAAATATGTAATTCGTGATCGTCGATGGATTTTCGGTCATCTCTGACCGAAAATGCTTAGGAATAGAGAAATATGCCTTGCAAAAATTAAAATATAGGAAAATGTGCCTAGAAACAAAGAAAATGCTGAATGTAATACATGACAGTGCCTATTGAACAATTTCTTCATTACTGATGCAGAGACTTGAAGCGAGAGATATGTGGTTCAAGCGATGAATAACAGAAAAATGTGAGGAACAATGAAGTTATAAGGGGTGAATAAAATTATAAAATCAAAAAATATATTCTTTCTTGATATGTCTCTTCAGATCATTATGCTTCATTTTATTTTTCTAGATGCATATAATTCCAATTTTCCTTCACTAGTTTTCAGTTTTTTAGTTGCTTAGTACAATTATTTTAGTTGATCCTCACTCGTTTTATACTTTGCTATTATTCCGCATCCACAAGATTTCTAATTATCAGAACTTACTAAAAGATCATATGTCTTTTGAATTTCAGTTACTTTCAAAACAGTTCTATTGTATTCGATCGAATCACAATATCCCATGTACTTAAAACAACTAGCATCATTTTGGCGTAAATCTCGTGAACCGTTATTAAAGATTTTACTATTACTTATTGGGGAAACTATTCAAATATTTAGCAAATGTTGGATTGGTGCATAATTATTGTTGTATCGAATCCACTGGATTTTAATATCATTGTCTTTACAAAACAGCTATACCTGGAGTAACAGCAAAATTGTCCAAGTCGTATAACTGAAAAACTATCTAATTGTTAGATTAAGTTTTGAACCGATGTATCTTAGAAATGATTAAACGTATTTTACTGGATTTTTTATAACCTATTGGACTATACTTCGAGCTATAATAATGTATAAATACTTGTTGCAGTTTTTTTGCGTATAATATGCAACTAGTGAGCCAATCCAAATGACTTGACTCACTTTATAGTCCACCAATAGAAGGTTAACCAATCAGAAGACGTAGAATATTCAATCCGTCGTGTATAAAGGCGGCCGTTTTGTTCACTCTACCCGAATGTCCAGTCCAGTACAGCTTGTCAGACGAAGAGAAACAGAAGGACGAACTATGCTATGCTACCTTTTACCAAAATATCCACTGCTAACCTGAACAACGTTTTCCTACTGTCTTCGAAATATTCACTGATAACCTCTGGATTATATACTCGAAGACAACCGTCATCATGAACAACAATACTCTCCTAACATAACAGAAGAATCATGATGAAATCTATCATATACGAAAATGACATGTTCATCATAAATTAATCATAGCTAAGGATCGGAAGCGCATGAGGTATTGTAATAAATTTTCAAATATATATATATATATATATATATATATATATATATATTATTCCAGTGTCATTTTCCAATTTATTATATTTCATTGGAGTAACAAGGGTCCTCACATGTTTCACTTAACGATTTCATTTTACATTTTAAAGTCTTTTTTCACTGCTCTTTGGAGTGTCATAGCTGTAACTCCTCTTTCCCGTGCTAAATGTCTAATCGATTAAGTTGTATTTTTTTCATTTGAACTCTTTAGCTCTAAGTTGAAATGATGATTTTACTTCCCGTTGTGACTTCCAGATACAGTTTTTTTTTCTCTACGGTTCACTCTTTTTGAAACAAATTCACCGTTCTGTGGATGGTTCTTGGATGAATTGAAGATTGAAGACCGACTATGAATGTTGGTACCACTATTGAAGGCCTAAATGATCTATTTCCTTCCATCATTGCTCAGTAGAAAAGACAGTGGTGCTGACAGAAAACGAACTTTAACCTGTTCTCTTTTTAGCTAAATAATTCAAAGGATTTTTCAGTGATTCTTACGACAAATGGAATGACGATGTCTCATCTGAAACCCGAAAAAAGAAAATCAATTAATATAGTAGTTTCTTTAGACATTAAACATTTTGTTAGATGGATAATTATTTTGTAACACGATTTGGACAATCTTGTTGCTAGACGGGTATATTTTACAAATCGTTATATAACTTGTTTTTATTTTCTTACTATCTTTTTATGTACTCCCCCAGGGAAACAAAAAGAAAAAAAGAAACTCAAATGAACATAACAAAATGTCGCAGGAATTGTAACTTCTACGTGTCCGCCAGCGATTGTTTACTTTGGAGAAGAAAAAGGCTTGATTAAATTTGTCCTTATCGCCACTATACTCAAGTTGGAAGCCAATCATTTTCGACGAATTGATAAAATTCTCTTAACTATGTTTGATTCGAATTGTATGCCGGTCAAGCAATTTACTGTCAGTTCAAAAGGCTTTGAACTGTCTGACCAAATTTTAATGACAACTTTTCATTGATACATCAAAGCTGGAGACTTCAGAAGTCTTGAAGCATCCGATATTACGAATAATGGACACAGGAAACCAGCAGTTAGTATATGAATCTGTCAAGCTGCACAGGCTTAGACAGAAAGAGGCTTTTGATGATTACAGGTTTGATTCCAAGTATTGGATTGACATAAAAATTCCGTAGTGTCCACTGTTGGAATTTTATCATAGCTTAGAACATTTCCTCTCTTTCTTGATGATTGTTAAGATAGTATCTTATGGTTACCTTTGAGATGACATATAAATATTTCTCGAATTAAAAGGAGTGTTTAGGGAGTGTTAATTAAAATGCTGAACAAATGGAGAAACCAGACGATAAATAAAAATAATCATCTCATTATTCGTTTTGTTCTTTGGTTATTTAAGCCGTACATTACGTTCAAACGAATACATTACGTTCATGATAGGTGAAATATTCCGTTTTAAATGTAGGTGAAAGACAGGAAAGACAAGAGATAAATAAATAAATAAAGATGTAGAAAGACGTAAAACTCTCATTTATTTAACGTCTGCTTCAGTGAAATGTGAAATCATATCAGTTTCAAATCTTTTAATTTGTACCCTCCTACTTCCTTCAATGTGGATCTGCATTCATACATATAATTGTTATTACAGTATTTTATCGGGGTAGTTAAGCGCAATATTTACGCAATAAGTACGTTATTAAAATAACTTGTCAAATGATTTTTAAAAGCATTTATTTACAAAAGCAAATATTTATTTTAAACATAATCTCATTCTTTGTCGAATCGGCTTAACTCAATGCTTCTCTATAAATCACAGGGACCATTATACAAGAATATTGTGAAGCATTCATGAGTTGAATCTTGAGGTAATGTTTTACTGTACTAGTAGGAACAATTTTTGTTATTTCTTTAAGGTATGGACTACCAGGAATCCCTTCATTGAGTTTACTGGAATCATTTCTAAATAATCCGAGGGCTCCAACTAAAAGTAGAATTGTGGATGTTCTCATCTACCATATTTGTGAGATTCAGATTTTAAGCTCTTCGCATTTTGATAGCTTTTTGGACATCTTCAAAGATATATTCCAGTCTGCAGGGACTGCCATATCAATAAGGAGGCACTTTTTGACATTGCTATCTCAAAACACGAATAGCTGGGCGAATAGCTTTGACTAGTCTGTCTGTGTGTATTGTGAAGTCCCGCAAAATTGTTACAGATCCTATCTCCGTAACCGTGTCTGATTGGGGTTCATTATTATTATTATTATTATTATTATTATTATTATTATTATTATTATTATTATTGTATTATCTTTGCGTTACTTAGTACAATTTGGTCACAAATCTCAAGCAGCGACCTCTAGAGACAAGATTTTTGTATCAGAACATGCAAACAGATAAGGCGCTATGCAATCGGAGTGAAAAAATGATAATATTATTATCACCGTAAGGAGAGAAATCTATGCATTATATAAAAATTATGCATTATTATTATTATTATTATTATTATTATTATTATTATTATTATTATTATTATTATTTCCTTTGATTTCTGGTGTATACACATTTTTTCGAGTGTCGCCCAGAGACGTAAGGTCTGAAATGGCGTAATGAGATGTTCCACTGACCGATTTAACAAAAACAAAAACTCATTTACATACATAAAGATCTTTGAAAAGTGTGGGCTGTACTTCCGAGAACAATTTTTGCATTTCTTTAAGGGATTGGCTTCCAGGAATCCCTTCAATGAGTTTACCGGAGTCCTTTTCAAAAAATCCTAGGGCTCCAACTACAAGAGGGATTGTTGATGTTGCCGTGTGCTACATTTTTGAGATTTCGACTTTAAGGCCTTTGTATTTTGATAGCTTTTTGAAGATTTTTAAAGATACATTGCAGTCTGCAGAGACTGCCATATGAATAAGGAGCCAAGTTTTTTGTTTGTCGTCTCAAATAATAATGTCTGGGCAATTAGCTTTGATTGTTCTGTCTCTGTGTGTTGTGGAGTCACATAAATTGTTATAGGTATTATCTCCGTAACCGTGTCTGGGTGGTGTTCTTACCAATTTTTTTTCAGTTTCCTTCCCGTAGAAGTTGCAAATTTCCCAGTGCAGATATTGGCCAACTCTGTCATGCCAGGTTTTATGTTCAGTGGGTGCCAATACCGTGCAACCTGATACAAGATAATCAATTGGTTCCGGTTATTTATCCGATAATCTGCTTTTTGGATTAAAACTATATCTTATTACGTGTGCATAATAATTTCTAGTTAACAAGAATTGGATTTGTATGGCAAGGATAAAACCTTCGGTTTTAGTTTTAACCCTGCACTACGTATCCTATGAATGTTACGGGGTTTGTCTTATTATTATTTTTATTATTATTATTTTGCAGTTCGCATGTTTAGAAACCCCAAAATAACAGGTAATAAGAGTTGCTACATTCTACTGTCAAAATCATTGGAATTACTCACTTTCTGTAAGGATGTTTTTTTTCTCGGCAGAGTCAGCAATATCGATCAGAAGCTATGTCTTTCCAACACGATGTTTCCCAATTATGTCTGGTAAATTTTGTTCTGATCCTTGAAAAATCCAGAGGATGGTTACTTCATCATTCTGTACAGCTTGAGGTGGCTCATATCACTAACAATTTCCTTTGCGAAAGATGTTGAAATGCGGAGTATATTAAATCATGTATGTACTGATTTGCCCAATCATCTCGTTGTAAGTACTAAATAGGACCAATACTACTACTACAACTAATAACAATAATAATAATATACCATGTAATAATGTTAAGGGGCTTCAAAATACACATAAAGAAAATAATCATAGATAACCGGCCAGACACTGTTATTAGAGACTGCAACAAAAAATGCCTCCTTATTGATATGGCAGACCCTGCAATATTACAATATATGTTTGATGGTCTTCAAAAAGCTATAAAATTACAAGGACCTTGAAATCGAAATCTCAAAAATGTGGCACATGAGAACATCAAGAATTTCTGTTAACCCTCGGATGATTGAAAAAGATTCCAATAGACTAAATGAAGGGATTCCTGGAAACTCATACCTTAAAGAAATTAAAATAAATGTTCTCACGAGTACAGCCCACAGCATATGGAGGGCTTTATCTATGTAAAATATTAGGTGGGTGCAAAAATAATGACGTAATAATGTCGTTTTTTGACCTATTTTTTAACGTCAAAGGACGACATTATTACGTCATTATTTTTGCACCAACCTAATACGCACTTTTTTTAAAATTGCTCACTAGAAAATATCATGATTCCATTTCTGACCTTAGGTGTCGGGTCAAGAGTCGGAAAGAAATGAGTATATACCAGACATCGATCATGATGTTGATGATGATAATCTTGTTTTGTTTATGCAAAATAAAATGATGTTTCTGATATCATCGAAATATTTCAAAGCAGACATATGTATGCACACACACACACACAAACACAAGCGCGCGCACACACACACACACACACACACACACACACACACACACACACATATATATATATATATATATATATATATATATATATATATATTTATATTGAGAGACTGATGGTAAAACCGAGAGTTTACAATGTTTCATATTTCAGAGGGATATTCGGGACACTTATATATATATATATATATATATATATATATATTATCGACTCATCCGTCGAGATTCGACGTATGAGGGTCAAGGAGATCAGTTTCCAGGAAACCGAAAGCCCAACACCGGCAAATGAGATTTGATTATAGTGGTGAAGGCCTTGTGCAGGACCATCCACACTTTTTGGAGGGACGAATACAGAGACCTGGTGCACCGAATGCCACAAGGTTCCCAAACGACCCTCCGCAGGTTTTGAATTCAGAGTTGTCTTTCTCCTAGACCAGTTGCCATCCAAGGCTATAGAACCCAGTCTGTCTTGCTATTTTAGCCATAGCTGGAGGGAGAAGAGGAATCATACCTTTCCAAAAGGTATTAGCACGTTTATATATATATATATATATATATATATATATATATATATATATATATATATATATATATATATATTATCAAATTGTTTTCTTGTATTGCATCGAGCACTGTGTTAATAACACCAGCATTATATGTGCAATATATATATATATATATATATATATATATATATATATATATACATTCAGTCACACACACACACAATATCATCTCTTACGATTAGTAAAAACCTCTAAGATAAATGAAAGATAAAGAGATGTAATTCTTAGATAAATCTCTCCAATAATCGGTTAATTCCATGATTATTATTATTACTATTGAATATATTTCGGAAGACAATCGCGTATATCAGAAGTGAGCTAGAAAATAAGTTTTGATAAAAGTATGCAGTTTGAAGTGCTTCTTCGAAATCCAGACGATTGCGCAAAAATTTTGGCCTATTGCGTTTATTTAATTTCCTATATATGTCATGAAAAATCAAAATGATGTTCCTTCAGTAAAACCTACATCAGAGAATAACTTGCATGCTTTCAGGGCATGGTTTTAATCATAAACACACGGAACAGCAGCACAAATGGTATCACAGACTTTGTTAGTTTCTTGTCACAGTTTGAGACTGCCAGATGGAAATGCAGCCTCACGATGTATTTCTTCTTTTAAATTCTTTTAGATAATCCCCACGAATTTAGTCCGTATGTTTCAGAAATTGAAACGGTAATTAAATTACGTTAGATTTTAAATCATTAAACAGATGCCAGTATCAAGACAGAAAACTGTTAATATGAACTGCAGCTAGAAAGAAAACACGACGTTCTGTCATATCCAATATGAATTTTTTTTTTTAAGTAACAACGAGTAGACCCTGCCGCGAACGTTATCCTGTGTATTGTAGTAAACTTCCCCTCAAATGTGGCCTTATATTATATACCAACTCCCCCGCTGCTGTGTCTACATACTTATAATTTTTCATGAGATTTATTTTTTCCCTTGTCGACGTATATCATAGTTGGCCGCTCGTATCCGAAGATACCTTTTTACTTGGGAGACTAGGCAATCCTCGTTGAAGACGACTGCTCTTAGCACCCACAGAACTCATCTTTGGTTTATAGTGTGGCTATGCTGAGCGGACATTAGTTACATTTTTTCGGAGAGATCGCATTATCTAGCCTAATCAACAGTCGGAACAAGACCAGTACGCTGAATTTACAGAATTTCTCTCATAAGGCCTATCAACACGAGGTATTTTTCCGGCACTTTCCAAACGGACTGCACGTTCGGATCGCCTTCCCAACCCAATAATATCAAGGTCACCTTTCTGACAAATCGACTGTGGTGTGATACGAACCCGCGTTTCATGGTCAGAAAGTGAACTTTCTTACCGATAACGTGTATATATATATATATATATATATATATATATATATATATAAGGAGTTGGAGAACCGTGTTCAAATTACCGTCGAATACGTTACACCCACTTACGTCCTAATACAATTGAGAAAGGTATGAATCCTCTTATTCTCCCTCCAACTAAATAGCGGGACAGACAGGGTACTATAGACTTGGATGGCAGCTGATGTTCAACCAAAAAAAAAACTCCCTGGTCAATCATGTATCGAAAGATACATGATCGCCTATAACTGACTGACTGATATAGTAAAATATGGTCGTGGTTATAGCTTAGTTCTTAGGTAAACATTAGACTTGTTTATAGTTTAGTGTATAGGTAAACATTGGTCGGCTTTATAGTTGAGTATACAGTTAAACATTGGTTGTGTTTATATTTGGGTATACAGTTAAACTTAGGCCGGGTTTTATAGTTGAGTATATAGATAAGCACTTGAGTAAATTGGTAAATATTGGTCGGGATTATACTTGAGTATAAAGATAGACATTGATTAGATTGACAGTTGCTATACGAGTTTTATATTTTAATCTCTGGGTCATTACATGCAGGGTTCATACTTTTGGCTATATGAAAATATTGGCTGGATTTTATATTTGAATCTATACAAACACATTATTTATTGTATTGCTCGATTTTATACTTGAGTCTATAGATAGACATAATCGAATTTATACCTGAGTTCTGAGATAAAGTTTGGTCGGATCTATATTTCAGTTTGCACCCATCTTTATATAAGACGACCTGTCGTTCACAAATATTCGCGCGTTCATGTATATATATATATATATATATATATATATATATATATATATATATATATATATATATATATAAATATAGATATATATATATGTATGTGTGTGTGTTTACCAACTGAATACTTAGTTCTAAAAAGTATTCGTAGATTTCTACATCGAGAGATGGACCGATAGATCGATTTTGGATGTATATTTTTGCCTTTGATTAATATCATAAAAGCAAAAGGAAACTCCGTTTAGTAGTAAAATTTGCATCATACTGGTTTTCCTCAAATGTTAACTAAACAACTCTATCCATATAATGAAATCAAAATTTCTCAAAATAAATTATACCAAAATTTTTATAAAATCATTCTATTAAATATTCATTGATAGCCCCTCTGCTTGCCGGGGAGTCCATCTGCGAAACTTCGGAATGGAGATACTTAGGGTAGTATCAATCATCTAAGTGACAAATCCGTTAATTCTATTAATTCTCTCTCTCTATACATACATACATACATACATACATACATACATATATATATATATATATATATATATATATTCATTAAAAATTTTAAGACGTCATAGCCGAAAGAAATTTATATTTATTTTTCTTTTTTACTCCTTTCTAACATGCGAGATAGTAAAATGCAATAACTTTTTATTATTACATTAGCCAGAATTCACTCATGATTTAAGGTGAAAAATAGTTTCGTCATTACCAAATTAATAACCATTGTTATAGTGTGTGTGTGTGTAGTGTATTAAGCTGAAAATATTGGGCAAATCCTTCACTTCCAGATACAGGAAGGACCCAAATTTTGTTTCTACGCAAATTGAACGTGAAATTAATCAAAACAGGTTGCAGAAACCAGCTGTGTACGCTGCTATCGTGAACGTTTAAAATTCAGAGATATTTAGCGACGAGGAAGGGAATGGACATATTAGGAAAACCAGCGCTAAAGATTTCCATTTGATGAAGCATTTTGCTTCACGATCCGTAACAATTACTTATCAAAAGATACATGCTGCCCAGTCTTAAAATTATAAGAATATCATTTCTGTAATGGTTTTCACGTCATCTGAGATATGCGTTTGTTCTTGAATCATTGATTGGCTCTAAAACCAAGGCTTATAGCAGCTATGTAATCCAAACGTCGAGCAATGTCAAAGCTGAACATCTGAAGTCTTGAACAAATTAATGCTTTCAGATGTTAATACCCTGCAACAAAAGCGGGAAATAAAGATATTAAGATATCCCTAAGAGTAGATTTGATGAAAAGTATACATTTCAGAATATGAAGCACCAACAAAAGCAGATGATTTGAGGCCCCATGTCCAAATCTGGAACAGCTGATCTACTTATGTTCTTCAGGAACAGTGCCGAATGGTACAATGTAGACGGAACAATTGCGGGAGAGACTAGAAGGGCATATACGTATTGATCAGTGCAAAATACTTATATTGATACTGCTCCATGCAATCGCCGTCCTGGGTATCACGATAAACTACATCCGCGTCCTGGGGAAGGCGATAAACAACAACCAATAGCAAGGCCTCTGATCAGGAGGTTTTGAGGAGCGTAGAACCACCTCTTAATTGCTGGTGTTTCCAGGTCTACTCTGAGTGGAATGGTAGCACCGGCCAGGGTCACATCTACGGGCAAATAGGCAACCCCGAAACACGGACCAAAACACTATGAAAGTGTAAAAATACGTTTTAATATCAGAAGTAATTTGTAAAAAGAATTATTTTAAAAAATATTACCAGCAAAGGGAAATTATTACCAGATGCACAGGATTGCTGAGTGTGAAGAATATGAGAAAAAGTAAAACATAGCATCAGGAAGATCGTTAATGCGGATAAAGAACAGAGTAGAGCCTAGGATAGAGCCTAAGTAGGCTTTATCCTAGGTCCTACTTAGGCTCTATCCTAGGCCCTACTCTGTTCCTTATCTTCATTAACGATCTTCCGGATGTCATAGGTTACCAAGTAGGCATCTATGCGGACAACACTACTATTTACTCTTGCCTCTAAAAAAAAAAAAACTAGTAACGCTGACCGTTTATTTTGACAAGGGACCTCCAATCGGTTGTGGACTGGAGCAGGTATTGTCTGGTTAACTTTAATGCCACAAAAACAAAACTGCTCTGTATTAGTCACCAGAGAGAACCATCCCTGCCTCCCATTAGAATGTCTGACGCTTAACTCCAAGAGAGCACCTCTTTGCGTCTGCTCGGTCTCACATTATCCGCTGACCTGAGATGGAACGAATACCTTGAGTCAATAGCTTCGTCCTCCGCTAGGGAAGTTGGTTCCTTATTGCAGGCCAGGAAATTTTTCTCGCCGGAGTCGATCCTTCAAATCTACAAATCAACCATTCACCCTTGCATGGAGTATTGCTGCCATATATGGTCTGGAACCCCTTCTAATAGTCTCAAGGTCCTTGATATAATCCAAAGATGGATATGCAATGTAATTAGCCCTGATCTGGAATCTCGTCTGCAGTCGCTCTCTCACAGACGCGCCGTTGCCTCCCTCTGTCTTTTTTACAAATACTTTCACGGTAACTGCTCCGGTGAGCTGCTTTCGCTGGTTCGCAGACTTCATGAATTTAAGCGCTTAACTAGGCTGGCATCTCGTTCTCACCCTTTCACTGGCGAAACTGTTAAATGTAGCCGTCTCTTCTACTCCAGTAGCTTCATGTCTCGCACTTCTCGCCTGTGGAACTCCCTCCCCATTTCTTATTTTCCTGATAATTATAATCTTCAACTATTCAACTGTAACGTCAATCGACGTCTCCAGATGCCCTGATCTATCCCCTAACCATCTCTTGATCCTTTCCTCTATCATCCTCTTTGTTCTCCCTCCTACTCTGAAACTCTTTGCGTGCTAGGGGATTCCCGCCTTGCTTGGGGTTGAATGCTTAAAAAAAAATATTTTCTGAAGGAAATATTCCCAGAAATAGATTTTGGGAAAAAAATGTTACCAACAATGAAAATTTGTTGACATTAAATAACCCATTCTGGTTGATATGCCATAAAACAAACGAAACCAAACGATGCCACCGATCAAAGGTAATTCATAATTGTTTGGACAAAATAAACGTGAGAACGTTTAACTAGTCTGCGAACAGTCCAAATCTGAACACAATTGAAAACATGGGAAACTGTGAGAACAAATTTACGGAAAAACAACCTTCATATACCGACACATTAAAGGAGGCTATTAAAAAGACTGGGCCGAAGAATTTTCGGTTGAATACAATCCCGAATTGACAACATGCCACACTGCATCCAAGCAGTAATCAAAAGCAAAAGGTCACACAGAATACCGACCGATAATCTATTTAGTTTGAAATGAATAGAAAACGTCACCATGTACTAATTTGTGAATGAAATTTAGACAGTCTCTCATAAATTAATTATCCTTGTGTTGATTATTGTAGCAAAATTACAACGTGGCCTTAAATTTTGGTTAATTTGTGTACATATAGATTATCAATACACCAGAATAAAATTCCATTTTAGTCAGATCTTGAAGATAATGAAAATCATTTGTTTTGAAATGTCATCTGTTCAGAAATACGCTTAGGAAGGATTTGAATCTAAAATGGTGATTAGATTTTGACTGAAGGAAAATGAAGGATATTCTAAGGTATCCGATATGAGGGTCAGAATGACATTGTTGCAGAAATGATAACGGTCGTAGAGGAAAAGTTTAGCACAATAGTTAATCGTGGATGGGCTCCACAAAGAAAACAGAGCTGGAATGACAAGGGCATATATACCTGAGTATTGATTCAAGGGCAACGTGGATTTGTCTACCTCTTGCTGTAACAGATTATAAAAAAATATATGACTCGCGATCTGATAAATTAAATAAGTTTAAAAAAAGAGAACAGTAGAGAGGAAACCTTGATCATGTGCTCACAACAGAAATATAGATCATCATTTCAATTTAGAGTTAAAGAGATCAGTTAGAAAATATCCAACTCAATTCATAAGACGTTTGGTACATGAGAGAGGAGTTTCAGCTATGACAGTTCAAAGAGCAATGAAAAAAGACTTGAAAGGAAATCTTATGTTAAAGGTGTGAGGCACCATTTTATTCCATGTTATAAGGTCAGAAGGTTAGAGGATGAAGATAATCTTGAATAAGTTGGTAAATTATTATGGAATAATATATATATATATATATATATATATATATATATATATATATATATATATATATATATATATATATGAACATGTCATTTTCATTTATGATCAATTTCATAACGATTCTTCTGTTAAGCTTGGAGAGTAATTATACATTTTTATTGCTTAAAGTAGAGCCCGATACTGTTATAAAAACCCCGGAAAATACCCGTAAGATATATTTAATCATGTCTAGGATACAACGCTTCTGAGCTTAATCTAACAAAGTGTGCTGTTACAGGATTTGGACACTTTCGCTGTTACGCCCGGTATATAAATTCTTTTGAACCTAAGTTTACAGAATTAGTTCATCTTATTTGGTCTCGTTTTTCTTTAAAACATTTCTTCGTTGCTCACAAGTATTGTCTATAGTATTGACAGTATAATTCACTGCAGCTAAATTGTCGAGCATTCGTTTCCATATCGGGTGATATTAAATAAAAGCTGATTGCTGTTTGTCTTTGTTTCTTACGAAATTGTCAGTATTTGGTTTGGATTTTGTAGGGTATCTTTCTCCATCTTTAATATGCCATCAGATTTTTGTGCTACACTTTCATCATCTGTTAATCCATTTCCCACATAAGATATATTTCTGTACTAGATTTATTTTGACATCTTCGATGTGTAACTTGCAACTTGTGCTGTTCCGCTTACTAAAGACAATATATTGTGGTCTCTTACAATTCGAAATTTCTCCTTTCTTCCCGCTTTTCTTAATATCGTCTCTTGGGGCTCCTAGTCTTCTTTCTCTGTAGTCATTCAACATGCATTTTAAGTTGTTTCGACCGTGTCCATGTATAACTACAAGGAACTAGTCGTTTCGTGATATCCAGTTTGTTTGAAATCCACTTTTGTTTAACCTGGCATTATGAACTTGTGAGCCACGATGAGGTCTTAGGGAAGTTGCAACAAGGAGAAAGCTTATGCTTAACACCAGAAAGAGGCAGCTGAAGTTTCTGGGACGCATAATGAGAAAAGAGGGGCTGGAGAATCTGATACTCACGGGTTGAAGAGAGAGAGAGAGAGAGAGAGAAGAGAAAGCAGCGCGTGACATACCTGGCGATCTTGAGCAGGTAGATGATAGAATGGGGGCTGGGGTACGAAGCCAGAAGGAAGGAACTTCTTGAGAGTTGCAAGGGATAGAGGGAGAAAGAGAGCCATGATCACCTACTTCCTGAAAGGACATGGCACATAAAAAGAAAAGTGAATTCTCTGATCCCCCGAAGAATCATCCAATTTGCATTTGATCAATTTTATGGAATAGTGTTTAAGACCATAATCAATTCTAAATTGATTAAACATCTCAATTCATAGAGTCTTCTTTCAGATTAACAATATAGGTTTTGTTTTTCTGTTTCCACAGCCGATGTTTTAACGGTCGTTATTGAATTTCTATATTATGCATAAAATAAAAATGGCGAGGCTAAGCTTGTGGTTTTAGATAGCACGAAGGTTTTCGACGATATTTCCTATGCTGTTTTTCTCCACAAGCTAACGACATGTTGTGTTTATTGCTCAATATTTCATTTAATTCAATCATTCGTCAAAACAAAAAAACAAAAAAAACATCTAATAAATGTCGGGTACAACGGCCACGGTTCCCGATCATTTTAAATTAATACGTCCCACCCCAGCGTAGGTCTCTCTTCTTGAACCTAAGTTGTTTCGCATCTACATAAACGATCTTTCCGATGTAATCAGTTCCCAAATAGATATTAATACTAATGATACAACTATTTACTCGAGTCATTAATAGTCCGATCTCCCAGACAAGGTAAAACTGGCAGCTGGTCTCGAAAATGACATTTAATCAGTTTTTAACTGGTGCAAGAAATGGCATGTCAATTTGAACGCCTTAAAAACGAAACTGTTAACTCTTACCCTACATAGTGAACTATTTTGCACTCCAACAACCCTGGCTGTTGCTAACATTTAAGGGAGAAAATTCTTTGCATTTTCTTGACGATACAATTTCTATTGAAATGACATGAAGTGATTATATTGAATATTATATTAAGAGTAAATGATCACTTAGATATAAAATAAAAGTTTTAAGAATAAAACATTTACTAGAGAAAGTACATAACAATTCATGATCACGTCTCCTTTTCTTAAAGTAGTCAATGATGTAAATCAGACACTTGTTAACAATGGTTTTCCTAACTACCACATCGACCACGAGATTTACATTATTTATTTATAAAGTAACTAATACCGATACTGAACATAAAATAAAAACAATTTACATTAACATCTTCTGCAAAAACAATTACATGTCAACACATCAAGACGAATTTTCTCTTAGAAAGAAATGCACAAACTCAGGCTACATGAACGCGATATTTAAATTATCTATTACAAAAAATTTAAAACAGCTAACGTTATTATCAAAAATAACAACAGACCCGCAATGTCAAAACTACGAGGAACCAACATTAATTAAAAGTACAAATGCCCCTCAATTAACTGTGTTCCTGATCAAACCACACTCATCAATTATTACAATAGTCATATCACTAGAAGTCTATCCAGACAACTTACGTTGCACCTACCTGATCATAGCTCAACTTGGACTCATTTTGCTCAACTTGTACTCATTTGAACATTAAAAAATCTACCAAACTCCATCCGAAGTATACTAGTCGAAAATAAAAGATTAAACATAACGGAGGCCCTAATTATAAAAATGGAAAACCAACACTTTATAACATTAACTGTAAGCAGAGCCACAAGATGCTGACCGTGTGTGGAAAACAAAACATTCCTAGAACTTGAGACACATGCGTAAGAATACCTGAAACAAGCTGTTAAAAATGAAAAAAAAAAAAATCACCCTTGATATTGGCTAAAGCAATAGACGAACACGTTCAGATATGTAGAACGTTCGTACTTTTAAAACTTTGTTTTCAGAAAAGAAAACACTTCTATGAACACAAAAATTAAATACGAAGGTCATTCGCAGTAACTTGTCAGTCGTCTTTAACGAAACTTTTATAAAAGAGTAGCTGCTGCCGAAATAAACAACACACACACACACACACACATATATATATATATATATTTATATATATATATATATGTATATATATATATATATGTGTATATATATGTGTATATATATATGTGTGTATATATATATATATATGTATATTTATCTATATATATATATCTATATATGTATATTTATCTATCTATCTATCTATCTATATATATATATATATATGTATATTTATCTATCTATCTATCTATCTATCTATCTATCTATCTCTCTCTCTCTCTCTCTCTATATATATATATATATATATATATATATATATATATATATATATATATATATATATATATATATACACACCTGCTCTTTGTAAACAAAGAGATTGTTTGCTTGTACTTGCTGTGCTGAATTCTAGCATCTTTGTTGGTATAATCTTTATAATTATATTTTTATTCTCCCTGTCCATTCATTCACATCATCCATGACACACTTTCCTTTATTTCTCTTCATAATTTGTGTTCCCCGTTAACAGTTCTGATGAGAGGAGACGAAACCGGCCGACTGGTGTGTGTGTGTGTTTTTGTTTGCATTTTAAATCTATCATGGTCTATAATATAAAATTTCTTGCTTTTTAAGCCATGATATGTTTCTGTACTGTTTCAAACATATATATATATATATATATATATATATATATATATATATATATATATATATATATATATATATATATGTATATATATATATATATATATACTCAACAGATGGAGACTTTCTCATACTTCACCTGCCTCAAGCATAATAGAACGATAAACATGTCAAATGTTGATGTTAATTTTAGCACACAATTAGATAATATTATATTATTTTATTTATTTATAATATGGTATTAGAAATTAAATAGCTATTTTCTTTGTTTTATTTTAGGATTTTAATTATTTTACTCTATGCGGTTTCACAATGAATATTTTGTCTGTTACAATAAATACAAACTGTATTCAATTTGCCTTATCGTCGATGGTTTCAAGAAATTGACTCTGTTTTGGTTTACTCAGTAAATAGACAAATGTAGCGAGAATCGTAAGACTTGGGTGTGTTTTCCCACCAGATTTATTCAAACATTACTGTGTGATAATAGCCAGAGATTTAGAAGACGCACTAGGATTGCTTAAGAGGCTAGAATCTTAACAACATAAGATATGCAGGTGACTCAGTGCGCATAGAAGATATAGAAAGCTATAAGAACGCTTCTGTTGTCGTAAGAAAAAGTGAAAAGGAAGAAACAGAATCTATAGATATCAGCAAATAGAATAGCCAAAAATGTGAATTGGAGACATCAATATCAAACAGGTAAAAAAAAAATAAATAAATATTTACGTTGCTTTTATTTTCTTAAATAAAGGCCGGAAAATGTAACATCGAAATCGAAGCCGCAATAAAATAACCACATATATATTTCAAACGATAAGCAAGGTATGTAAAAATCAATTTTATTTAGAAGTCACCCCCAACAAGATCGCAGTAGTGTTATGCAATATCGGTCCTTCTATCTGGTTGTGAATGCCAGCCAATCTCCTCACAGGCGAAATAGGTAACAAAAATGTCGTTCTACAGAAGTAGGCCCAGGATACAATAAACTGAAAATGTGAGCAGCGTTGGAGTTTTAAGGAATACGCAGACAAAACGGAGTTAGAATCAGAATGAGACAATTGAAATTTCTTGGGCACGTAATCAGGAAAGTGTCCATGAGGAATTTAACAACAGGATATATTTTCGGCAAGCGGAACAGAGGAAAGCAAGGCATAATTTGCCTAACGAGTTTGTGTTCATGGCTAAACAGCGGTTGGCAAGGATGATGAAAAGAAAAATATTTTATGTGGCGTGTCCTTTCAAGACGTAGGCGATGGCCCTCCATTTCCCCTCATCCCTTGTAGTTTTCAATGTTTTCTCCTTTTGCTACTTCTCCCAAATCCTGTTTTGTCATCCACTTGCTTAAGCCCAATATGTATGTCACGAATTTCTTTCCCTTGTCTCCATTTCTCTATAACCGTCCTGTGAGTATAAGATTCTCCAAGCATTACTTTAAATTACGTGTCCCAGAAATTCTTGTTTGCATCCTCTCCAAAACCTTATCGTTGCTCACATGTTCGGTCCATTGTATCTTTAGCATTCTTCTCTAGAACCTTACCTTAGTTGCCTCTTCTCTATCTTTGAGGAGACCGCTCAACATTCGCTGCCGTAAAAAGGACAGATATCAGATAGCAGTTCAGTACTCTTTTCTTAGTTACCAACGAAATCCTCCTTTCTCATAATCCTTTGTCTGGCTTTTAAATTGCGTCCCAAAACGCCTTCGGATCTCAGCGACGCACTTAGCGTCTTCTGTCAGAACACTTCCCAGATATTTAAATTTCTCCACTTGTTTGAATTTAGTGTCCCCCGACCTGTAAATCGCATTCCGGGCGCATCTTTTTTTCTGATTAACTTGCATTCTCTTTTCTCGTGTTTTTTTCTAAGTCTCTTCTTCTCGCTCTCCTTCGTAGGTGGTTGGGTAATTTCCTTTACGAAGTGTTTCAACGGGCGCAATTCTGTGGAGAGTCATGATCTCACGTGTCCGGAAGAACTACAGGGCATAGAATAAGATGAAGAACAAATTAATGCACTTGCATAGGTAAGTCTTCTTCTGTCTACTTAATTCCTTCTGTCTATTATTGCTTGCTTTCATTTTCATATTCTCTCACACTCAATAACCCGTTGTTTCAAAGTGATTTTATTACCTGGCGTGGCGTGAAATGATTGAATATGTCTGCGATTAGTCGTTTTTAAAGGTAGGAAATAAGACCCCAGCCACCTTTACGTCAGATACTACTGCGTTTCTGTCACAGTTGCCTGACCCTGACATTTTACCAAAGTGGCTCTGCTTTTCACTTAAGATATTTCAGCGGACGTCACATCTTTTATCGCCATCGATAAAGAGTTGTTACCTTAATTGAGGTGGATCAATCAGTCGAAAGTTTTAACAGGGCGTAGCCGTACGTAATATATGCCAAATTCTTCTTGGAAGCATTCGTTTTCAGGCAGCCGCAGACGGCTATCTTGTTATTACAATGAGAAATATTTAGAGAAATGGTCACCTCGTAACTCAAAGAGAAATGTTTAAATACATTGCCGAGACAGAATGTTTTTTTTTTATATCATTGCGATATCTACATTCAGATGCTTATGTTAATTGCTATTCTAAGAATAAAAGAATAAAGACTAAATTATCGGATCTGATCATACAGGAAAATAATTTAAATGTATAAAATCATTATAGAATTGTCGGCGTGTTTCAATTATATTTTGTGCCCTGCAATCCACCATAAAATCTCTCTCTCTCTCTCTCTCTCTCTCTATATATATATATATATATATATATATATATATATATATATATATATACATTAACAAAGAAAATGTGCCTTCCAGCATGATTCTGTTATTTCAATTTTCAACCTCTACTCAAATACAAGTAGCCACTAATAATAACATTTGAACCCTATTTACATTGTTAGGACTATCGTCCTCATCTTTGATGCCATATTTATCACAACGTTTCGACCGTTTTCGTGTATTATAGACCTAATGTCTTTAGGAACCGCTTTTTTTTACATATTTTTCATATTGCAATTTTTGCTGTTATCATTGCATGTTTTTACCAGAGATCATATTGTAATTTTTGTTGTAATTATCTCATTTCTCTACAACTCCTTATTACTGGTTCCCATACTGTATTCACTTCTATGCTTGATCGGCTCGGGAGATTTTTGTCGCCTATCAATTCTGACATTAGGTTTAGAATACCCTGAAATTCATACACAGATGTCCTCAAGGACACACGACACAGTGGATAAAGGCGTTAATTATATCCATTGACAGGACCCAAAGAGTGTGAGCTCAATACCTAGTTAAGGCAGGGGAGAATTTGGAGAGTGGAATTAACAGGAGACAATTGATAACTAATATCCATTAGACATGTCACATGGAGCTAGAACAGTCTGCCCAGCAAGAGAAATAAAGGGTTCAGCTCGACATTCCAACAACCTGAGACCCTTTGATAAATATGGTGTACATAATGCCTCGTCTCAGAAATATAGAAAAATAACAATTGAAGTAATAAAAGTCTGTCGGATTAAAAGAAAAAAAGAATCATTAATCAAGTTATTTACATATTTGAAACAAAACTTACTTCAGAGGAGAGTCTAAAATAGAACTCATCACAAGGTCTTTGGGGCTATATATATATATATATATATATATATATATATATATATATATATATATAGAGAGAGAGAGAGAGAGAGAGAGAGAGATCGCTAAAGTAAATAATTTAAAGTAAAAATATAATGTAATAATGTAATGTAAAGGTAACATTGTTCGTAACTTGAATGGTGTCAAATACATCCAGTAGATGAACGACCATTTGATGGTAGTTTTCTATGAAGATGCGACTTTTCTTTATAAACATAACTCCATGTCTCAGATTGCATGGAGTGTGGTTAATGATGGTGTAACTGTATTTAAAGATAGATCAGCTTGGAGCTCTTGACTTAAATATCATAGAACTAAAGAGAAAATGCCGCCTTGAAGAGCTATAGAAAATGGAAAAGGATATGCCCACCTCCCTTCTTCGGGACTCTGAAGCGATTCTCTAAGATAACGGTGGATACCCGACATATTGACAATGTACAGTATATTCTCGAAATTAACATTATTTAAGAAATATTCGTTAATGATATGTTTCGTTTATGTGGAGCAGTAAAAAAAAAAAAATGCAAGACCATTTTAGTGCTGACTTTCAAATCATACCGCTAATTCAGATCTTTTTTGCGGGATATCATGCGAATATGGCTTCAACAGGGCCAAGTTTCATTTGTAGAAATTGTGAAGAGAAATATATATTTACTAGCAGCATGGCCTGGAGTTCCCTGTACTTCATTCAAAAATCCTACGACTCATACAGCAATCGCTATCACTTGACTTAAAATATTTTTACCATTCCTTGCCTTTAAAGGAGTGCCCTTTGCCATGCTGATGTTGCTACACGCCTTACTTCTGCCTATCTCACACTGCAAAATCTTTCTAAGCTCTATACTAAACATTAAATCTATTACAAAAAAAGAACTAAGAAAAATGAACACAAAACGATCAGCTTTAAAAAAGGACTCGTAAGTGGAAAAACCGAATGAAAAAAGAATGTTAACAAATAATTTTTTCACACCCAACCCAGTTCTGTGGAATCAGAATCAATGTTGAGTTTTAGCAAGCGAATGAAACAATTGGAGTAAAGTGCCATGCAGATTTAAATTTTTCCAACTTGTGACGAATGCAGCTATCGATTTTTTTGCATACTAGTTAACATTCGTGTAAGTCAGCTGTTGGCTCACACGCTGGCCAATAGAATCTTCCTGCCTATTCGTGGCAGCCAGCTATTGCCTCTCACTGGCCAGTAGAAAATGGCCGCAAACTACATGAAAACTGCCGTAGAAGCATGGAAAAATCGATTATTTCCGCTATCGATGGGAGTTGGGAAATGCAAAGTCGGTCTTGGGCTTTCCACTATCTTGGAGCATGTGCATGTAAATTTTTGTGCAAATACGTCAAAAATTGCGGCCGTGCATTCGTTACACACACACACACACACACACACACACACACACATCCTGCCTTTTATATTAGGTTGGTGCAAAAATAATGACGCAACAATGTCGTTTTTGTACGTATTTTAACGTCGAAAAACGACATTATTACGTCATTATTTTTGCACCAACCTAATAGATAGAGATAATCTGGCAACTGTGAGAACATTATAAAAATTCAAAATGGCCACCGCCATTTGTATGGTACAATATATATCTATGTTTGTAAATATATGTCTGTGGGATCCTATACAGATATACCAGTGTTAATATCTATCTATCTATCTATCTATTTATCTATCTCATATTACACACACAAACACGTGTGTGTTTGTGTGTGTGTGTGTGTGTGTGTTGGTGTGTGTGTGCATACACCACAATTTTATCATCGCCAATCAACCTGAATCTTTTAGCAACTTTTTCCTTTTCCCCTTAGGAACTTCTTCACATGTTACACCAATGAACCACAACAGTAGTTTTCCCATTTCAGAAATAACTGCTTGTTCTAAAACACGGTCTAGTGAATAAAAAATAAACAGAATTAATCCTATTTGATGGTCGTCCAATTGCAGATAAAATTGCTACACCGCCTACATCATTCTATTAATGAATATTGAAATCAAAGTGTCCGAAAACGTGATGCAGGTTTAAAGTGATTATTTTACAGGCTGTGAGTGTTCACAAATATGATAGAACTGTCTTAATTTTCAAACAGTTTTATAATATTATTATTATTATTATTATTATTATTATTATTATTATTATTATATATATATAAATATATATATATATATATATATATATATATATATATATATATATATATATATATATATATAGGAACTTTGTGCGTTAAGAATTTGTGTTTTCTCATAAATGGACGCGTGAATTTGTCAAATAATGAAAACATTATCGAATAAGTCACAAATGAATTCTCGGAGCTGTCTTGTATTATAAAAGTTTCAAATATAGTACAATTATACATCTGAAACATGCAGCATTATACACGAAATTCACGATTGTTTAGTAAAAAATAAAATGTGGTATCAGTTTCAAACGTCATTACAACCACTCTAAAGACGTTTCTAAGAATAAAACTTTATGTATGTCTATGTGTGTGTGAAGTTTTATTCTTAGAAACGTCTTTAGAGTGGTTGTAATGACGTTTGAAACTGATACCACATTTTATTTTTTGTATGTATGTATATATATATATATATATATAAAATGTCATCCACATATATATATATATATATATTTATATATATATATATATATATGTGTGTGTGCGTGTGTATGTATGTATGTATGTATGTATGTATGTCCGCTTATATATTTATTTCTATCAATGTATTTATCTATTTGATGTAGTCCCTTAATATATACCAGAATCTAGGTATGTATATATATAATGCAGTCAGTTAAAATATTTCAGAATCTATGTATCTCTATAGTGCAGCCTGTTAATGTATCTCAGAATCTATCTATCTATCTATCTATCTATCTATCTATCTATCTATCTATCTATCTCAGTTTGTTTATCAATCCCAGATTCCATATATCTATCTATCGCAGTTTGTTAATCTAAGCCTCTTCCCAAGAATCACGGCTGTCTGGATCTGATCCATAGCTATTGCTTCCCAGATCACGATAATCTTAACCTGTTCAAGTCTAGGTTCAACTGTTATTTTCTCTACATATACGTATAAACTATGCCTCTTACTCTGTAACCCTCTCCTTCGAGTGGGTTTCGGATTATGTCCAGGGTAAACATCGTTGTCAAAAAATGGTATTCTCAGTAGAATTTTGTAGAACCACATAGCTGTTGGCCTCAAGTCTGTTCTTCACCTGCAAGGAAATTTTCTAGGATTCCATGCCATATAGGAGTTCTATATCCCAAATTCCGTTGACTTCCATAATACTTCTCAGGTTATTAAATATCTGAAGTTGTTTTTGTTGATATCTTCAATTTGTAGCTCTCATCATGAAAGATTTTCATAAAATTTGTTGACTTCCTAATTTGGCTTGCAACTCTTCTGCCTTTTTTCTCATCCTACCATTGTTGCTTTGTCATTGTGGCTTTGACAATTTTGTCAGTTTCTATTCTGCTTATTAATGCTTATTCTTCTACATAAATTCAACAAGTTGTGTCAACCGACATTTTGCAAGAAAATGACTTATAAATAAATTGTCCTGATAATATTTACTTACCTTCAAACATGAAATCTTCCTGGTATATGTACCCATATATACCCGTATATGTAACTTCTGCTAACGACCGCTAGAGGACCTTGCCAAACTAATATATAAAGGAAAGGCGTTAAAGTGACATTACCTCTTCTTTCTCTTTTACCCATAAGATTTCGTACAGGCAGGGTGTTGATATTCCTGAATCATTCCTGTAAATTTCAGTCCTCGCTGAAACTCGTGTCTAGTTTTACTCGAATAAATATAAGCATTTTATTATAATTCTGATTGTCCCTCCTTTAGAAAGTACATATCTACGTTACACCCTGGCAATAAGTCATAAATTATGGACGATTTAGTGAGAAGATGACAAAATGAAAGAAAGAAGGGAAAGAAGGAAGAAAGAAAGAAAGAAAGAAGGAAAGAAATAAAGAAGGGTAGAAAGAAAGAAAGAAAGAAAGAAAGAAAGAAGAGGCGATAACAGTTTCATGTATTTAACGTCTTTTTTAATGAAATGGAAAAATTTGTCAATTTCTAATATTTTCATTCTGCCCGTTTATTTCGTTGAATAACGGCTTTCATTCATATTTATCATCGATATTGCAATACTTTTTTAAAAAAGTTGTTAAGCTCACATATGTATTGATATATTATAGGGGAATTTCTACGGATAATTTATTGACGTAGAACTTGCCACGAGCTTTTCCAATCATTAATTAAAGATATCAGATGGATAAGAAAATTCAAATAGGAAAACCATGATTTTTTCACGGGTATTTCTAGTGTCTACTAATTCTACTAAATAAACAAAGAAGTCATCTGAAAGTGTATGTCTCTCAGAATCTTTCGTTCGAAATTTTCACACGCGTAAATACAAGGACATGACATCATTACATACACACTTTAATTAGCTTCATTTGTATGCTTTCAATTTATTGGGTTCATTCAGTAAAATATGTTGTTGCTAATTGTACGTAATTTTTTGTGTATTCATTATTGCGCTCTTTTTCGAGGAAACGCCAGTATGTCTAGAATCTGCTTACTAAAGATTCTGATAGAACACTAAATATTCACCAACAAATTGGCCGATTAACTCAACAAGATTCTTATGAGTATATATATATATATATATATATATATATATATATATATATATATATATTAGCAAATGTAATAGCATATTCGTCTTAATTTAGAAATATACAAAAGGATAAATGTTACAAGTATGTGCCAATAAACTTCTAAAGTACACGAGTCTGTAACATACTGCGATTACAATCGATATATTAATGCAGACGAGGATAGAGAGGAAAAAAATACTGCAGTTAGTCACTTTAGTTGACTGCATTAAAATCGAAATAGATTCCTTCTGAAGTTCCCCATTGAGAACGTAAATGAATGTGAAGGCATGTGTAACTTTACTTTAGTTTACATAGGAGTTTTTCTTTTCTTCAATGCCAATTTCACGAAAAGAATTTATTAACTGCTACCAGACACACAGGTGCTTGTGCAACAACATTCACAATTTATGAACAAATCAAAATATATTTATAGATAACAGAACATCTTACAGTTGTGCATGTGGGGTTTTTATATATGTTATGGTCCAGGTGAAGACCAAGGAAGAAGAATACGCACACAAAGAGTAGAAATAACGAAGGTATATTGCACGAATAATACAAGATGTGGAAGGTGTTAGTATGTCTGTTAGTCTGCTTTGGAGTGAACTACTATCGGCTCGACTCGATTCGGTATCTAGCCACCCCACCACGAGTGTTTCATGTGGCACAAGGCCAAGTTTTACGTTGGTTTCCCGTAGGCTCGGCCCAAAAATGCCCGTAGAACCCGTATAAACGGGAATGGGTTGGTCAACCTCCCCGAACGAGACTCTGCCCTTCGGCGGAGCGTCGTCCAAGTTCCTAGCTGCTCAGAGGCAGAGAGTTCGACCGTCAAGCCGAGAAGCTCGGCTCGATTCGACCCTCTCTCTTGAGAGGCGTAGTATACTTAGCGTTAGGAAGAGTTCATTGCGTAGTTATAGGTAAGGACCCATGGCAATACATATATATATATATATATATGACATATGCAATTTGTGCATTATGGAAAAAATACTAATTATAAAACATAAGGATCCGGACATACTATTGAACAGACATAATGAGTTGATTTGTAAATGCAGGCATAAAAATCACCTCATTTTAACAAAGTATGTGTAGATATATAAATAGAAAATATAAATTGTTTTAAATGAATATATGAAAATACTGACACTGTGCTCTTTGATAAATGTGTTGTGGAACTTAATTTTTTTTTTTTTTATATGTGAACTTATTATATATATATATATATATATATATATATATATATATATATATATATATATATATATATATATATATGAACATTATAGATAAGGGTAACTATGTATTTATATTGTGGACACATATGTATGGTAGTATGGATATATATGTATGAATAGATATACAGATGTGTGAGTATAAATATACTAATATGAGGCATGTTTGAATACTGAAATTTTTTTTTTTAACGTGTATGCTGCATGGGTGTGGACGTATATGTATATATGTTTGTTTTGTATGTATATGTATATTATATGTGTATGTACGAGTATATGTGTGTGTACATGTACTTAAATATGTGTGTTTTTATGGATTTAACTACTTGTAATCTATATATGTATAGACGTAATTACCTTAGAATTATTATTTGGAAAATGTACATATGTATATGTATGTATATATATATATATATGTATTCTTTTTATATCTTTTTAGTATGTAGGGTTTTGTGCTTATATATGAATGTATTTAAGGGTGTGTATGTGTACATGTGTATGTCTCTATATATATGTATATATATATATGGATGATTAAATGGTTAGATTAATTTTTTGATATATAGATTTGTATATGGATATATGAATTGTATATGTATGTATATGTGTATGTATATGTGTATATATATATATGGATGTATATATATGTGTGTGTGTATGTATATATGTATATATATATATATGTGTGTGTGTGTGTGTGTATGTATATATGTGCGTACGTGCATGAATTGATTTTAAATGAAATATTGGGTCTTTCTAATGACATTTTAAATTTATTTTCTTAATTTGTAATGTCCTTCTTTTGTAATATTCTATAGTTTAAATTTTGTTTTCTTCTGAAGGGAGTTTCATTTCTAAGTTGATAATTTAAATTTAAATATACCATTCTTTGACTATTAATAATAGTAATAATATTAGCTAAATTCCTTTAAAATGAAACACGTCCGAAATCACATAAAATTTTAACTGTGGAATTTAACCAAAATCTCTATATATTTCAAATATTAAAATATAGATAAAGATTGTAAAATGTATATATAGATTATGTACGAGGATAAATGAATTTTTGTGTAAATTATCTCAAGTGTTTCTATGGGTTTTTTTTTTGTAGACTTGTTAATGATCGTATGTATGTAGGGATTCACATGAATACATTTGTGAGACATATATGAATAAATCAAAATTAATATTACCCTCAAATACTATTAAATAATGAAACCTAACCTTTAATTTAGTTTAACAATATAATAAATAAATTACATTCATAAATTAATTTTAAATATTAAAATAGATGTTATTTTTTTTTTTTTTTATATTGTGGAAATACAATTAGTCGGGTGAATAAACTATTAAAATTTTAAATATTTCTTTATGTCCTAGATAAATATGTGTATTACAATAATAGTTATATTTAGTCCTGAAACTATTTACTTAAAAAATTAAAAATTTAAGTTAATAACAAAATTTTTTTCAGACATCGAATTTTCTATCAAACATTGTAAACTATCTTTTACATAATTTTGTTAAAACAAAATTATAACAACTCCATCTCTTCCCCCCCTATCTCTCTTTTTACCATAAGACTCACTTGTATACATTTTCTACAATTCATTTCCGTTTTATTAACCATCTAAAGAGGTCAAGGTTCTGTCACTCCGCCTACTCCAATGTAAAACATACTTAAGAGAGATACAAAATTAACCCCTCCCTATACTTTATATTGTCTGTTTAACTACCACTCTCAACCCCCTCTATTAAATTACAAAAAATTACACTACCCACCAATTTCTAATCCCATGTTTCCTCTTAATTCGTTGTTGGAAGTTTTACCTGATGATCCTGAATCCTTAAAAAAGGATTTAGGTGAAATAAATTATCGTAATGGTACCTTAAAGTGGTTTGTTTTTCATTACATATTAGCTCTGTCCTCACATTGATATCTCAGGATTTCATCCTCTTTGGATTTACCAATTCGGTTTACCAAGTTCCTTATAACTTAATTTATATATATATATATATATATATATATATATATATATATATATATATATATATATATATATATATATATTAGGCAGCAATCCGTCAGCTTCACTAACCACCTTATAGACCACCAAATTAGTTTATTTCTCCCCAAAGTAAATAATAATGATAGTGATCACAGGCAAAAATCACATACACATTTCTTACAAAAACCAAATGCACATTAATTACAAACAAGACGAATCTTCACTAAGATATATTATAAAGAAATACGCTACCACAATTGACCCGAATAAAAAAATCAAATTAATTATCTATTATAAAAAATTGAAGACAGCTAACCTTACCTTAAAAAATAACAACACACCAACTAAATCAAAATTACAAAGAACGAACATTATCTATGATTTCAAATGTCCCTTAAGAAACTGTGTTCCTGATCAAACCGGACTCATAAATAATTACATCGGTTACACAACCACATGCTTATCCAGACGTTTTATGTTACATCTATCTGATCACAGCTCCATTAGAACCCATTTAAACACAAGCACAATTTTACCAGATTCTATTAGGAACATACTAATAGAAAACACAAATATATTAACTGCATCCACCTGCAAAATAAAGACTGAAAATAATGGAAGCTTTAATAATAAAAAAGAAAAAGCAAACTCTTAATATTAACTACGAACAAAGAAAAGTATCTTGTTTGTCGTTTTTAATAAAACATGCATATATATATATATATATATATATATATATATATATATATATATATATATATAGTTGGGTGATATATCCATAGAGGCATAAAAATAGTTTTTCATCTTATTTTTATTATATATATATATATATATATACAAGATTCCTACCAATGCAAATTTTAATTTTTTGTATTTCCAACTAGTAAATAAACATACTTTTCATACAGTTACATGTACAAAGATATATAATAAATAAATATGTATACAAAACAGAAAAAATGTTTTCCCCACACCAAATGTTCTTGAACTTTATTTCAATCATTCATGAGCTACCGATCCATAGCTCTGATTAATTAATGATGAACATGTCATTTTCATTTATGATCGATTTCATCCCGATACTCCTGTTCAACTTGGAGAATAATTATACAATATCATTGCTCAAAAATAGAGCCCAGTAGATTTATAAAAATCATTGTAATCTTTCAGTACGATAACATTAATCATTTCTAAGATACAACGGTTCGGATCTTTATCTAACTATACAATAATTTTGCTATTACACGATTTGGACAATTTTATTTCGGTGGCCTGATTTAAAATCCGACCGAGAGAAAACTTGTATTTGAACATCTGAATTGATAAGGTATTCTAAATTGCTTTTATTAGGCTCCTCAAACATCCTCTCATACACTTTGATCAAGGATACATTTTGATTGCACAATTATTGAAAAATTATTACTTATTAATATTATTGTCGCATATCGCTTGAGCAAAGCTTTCAGATGAAAATGTACCAGGATACGGATTTATTGATCATCCTATACCTGTTTTTAAAGATGAAAATAAATTTAGAAGTCCATTAGTGAGCCTTTCATTATATATATATATATATATATATATATATATATATATATATATATATATATATATATATATATTACGGTAATAAATCTGATTTTATGTGTCTGAATAATTTCTTACTTTTATGCTTTGCGTATTATCTATCTATCTATCTATCTGTTCATATCACTCTATCTAACACATATTTCTCTCCCCCACCACACACACACACACACACACACATATATATATGTATATATGTATGTATAAATACATATAAAGATATACTAGCAGCCTGGCCCGGCGTTGCCCGTGCTTGATTAAAAAAATCGCTTGACTTAAAATATTTTTGCCATGCCTTGCCGTTAAAGGAGTGCCCTTTGCCGCGCTGATGTTGCTACATGCCTAATTTCTTGCCTATCTCACACTGACAATTTTTCTAACCCCTATACTAAACATTAAATCTGTTACGAAAATAGAACTAAACAAAATGAACACAAAACGATCAGCTTTAAAAAATGTCTCGTTACCGGAAAAATCGAATGAAAAAAGAATGTTAACAACAAATACTTTTTCACACATCCAACCCAGTTCTGCGGAATCAGAATCAACGCTGAATTTAAGCAAGCGAATGAGCGAATTGGAGTGGAGTGCCATGCAGATTTTAATTTTTCCCACTTGTGACGAATGCAGCTATACATTTTTGGGGGCATACTTGCATGCTAGTTAACATTCGTGTAAGTCAGCTCTTGGCTCTCACGCTGACCAATAGAATATTCCTGCCTATTTGTGGTTGCCAGCTATTGCCTCTCATTCTGGACAGTAGAAAATGGCCTCAAACTACATGAAAACTGCCGTAGAAGTATGAAAAATCGATTATTTCCACTATCGGTGGGAGTTGGGAAATGCAATGTCGGTCTTGGCCTTAACACTAACTTGGAGCATGTGCATGTAAATTTTGATGTAAATCAGTCAAAAATTGCAGTCGTGCATTCGCTACACACACACACACACACACACACACACACACACACACATCCTGCCTTATATATATATATATATATATATATATATATATATATATATATATATATATATGCGTGTGTGAATATATATATATATATATATATATATATATATATGGTATTTCCTACTTGACATCTATTTATATATTTCAATCACTTTATATCATTCTGTTTATGTATCTCTCTCTCTATATATATATATAGAGAGAGAGATAGATATATTTGTATAGAGCTAGATATATAGATAGATAGATACATACATGCATACATGCATATATCCATTTCAGCCTCTTCAAATCAATCTCATGTTGTTCATATCTATCTATCTATCTATCTATCTATCTATCTATCTATGTATCTTTTTAAGTTTTTTCAGTCCTATCTCAGGCTATTCATACATCTTCATTTATCTATCTATTTCAATATTTTCAAATCCTGGACACTATTTCTGGATATATCCCCCTCGAGTGTAAAGTTGAAAGGTTGCATTCTTTTGCTTGAGGTATTCACCAAGGATTCCTTCTTTGCGCCTAATATATGATGGTTATTTTGGAATTCTCTGAACTCTCTCTCTCTGAGCGCGCATCTTGATTGCACTCTTACGCTATATTTCCTTTCGTCAAACGCCTATCGACATACACCAACGATCTTTGTGACGGCATGAGAAATACGGAAAATATATTTGGAACAAACGTGCAATTTTGTGAAAAGATCGTGACATTTTGCTGTTTGGGGACTCAATGAATACAGCTGAAGTAACTTCAGCTAAGGTAGACATATATCTATCACGGCATCTGATATTTCATACGGGTTAAATCGTCTTATATTCTATCATAAAAATGACTCTCAATAAATAATGATATTACAGACAGGATATTTTATTTTATTCGAAGGATAAATTAAATTTTTGAGTTTGATTATTAAGCAGGTGTCAAGCCCCATCTTCGCATTCAGTGTTTTATAAATGGATGTATAGCTCCATATTCTATCTATCTATCTATCTATCTATCTATCTATCTATCTATATATATATATATATATATATATATATATATATAGGACATGGTTGCTTCAAAACAATACATTGTTTTTAAAACGCCATGTCGAACGAAGGGAAATCAAATTCTCGAGTTTGCGAAATAAAATATTACCATGGTTTTCTGAAGTCTGCTTTTTTTTAATTAAGTACTTATTTACTATGGTGTTTCTCCATAACTCCATAATTCCCCACCTGATGAGACGACTAAGAAAGGTTTCCCTTTTTTGACGTTCAAACGAAAATGTACAAATTTGTAGTGGATATATGCATGTTCTAATGTAACACTGCATATGATTAATATATATATATATATATATATATATATATATATATATATATATATATATATATATATATATATATATATATATTATGTGCATATATTGGATCAGTTGCTAGGAAAATTTACTTCATGTGTCCTGCTAGACACCTTTCTTACACATTTATAAATCTGTCATTTAAGCGTCCATGTTTAGAATATGGCTGCCACATAAGATCTGGTGTCCTTGCTATATATTTAGAGATCCTTGATAAAATTTACAAAAAAAAATTACAATGTCATTTTTACTAACCTGGTATCTTGGATTCTGTCAATTTCCCAACGCTTTAATGTGGCTTCCGTACGCTTTTTCTCTTTCTATAAATAATTTCATGGCAAATGTTCGGATGAACTCATCGCAATAGTTCGTAGTTTTATGACTTTACGTGTAGTAGTGGATTAGCGGCAAATTCTCTTCAACTCACAGTTGCATTGTCTAGATGTTTCCGTAAGCTCTATGCTATCATGTGTTTTTCCTACACTTCTCGCTTGTGGAAATCTCTTCTGTCTTCTTGGTTTCATGACAAGTATTAGCCTTAAAAATATAAATGCAATGTCAATTATTATATTCTGTCTTAATTTATGAAAATTATTTTATTATTTCTTTCATTCGTCGCAATCGGTAATCCTCTGCATCTTAATAGCTTTGCTACCTTGCTTATGGCAAAACTTTTAATGCATATATATATATATATATATATATATATATATATATATATATATATATATATATTATGAAGTGGAAAAAGTCCGACAATTAATTTAAGACACTTTTTAGTTCAACATTCTTTTTATAGACACAAATATTTAAGTAAATTTAAGTTTATTATAAACAGAGCATTTACTTAAATATTTGTATCTATAAAAAGAATGTTAAACATAAAAATGTCAATATATATATATATATATATATATATATATATATTGTTTGTGTTCATAAATTAATAACCTATTTCACCGCTATTCATTAGTGCATTTCCTCTTCTATTTGAATTTCAAAGGTTAATTCTGAAAACTTTTGCAAACAATTTCGGGTTTTTCAGGCTGCAGCGAACATTTTCATTTCTTTTTTCAACTCGGAATGTAAATATTTTTGAATTGAATTCTTATAAACGATAAAAAAAAATGATTTTTATAAGGCAACAGAAAACAAAAAGTGCGATTTTCTCAAAACGAGATATCCAGTGGGCATCTGGTAATTCTAATTATTGTTCTTAATGGAATATGAAATCTCTGTACGTTATGAGATGCAGAAATTTCAATTATTTAATTCCTCGAAGCGAAAACATTGGTTTTCTAGTGGGTTTGAAGTCAGATCTAATAATTAAAATGATTTAACTTACATTCAATCACTTTTTAAATAATTTCTGGTAAAATGCAATTCCTTTCGTAACCAACGTATGAGTGTCAAGTAGATCAGTTCCTAGGAAACCCAAAGCACATTAGATTTGATTACAGTGGTGAAGGTTTGGTGCAGGACCATCCACACTTTTTGAAGGGCCGAATACAGAGACCTAATGCACTACGTTTCACAAGTTCCCCAAACGACCCTTCGCAGGTTTTGAATTCAGAGTTGTCCTCCTAGACATAGAACACAGTCTGTCCTGCTATTTACCCATAGATGGAGGGAGAAGGACAGGATACACACCTTTCCCTAGGGTATTAGCACGTAAATGAATGTAATGGATATCGGTTCCCCGATTCTTCAATCCAAGCCGCTATCCATTACTCCACCATTTAGTAATCCGTTTCTATAATCCAGGCGAGTCCTATTAACAGAATATAGAATTTGAAATATATTATTATATAACTGACCCACATGTTTATTGTCATTAAACAGAGCAAAATTTTCTTTTCAATCGAAATTAATATAGATTTTGCTGATGGATATTTTCACCTACGAATTTTCCATCATGTCCCTTTTAACGCCCCCATCACTTTTTCTCGCCAACTAGCTAGTATCCCAATACAAACATATACCGTAAACAGTTTGAAAAATCCTGCTAATTTTAAAAATACGTAGGTGAAAATGGTCATTGCCTAAAGACCCATGTCGCTCGAGCAAAGATTTCAGATTAAAATTTAGTAAATACAACAGGATACAGATTTATTGAGCATCATACACCTGGTTTAAAGGAGCAAATAAATTAGTATTCTTGTTCGATAATATCTCTCTCTCTCTCTCTCTCTCTATATATATATATATATATATATATATATATATATATATATATATATATGATAATACATGTAAAAGTTTGTTTTTTTTAAGTGGTGAGTAAAATCAAATTATGTCATTTACCATTTTAGCTCTTGCTGGCGCTGGTAGTGATGTGGATTCACTTATTTGGTACAGTTTAAAAATTCCTGTTCAAAATATTCAAGAAAAGATGGTTTCAGGCTTCGCTAACTTAAATTAATTTTTAACCGAAAATCTGAGAAAGCGATTGTATACAGCCGATGTTCTGAAATTTTGATGGGTTTTGGCACCATTCCTGACATCCATATGAAAGTCTCATACTGCCAAGGATATTTAAGAATATGGCTTGTGTTTTCAGGTTGAGATATATATATATATATATATATATATATATATATATATATATATATATATATATATATATCACAGAAAACATATAAACCCTATAAATGACAATAAATACAGTGTTTATTCCCTTGCAAATAAGATTAATGGTTAAAATTAATAAATATTGATATTTATGATTTGCAAAACAGGATACATACACACACACACACACACACACACACACATATATATATATATATATATATATATATATATATATATATATATATATAAGTACGTACATATATCAATCATATGTTTTAATTATGTTATTTTGTTATTTGCTTTAATTCGACCACGTGTATCTGATCTGTTGTTTCAACACTGTAGCAGGTTAATTGTTCAAAAACTCTATCTTAATATAGCTAAAAGAAGAGATACCTCCACATGTGTGCATACAGAGAAGTTCATCGAACATAGATATGAATGATATGCATATCTCTGTCTGGTATTTTAGAAAATAATGTTGCGTTTCTTCTGCAAGTTGTGAATTATTGATCTTTGGCTGAATATTTTGAATGAGACAATAAGTTTTTTTTAATATTGTACTCACTGTACGCTCACTATCTCAGGGAATTTTATTATAGCATTTTTTTTTCCTTTTGTGAGAAAATATATTTTATGTCTTTGCATTCATCGATTTTCCCATTACTTTTATAAATGTATCCAGAATTCAAAATGATTGCGTATTCGTCCCTCACCACTCCTCACTTTGAATATTGGAGCTGGATTTCAATGTAATCTTCACCGATACATTTCATATTTAAGATTAGAAATAAAAGGTCATCGAAAAAAAAACAAAAAAAAAACAGTCATTACGAATGTGGAAAATGGACACTAAATGTAAATGTGAAAATATAAATCCGTATGAAAAAATATTTTGTTTATGACATGAAATTCAATCTGGATTTTAAAAAAGTAGAGAACACTGGTCACGAAAGCAGAGCTTTCGACCTCTGAGTATCAGTTAAAGAATGATTTCTTGAATATTCATGTGCAGATTGTTCGCACCAAATCTGTGACATCTATCCAAACAAACAATATCACTATGAGCCTTGCCTTCTTGGATTAACAAAAAGAAAACTCCAGATCACTATGTTACTCTACATGAAAAAATTATGCAGACGAACTTCCGGACGCCATTGATACCCAAGTAGGCATCTACGAGGACGACACTACTATTTATTCCTGCCTCAAAAACAAATCTAGTGTCGCTGACAAAACTAACCTGGCCGTTCGTCTCGAAAAGTGCATCCAATCAGTTGTTAACTGCGACAGTAATTAGCTGGTTAACTTTAACGCATACAAAACAAAACTGCCCTAAAGCAAATGGTGGTTTCATTGACGAAAACAAGATATGATGTATGATAATTTCTTAAACATAAGTGCTTATTTTATGTCTTTAGTTAATGAAATCTTTTAGATTAGAAAAAGCTGACCCGAATTGTTTTGCCTCTTATACATATATACATACATTCATATATATATATATATATATATATATATATATATATATATACACTCTTGTCCTCCACAGACAGACTGTTTCGCTGTATCACAACTCCTCAGTTCCACACGCACACACACACACACACACACACACACATATATATATATATATATATATATATATATATATATATATATATATATATATATATATACTAGCAGCATGTCCCGGCGTTTCCCGTGCTTGATTCGAAAATCGTAAGACTCATACAGCAATCGCTATCACTTGACTTAAAATATTTTTACCCTTCCTTATCTTTAAAGGAGTGCCCTTGCCGTGCTGATGTTGCTACATGCCTTACTTCTTGCCTATCTCACACTGCGAATTTTTTCTAAGCTCTATACTAAACATTAAATCTATTACGAAAAAAGAACTAAACAAAATGAACACAAAACGATCAGCTTTAAAAAAGGACTCGTAACTGGAAAAATCGAATGAAAAAAGAAAGTTAGCAACAAATAATTTTTCACACCCAATCCAGTTCTGCGGAATCAGAATCAACGTTGAGTTTAATCAATCGAATGAGCCAAATGGAGTAAAGTGCCATGCAGATTTAAATTTTTCCCACTTGTGACAAATGCAGTTATCGATTTTTTTGCATGCTAACATGCTAGTTAACATTCGTGTCAGTCAGCTGTTGGCTCTCACGCTGACCAATAGAATCGTCCTGCCTATTCGTGGCAGCCACCTATAGGCTCTAACTCTGGCCAGTACAAAAAGGCCGCAAACTACATAAAAACTGTCGTAGAAGCATGAAAAATCGATTATTTCCATTATCGATGGGAGTTGGTCTTGGGCTTTCCATAACTTAGAGAATGTACATATTTGCTGCAAATCCGTCGAAAATTTGCGGGCGTGCATTCGTTACACACACACACACAGACACACTTTTATAGATAGAGATGTGTGTGTGTGTGTGTGCATATATGTGTGTGTGTATATATGTATGTGGGTATGTGTGTCTGTGTGTATATATGTTTCGATGCCGGCGGACGTCTAGCCACACTGAGGAACAGAGGAATTGTGATACAGCGAAATTCTCTGTGGAGGACAATAGTGTATATATATATATATATATATATATATATATATATATATATATATATCAGTGTGTGTGTGTGTGTGTGTCAAAATATATAAAAAATAGGAAAGAACTGATTAGGTAAATAATCCAAATTTTTGTTATTATTATTTTGAAACATGTGAACTCTTATGTACAGTATTGAAATCATATTTATTATATATATATATATATATATATATATATATATATATATATATATATATATATATATATCGATAGGAAGAGAGAGATGTCGAAAACGATATATATATCGAGAGGAAGAGAAATAGATAACGAAATATATATATATATATATATATATATATATATATATATATATATATATATATATACATATACCATAAATAATTTCCATTTTTGTCCATTAAATTTATTCTTAAAAAACTAAAATACTGCTACAATTTATTCATTAACTTATTCACTATTATTTATCTTTCAGCACTTTCAGGGAGGTATTCAATACATTTTGAGAACATTATATATATATATATATATATATATATATATATATATATATATATATATATATATATATGTATGTATGTATGTATGCTGTCTTGTTTCATTCATATGAGATACTACAGCTTACTAAAACATTGCCATGTTTGAATTATTTCTAAAAAAAATTTACAACCCTCGAGCATTCTTTTCAATTTAATGTTGCCTTCATATATTTATCGCCATTACAATCGTACCCATTTTTGATTGTGTTTAAAACAAATATTTTAGACTTTGTGAACCTCTTGAGTTATGAAATTTTAGTCATAAATAATTTCCGTTTTTGTTTATCAGCATTATTCTTCAAAAATGGAAGTAGAGTTAAATATTGCTCAATTACATATGCACGATTATTAGCAATGCCAAGTTGCCACTTAAAAGTCTTTTCTGTGATACCTTCTGAGCTGAACAAACTCACACGCACACATATTCAAACGCATATATACACACGCATATATGCACTTTGTCATTTAAGCAGTAATTAAATAATCATTTATTAAAACCGATATGCACGTATATTTTCGAAATCTTTAGAAAACGCCAGCATATTCAAGAAAAATAGCCTAAAAATGGACCCTCTCTCTGCAACCGTAAACAACATTGTTATATTATATTTGACACTCTGTGGTTAAAGAGAAAATCTCTTACAGAAAAAAGGGGCATGTGCGTTCTGTACGATATGCCGATGACAAAATAGAAACAAGTCAGTTGCAGGTGTTGCCATAAATGCATCTTAGCTATGCTAATATTGTTTGTCCACTCCAACCGTCGACCAGTGAAAGAAAATGCCCCATCGATAAAGGCGGTTGGTGTTGTCGAACTGGCAGGCAGTTTATTTTTTCGTCCTCGTCAGTCGACTTGCGAGTGACTGTCGTTGGATTTCTGACTGTTTACGTGTATTAGGATTTTTGACATTGAACCTGCGTTTCGTGATTTCGTTATTTCTTTATGCGTTTGGATCTTCGAATTTGGATTTGCGATTTGTTTATTTCGATTCGTAATTGAGATGCCATATCAAATTCTGAACTCTCTCAAAAAAAAAAAAGAAATAGAAAAGTAATAAAGAACGAGTATAAAGAGACAAGAGAATTGTGAAAAGAAGAAATAACCACGACATTCTACACATGTACACATACATACAGGTCATGCTACACACACACACACAGTCACATACACACACACACAGACACACACAGACACAGACACACACACACACACACACACACATATATATATATATATATATATATATATATATATATATATATATATATACAGTACTGTTCGATGAAAGTGACTCACCTTATCCTTTGAATTTAGCTCAACTTTCGTTTCATCGGAGAAGAGAACATCCTTCCAGTCCTCTACGAGGAAATTTTTGTAATAGTGAGCCCATTCAAGTCTCTTGGCTTTGTTGGCTGGGCTTATTACCGGCTTAAACCTTCCTTTACAAGATTTGTAGCCTTGTTCTAACAGCCACCGACGGACTGTTGAAGAGGCAAGTCTAACACCTTGCTCTTCGCTTAGACTGGCTGCAATTTCTTGGCTAGTTATAGTCCTATTCTTCGCAACTTCTCTTTCGTCCCCTTGTTTCCTTCCTTGGAGCAGGGGTGGCGTAATTATGTGCCCTAAGCATTCGAGAGAGAGTTGATTGCGAGGTTATAACAATTACTACAATTATTCGTACGATATGAACAATAAAAAAATTGAATCATTTTCCCAATAATAATAGTCAATAGCATGAGTTTTATATTGTTTTTTTGTGCTTATTAAAAAATTAAAAAAAAATGAGGAAATGGAGAAATAAATTCAAAATTGATGGGTGCCCGAATAATTACGTCGTTGACTGTATATATATATATATATATATATATATATATATATATATATATATATATATATATATATATATATATAGATAGATAGATAGATAGATAGATACATACATACATACACTTGGAGTATGGGGCAAGAAAATTATTTTTATGCAAATTTGGCTGAAGATATGACCCAAGAATGGTATTTACTTTTTTTCCCGGTAGAATTTTAACATAACATGTGTAATGGATTCCGAGTGCACTTGACTTTTATAAGCCATTATCAAATATATTCTTGTGGGTTGATGCCTGTATCTCTAAAATTTAGTGTATTGACGCGTCAATGTGTATCGTGTTGGGCTTTAGGAATTGTTATCTTTTTTTGCCTCAGTTAAAAGTATCATGCTGTTTTTTATCTCATGTGAAAATGTCACAACCGTATATTTGTTTTATCAGAATATTAGATGAGACAAACGTAATAAATTCGCTTTCTGGTGCTGCTAATTCATATGTCTGAGGTTCTACTGAAGAAAACTGACGAATGTGACCGACAACCGTGTAGACACCTGAGATTGAGAATTGAGACCTTGTAAATTTTGCGCTGGCGCATGAAGATAAAAATTCAACATTTGGAGAATGCGCAAATGATCTTCAAAAAATTTTTTGCATCTGATGGCATTCGTCGAATTTGGCGCCTTTTGACAAGGTGTTCGCTGAAAAGGATATGTTGTCAATAGTTAAGCGTTGGTGATGGAAACTTGATGATCTAAAATTATATAGGATCGAATGGAAGGCAGCAATTTATCGACAGATTTAAGAATGCTGAATTTGACAGCAATATATTTAAAAAAAATGTCTGCCATCACATGCTTAGAAAGGTTAGCTGTTTCAAAATTTTAATAATCCTGATCACTCCGGTAGGTAATTGTTAATGAAGAATCAAAACTGAAAAATTCTCGATTGGCTGTTGATTTAAATCTATCTAAATCTTTGTAAGGTATAGAAACGAATAGAGAATTGATGACCATCCATAGCGAGAAGTTCAAATGATATAACCTATCGAAATCTAAAAACGATAAAAAACATGGGTGTACTTAACATTATTACAAGCACTAATAGAAAATAAAAGAACTGAAAAAAAATATATATATTGTAAATAAGACATAAAACATTTTCCTAAGTGTTTATAAATTTTTAGACCGACCTTATCTTATAGGAACAAAGAAATTACTGATGACTAATAAAGAATAATATCAGTTTTCAGGGAAAATTATTTTGCAAGAAAAAGTATTTTCTTTGTTATAGTGTGTAAAGGCCTGGTAAGGGTGTACGCAA